>JAHSPW020000007.1:1482500-1867500 GCA_019985065.2 Arctostaphylos glauca
ATAGATAAATAGCGGGGAGCTGCTGGAAGGTGCTTCCATTCCTCTAAGCTAAACCTGTACCTCGAACTGCTATCATCACTATCCTGATCTGATTTGTAGGATTCTACGTTGATGAACATCTCAGCTGTATATTCGAGCACTTGTGATCAGACCGATACAACTAATTTGGCAAGCCATTGGAAGAAGTAGTTCCGCATTTAATTCTAATTTTGCTTGTCACGAGCTTTCAGATTTAGGCTTTTATTAGATCCTTTTTCTTTCTAGTTTCTACGGCACGAGACCAAATCTGAGCCACTGTCCTCTATAGAGAGACTAAGCTCTATTTCAGAGATTGGACTCTCTGTCTCTTCCCAAAATCAGCTCCTTGCCCTACCCGGCGGACTATCCTCCTGCCAATCAAAGTGGCAATATTCATGACCTGTATAAAGATTTGGGTAAGGCCGCGTTTGGAAACAACCAAAAACCTTTAGCATGACATCAAAGAGATAATATCAACTTAAGTCAAAACCAAAGAAAATGAAGGAGGTTTCCCTCACACCGCCACACTTCATCCCAGTTTAAAGTCTCAGCTGACAAAGTTACAGATTAGTTTTTACCTCAAACTGCAGAAACATTTGAGGAATCACATCAAAATGGACCTACTTTGTTTCTTAGCATGCAGGTATCAGAGCCAGAGATTAGGCCAAGCCATGGCTCCGTATCTTCCTCGCTGCTCGCTTTTCGAGTGCTTTTGGAGTAGGATCTAATTTGCTACCATATAAGGGACAAATAAAGTGGATAGAGAGCCTTCTTTCTTATGTGGCTTTCCATTTATAATTCGTGTAAAGGTTTGAAATTTGACTTTTTAAAAGAGTCATTAGTTCTTCAAATGGGGCCGATTTCTCGAAGTATCAACTACATCCAAGCACTTACCAATACCTCTTTGCCTGGAACCAAGAAGCAAATGCAAGGGCCATCAAGAGTCAAAGTTCTCATAACAAGTGCAGAAAAGAAAACAATATCTGAAAATAATGACTTATCATATGAATCAAGCCCAAATTTCCTAGTTCACAAGCACCAAATTTGACAAGTAAAGAGTAGTATCCCGAAAGCTAGCAAGTTCAAGGGCTTTTAGTCTCGTCCTTGAGTGAAAGAGTCTCGTCAGACTTTTTCCCGTTTGATTTCTATCTTAACGTCTTTCATTTTCGATCTTCCTTGGATGGCTGGCGAACCATACTGAGCCTGCTCCTTTGGAGCCTTGAACTCAATCGCTCGATTGCACAGAATGCAAGCAAACCTAGACTTCCCAAACCCGCGATGGGTTAACTTACCTAGAGGAAAGACGACATAAAGGGGAAACTTGTTGTGTCAATGGTCCACTATGATGGTTTGGAAATCATGGGTTTTAGAGTAACAAATGAGGACATTTGATTAACCTTCAACCTCATTGAAAGACTATCGGAATCTCATAGTATTGAACATCTAGCTACAAAACAGATACAAAACAACCATGACAAGTTGATTTCTACTACTAAAGAAGATCAACTAAACTCCACCTAAAAAAGCATGGTCTTGAGTGAGAGAAATCAGCTGCCAGGATCCTATAGCTTATATACATCGGCCAACCAACTTATTCCAACACCACTGCTACCACCCCACCCCACCCCACCCCACTCCGCGCGCGCGCGTGCGCGTGTTGAGAGAGAGAGAGAGAGAGAGAGAGAGAGAGAGAGAGAAGGGGGGGGGGGGGAGGACGCACGCTGCCCGACACATAAAAAGAATTGCGATTTACTGATGGCAGATTCTTTTGACTCTTTTCTTTAATATACAAGGGTAGGTAAGTAAGGAGCTTCCTCACTCGCAAGTGCCCTTATTGGGAGGCGCCTTGAGGCAACTTACATTAGAATTCAGAATAATCAGAGAGAGGGAGGGACGGAGGGAGGGAGGGAGGGAGATAGAGAAGATTTCACTCTTGTACGTACAAGAGCAGTTAATTGAGGTAATAGAGATTCTATGGTTGACACCATCTCGGTTTGTTAAAGCTCATTTGCCTACTTTTGACACCATCTCACATAGTTAAAACACATTCGCCTAATTTTGATGCTTACATAACCTAAAAACGTGCCATATTTCGTATTGAACAAAATAATCTGCTAGACTGCTACCCAGTTTTCTTTTAGATGTTATGATGCTCAGAAATTGGTCATGTTTCATTAAAGAGAAACAAAAATAAAAGAGGTCTTTGAACCAAGTTCTACAGAATTACAATGCCTAACATTATGAATCCATTTCTTTTGGTCTTTCCTTCCTATCTGTAGGTGGTAGTGAAAGACTTTGAATTTAAACCCCCGTTTCGATCGAAGTCTAGAACTTTCCTTGCCGTCCATCAGATGCCTCATTTGAAGCAAACAAATAGATCTTGCTGGAGTGGGATAAGTTAATAAAAAAGGTTCAAGGGAACCATTGAATTTAGGCCAAGGGTCCTCAGGCAGAGACCCCTTCAAGTGAAATAGGAAAGGGACTCAGCCAGAATTGGAATTGAACTTCCTCTGATTTTGTTAGAAAGGGGCTCAACAAATTCTTCTTCTGCTAAGATTATGACTGTGCTCAAGTAGGCGGAAAGCTTGACCTCTACTCAAACTATCGCAGAGAAAAAACGATTCAGTAGTTCTATATAGAGGGAGTAGGTGACTCTGGTTTAGAGGCGTTGCTACCAACTCAAAGAGAAAGTCAAACCTAGACAGGGGATAGGAACTACAAAAAAGATAGCTTATATTATAGTTCGGCTCTTAGCTCATTACTTAATAAAGGCAAAAATGTGGGGCAAGAACTGCAGAGAGCACTTCCTAATACAGTTGAAGGCCTACTTAATTTTGCTTCCCATTGTATTCATAAATAGGACCCTTGCCCCTCTGCAGACCATGTGTGAACTGCGGAGAGCAGTCCACTCTGCAGTCGGGTGGGTGTTCATTTCAATAATTAATGATTCAGATTCAATAAATACTCTTACCGATAAGAACATTTCAACCAATCTGAACCCTTAAAAACACTTTTGGATGGTCGATATCACTTGGAGTCCACATGCAGACAAGGAGGTTTTAGAAAACCCGGGATTTTCGCTTGCCAAAGACACAAGATTTGATTTTTCATCTCCATCATGGGGGTTCTTCTTCAAGTGATGTTATTGTTGCACTTATTTGGATTCATTTTGGCCATGAATCATTGAACTTTTTAATATAGTTGAAAGCCCACTTAATTTTAGTTCCCATTGTATTTGTAAATAGGACCCAGCTCCTCTGCAGTTCACTCGCAGAATACAGAGTGCAGTCCAATCTTGGCCGTTCATCTCGATAATTAATGGATCATATCTGAACCCTTAAAAAGTTGAATTCATCAAATTAAAAACCTTTAGCTCTATCATCGGTTACCCATGCATTAGCTCGATATTGATTTGCTTCCATTTTCACTTTTCATAAGCGAGCCCGAACTTCTTCTAGTTGTTCAATGAACCCCCCCTCCCCCTCTTAGTTCTTCCGAATTTCGAATAGTATTCAAAATCCTCTGTTTTGTATTATCTAATAAATTACTTAATGAAAGTAGATCATCGTTCCATTCATTCCAAAAACCCCTATCGTACAGTGTTATCCAAATTTCCAATTCGCAGTAATTTCATATGAATATTCAATAAAACACATCAATTCGAGAAATCTAATTGGACTACGGCGATGGATCTCCGAGGGAATCAAACTGAAGTTACTCAAGCAGAAAATTAGATACTGCTGCTCCTGCAATCGCTTCTAGCACCTCCAATAAAACCAAGGTGGATTTCGAAATGTGTTTGCCAGATAACAGCATGGGTTGAAGTTATGCATCAATTGGTATATCCACAGATATGAACATAGGCATATAAAAGGAAAAGCAGATACCTTTCTTGGAGGAAGGAGAGGGTAGAGATGAAATCGGGAGATAATTGAGTGAGGTATCTCTGTGTATATCTTCCGCGATTATGGCGTTGCTGCAGCCATTTTGAGAGAGAGAGAGAGAGACAGAGAGAAGGTGATTACGGAATGAGTCCGCAATGATCTTAACTTCATGGTGAAATTAATATTTTTGAGGCCCAGATCTGACTGCCTTTGTGGGTAAAGGGTTAGCCCAGTTAGGCCCAGATCTGCTGATTGTTTTGATGGGCTTATATATGCCTCTTGAAGACCCACCACCAAGCCCAAAAAAGATAGAAAGAAGAAAAAGGAAAAGACCAACAACAGTGTACGAAAGTATGGAACCAGCGGCTTGCACGGTTTTAATAGGCCTCGTTTGGTAAAGCTTCCTGTTTTCTGTTTTCTGTTTTTTGTTTTTTGTTTTTTGTTTTCGTTTTCTGTTTGTAAAAACGAAAATAAAAAACATGTTTGTTTGTACCTAAATTTTTTTTTGTTTTTTGTAAAACAGAAAACAGAAACATGTTTGGTATGCCCCCGTTTGCGGTTTTTTTTTTCGATTTGTACTAACAGACTATTACTACAAAAAAATATTTTCCAATAACAAAATATATTACATAAGCAAACTAATTTCATCATCCGTCAATCCAGAATAGTTGTACAAAAGTGAATTAAAATACTGCATAGCTAAAATATTACACAACCATCTTCAGAATGATAACGAAGAACACGAAGAACAAAATAAAACATAAAAATATATTGCATGCAAACGAAGCACACACAAAATACTTGATCCAGTCTGTTGAGCGTGCTCTGTTGTTCACTTCCGATGATCTACCATTATAATTTTGTTGGGGAAGGTGATCCAGTGGCAAATCATGATGGAGGTGTAGCTCATCTTGCCATATAAACCCACTACGATGGTTCAGATTACGGGGGCATCGATAAAATGGTCTTCCATAGTTTTTATCTGTCTTTGCTATTCGTAACACCATTCTACCGAATCGACATTTACATGGAGGGCCAAACTCTTCATATTTCGCCATACCTAAAAATAAGATTACTGGTCTTTTTGCCAATAAGGGCAGAACTCATCACTTTTACAACTAACCCGAAGATGTAAGTTTGCACTGGTCTTTTTGCCAGTTGATATCATGTACCCAATAAGAGAACCTCCTCAGATTCACCCATGGCCGGCCCTAGAGCATGGATTTGCAGTTGTATTAATCACATGACAAACGATCAGTTGTCGTATGCACACGCCTGCTAACAGTGCTTCCAAGAAGCAATGACGACATTCTGTAGCTACAAAGCATACTGATAATTCGAAGCTTCTTATGGAATATGATTTTAGGCTCCCTTTCACTCTTAAGATTTTCCTCGTCAAAACTTAAGAAATACTATCCTCAATATTTTGCTCATTCACCAACATAAAAGCGTAAGTCAAACAACGTGCAACCCAATTGCATTATCTCTCTATGCACTACGCACTAATGGTTACCAGTCAAGTATCATTTTATCATTTTTAACATCATCTGATTGGCTGACACAGATGAAAGACATTCGCTTCAATAAAAGCCACACATAAGCAAACGAATTGCTGTTATCTGAAGACAACATGGATATACCAGATCACTACGTTCGACTACCCGCCAAAGCTGTCTCCAAATATCTAGGTTCTTCTCAAACTGAAGATGCATTCACTAACTATACAGTCAATAAAATAAAAAAATTAACAAATCTGATCGGCAAAAAAAATCAAGATCAAGTAAAAAAGCAGATATTGCAGATGGATTTCATGAAGAGAAAAAAAAACCAATCAGATAGCCTCACTTTTACCAATCCAAGACGGATTGCTCATCGGCGAGCAGAAACGTCCAGCATATACACATAGTAGCTATATGGTAGGAATCAAATGGAAATAGTAGCTATTCAGATTTCCAGAATATTCATGGCACTATACACATATACACAACATATGTACAGATATCAGAGCATACACACGAAAACAAAGACGATGGAGGTATATATTTCGATTGCTTGTAACGACAGGGAAGAACGAGATAGGGAGATGGAGGAAGATAATACCGTGTGTTATTCTGAGATCTGGCCGACGGAGATGGCGGCGGCGATCTCGTGGCTGCGGCGAAGAGAGGTGAGAGGAGAAACCCTAAGGCGAAGACGGCTGAGAGGAGTTTAGCCCAAAACAAAACAAAGAGACAACAAAACCCTAAGGCGAAGAGATGCGTCTGTGTTCAGCCCAAAACACAAACAAAAAAATATGCCTCCCGAGTTTCGAACCCAGACAGCCACTGTGTAACGTCCCTCCACTATTCACCCGCTTCCGCGTCTCTTGCCGGTTTTGGTTTCCAAAAAAAATGAAAACCGAGTTTCTTGTGTTTTCATTTTTTCCGGAAATAATGAAAACAGTTTTCTACTTTTTGTAAACAAAACTCAAGACAAACATGTTTTTTTTCCAAAATTTCCAAAAAACTGAAAACAAAAACAAAAAACAGAAAATAAAATGGTTAACAAACAAGGCCAGATAAAACCAAGGTGGATTTCGAAATGTGTTTGCCAGATAACAGCATGGGTTGAAGTTATGCATCAATTGGTATATCCACAGATATGAACATAGGCATATAAAAGGAAAAGCAGATACCTTTCTTGGAGGAAGGAGAGGGTAGAGATGAAATCGGGAGATAATTGAGTGAGGTATCTCTGTGTATATCTTCCGCGATTATGGCGTTGCTGCAGCCATTTTGAGAGAGAGAGAGAGAGACAGAGAGAAGGTGATTACGGAATGAGTCCGCAATGATCTTAACTTCATGGTGAAATTAATATTTTTGAGGCCCAGATCTGACTGCCTTTGTGGGTAAAGGGTTAGCCCAGTTAGGCCCAGATCTGCTGATTGTTTTGATGGGCTTATATATGCCTCTTGAAGACCCACCACCAAGCCCAAAAAAGATAGAAAGAAGAAAAAGGAAAAGACCAACAACAGTGTACGAAAGTATGGAACCAGCGGCTTGCACGGTTTTAATAGTATTCCAATTTCCAATTACACCACCCTTTTTCTTCTTATAACTGAAGTATTCTGCTGGCTTTGGGTATGCCCAATTTAACATATTACCAACTAGTCCTCGGGACCCTAGAAATAACGACTAGATGTAACTCCCAGTAATCCCAAATGAATGGTTCTAGCAAGATTTGAACCAATTACACCACCTTGCCGTGTGCCATAAAGCCAAATTGAAAGGATAATGTTTCGAAAGACATTTCGAAATACATTTCGAAATACAAGACTTTATTCTTTAGCCGCATGTAACGACTGATAATTACCAAAAAGTCATCAGTTAGTGTTAGGCTAAACTCTTTATACGCTCAAGTCAAAATTGAATATTCATTCATTTTTCATCACCGCGCGAGTCGTTCTACTCAACCAAACTCTAGTTTCTTGACTGCCTCACTGGCCCAACGAGTCAAAGGAGCAATATGGGACCAAAAAGTCAAGAAAAGTGAGAATCCTTTTGTCCACCGGATGCAATGGTGCCATAGTGAGCTCAATAATAGATGAGGTACCTTATAGGTTTTCTTTTTTAACGACACAGGGTGTTTGGATCAATTTACACGTACTTTTACTAGTTTTTTAGGGATTAATTTCACCGTCTATTATCGAAAGGTCCAATTAATATTGGTGCATGTTGACATATGGATTGATCTTGTAAGACTTGATATCACTTTAGAGATCTAGAACCGAGACCTTAAGAAGGAGCAAGTTCTTAAATTTCAGGTCTTAACCAACAAAACAACCCTTTTAAGGGTTCTCCCTCGTAGGTTGTGGTTTCTAAGTCACGTCTTCCCATCATGGTATCCAATTCATTAAGACGTGAGAGATAGAGACTTCGTTTGTAATAGATCAAAAGATTTTTTAGCGCAAAAAAATCTCATTGATCTGCTAGCCTGCTTTTCTATTTCACTCAAAATACTTTCTAAAATAACTCAAATAATTTAGTTAAAATGTCAAATTTTATGGTTCCATTTCTCTCTCAAAAATAAAAAAAATATAACAAATCTTAGACCAAAGTAATTCAAATAGAAAAATCATGCTGGAGAGATACAAAGCTCTTAAAGCCCAAGTAAATAATTGTTAGCTCTTTAAGGTGACTTATAATAGCAACAGCTTTCTATTATATATATATATATATATATATATATATATATAGACACACACGTATAGCTAACCTAGAAGCTAAGAACACCCCCATGAAGAAAACTAACATTAAATAACCAATTAATATCTAGGTCGTAGGTTGACAAAATCAACATTTTTATTTTTATTCCCAATAGCACCTACCTAGACTAGTTCCTAGGAAATATCCTTTTAATGCATAGTATGTACTATTCTTTATCAATCCCTAATAAACACTATGGTGTAATATATTATAAAGATAACTCATCTCTCTCTCTCTCTATATATATATGTGTATATATATATATATATATATATATATATATATCCTTTTAATTCATGGTATGTAATATTCTTTTTCAATCCCTAATAAACACTATGGTGTAATATATAGTAAAGATGACTCACAGCTAGCTCTCTCTCTCTCTCTCTCTGTATGTATATATATTGTGTGTATGTGTATATGTGGTGTAGATCCATACTTCAAAGGGAACACTAGCTAGCTATCTAGCTAGGCTACAAGCATTGAAGATTAGATGATGAGGAGGAAATCCACCTTCATTCAATATGAATCATAGGATTTGGTTTTATTCACATGATCTTTAAGACTTCATATATATATATATATATGCTTCACCTTTATTGGGTCGCTAGCTATGAGAAATTACTAATATGGATGAAATATATTTTTTAGTGATTGAAAATGGGATGTATTATTTACTTCATCACTAAGAAAAATTGATTATTAAGTGTTTTAGAGAAATAATATATCTCCCTCGTGATAGTCAAAAATCTTTTAAAATCTACCACCGAGTACTGTATTGACTGAAAAAGAGTTTGGATACGCCCAAATCACTGAACAATTTCTCAATCATTTCTCATCAAAATGAATTGGGGACTTATTTTCTTTTTTATGTAAAAAGGAATTGTATTTCAATTTTTATTGTGTTGTCTCACCAGTATGAGAGACAAAACTATATGGAAAAAACTTTAAAATATCATCTTTTTCTTATTAACGCAAGGTATCTTGACAACTTACGCGCATGCACCTCAACTAATCCACGCGGAACCAATACGATTGTTCATTGACAAACTATCTGATAATTAAGGTTGGAGTAAAGCAATCCATATATATAGAATGGCTTTTACAAGAACTGACAAACCTAAACCTCAAGAGGGTTGGCTTACTGATTAAGGCCTAAGACTTAGAGATTTGCTCCTTCCTTAGGTTTCATATTCAAAACATTTCACCTATTATCAACTTTTACGAGGGTCAGTCTATTATCCATGCATGCTTTATCCTAACTTTAAATAGGCTCCTGCTAATAGGCGATGAGATTAATTCTCCATAAATTAGTCGATGTGTATATACTGGTTCAAATACTCCGAGTTATGAAAAAAACACTTGATGGACCTGATCAAACGTTTCGAATGTAAAACTTAAAAAAGAACAAAACTTTTTAACATTCAAATCTTGATCACAAGATATCCGCCCTTATAATCAAAGTATCACTACTATTGATGACCTTAACAATGGAGTTAAGAATTATTGGTCCCCCCCCTTAAAATTATTGTTCTCCATCTCTTTTTACTTCTGCAATCCCTAGGCTCTTCTTTGAAAGAAAACGACACACACATTAATTCTCACCAAGAGACATCAATATATTCACATAAAAAGGTGGGAAATCAGTTCTCTGCTTACTGACTTTAGTGACCTACAATGATATATATATATATATATATATATATATATATATAGAGAGAGAGAGAGAGAGAGAGAGAGAGCGAGAGACACACACACACGCACTGTGTTTGGGGGCTTCAAAGTTGGAAAATTTAAAAAACAAACTGACCCAATGCCTATACACAGGGTTTCTCATTCTTGTCCCTAGCCCTATTTACCATATTCCATAGGGTTTTAAGCAATAAGTAGTCCACCTCCAAGGGTAGATTAGAGACACGCGGACTCTAGTGTGCATGGAGCACAATAGGATCCTCGGTCAGATAAATTAACTCTATGTCCGATCTAATGGATTGACTAATCTAAGAAGATAGTATCATCGCACAAAATTAGAACAAGATTCTATATGAACCAGCCTAATAAAAAATTAATAACATGCAAATAGGTTTTGAATCCCCGACCATATGCTTCGTGAAGCCCTAATTGTCAGGGGACTAGTACCATTGCGTCAACCGGCCTTGCAAACAAATTTGCCTTGCAGAATTTGCGTCGACAGAATTTGCGTCAATGCCACGAGCAATTGGGTATTAGCTTCGAGTCCGTAAAGAGGTACACAACAGCTCAAAGATGGTTCATTTGTAATGCTTGGCGGTTAGTCTAGTGGCCAAGGCCCAAAATTTAGTAGAATTTTTTTTTAAAAAAAAGATTTTGAGTTCAAAATCTTTTAGCTACTATTAAATTTTACAGGATCAATTCATACGGTGCTTTATCCTAACGTCGACCCCTAAAAAATTAATCGAGGTACGCATAATCTTGAACTAAAAAATTGAATATTTCATTTGTCCTTTTGGATACAACTTGCTTGATTTATACTCAAGACAGATCTTTTTTTTCTCATAAAAAGATTCAAATCTAACTTGATTGATGCCAATTAACGTTGTTCTCGCCATAAAATTCAACCCAACCAAACAAACTTTTATTCCACTACCTAGGATTGGTTACTAGAATCTATTTTCCCTAGTAATCATATGGGTGAATTACACTAACCTTCCCTGAGGTTTCTAATAGATACAGTTACCCCCTGAGGTTTTGGAAATTACATTGATCTCTTTTGCTTTTAAAACTATAATGCAATTATCTTTCATATTGTTAAAATCAATTAAACATGTTAGTTAAGCTTTTAAAACTTTTAAGTTTGAACTTTTTTTTTGACAAACTGAACTGCAACATAGTTTATATCACGTTTAGAATAACATATGTTGAATTTTTTAAGTTTTCTGAAATCAAAATCCGAATAGTGACCAATCTAACGTGATGCGTACGACATATTATATATATATATATATATATATATATATATATATATATATATATATATATATATATATATATATGAACCTTCCTCAAAAATTACTTTGTTGGTTAGTGCTTGCTCCAATTTATATTGGGTCGGTTTAAGCCAATGTACACCAAACTTTTCTTTTACTCTTTTTTTTTTTTTTTGCTTTCTCTTTAGAGAGAGAGAGAGAGAGAGAGCCTAATGGACAAAGGCATGACCCCTCCATGTGACCTTAGAAATGCTTTTTAACTTGATTATGCAGTTGTTAATTGAATGACAAGTTTTCCTTTTTCTTGGCCTTTGTTGTAGTAGTCACATGGTGCAGAGACCAAATCTTTTTTGCATGGGGAAAAAAAGTGGAGGTGGGGTCTATAGAATTCGGGGTTGTAGTACGGGCTATGTCTGTACAAGATTTTGATATGTTTTTTGAATATGTGTCTAAACGCTACGCTCTTTTTCTTAACTAGGTGACTAGGGGTCAGAGCACCACCCTTTCAAGGCGGAAGCTACGGGTTCAAGTCTCGTCAAACGAGTTTCTTATTTTATTCCGTTATTGGAGTATAAAGAAGAGACAATGAAAAGTTTTTAAATTTTTTATCTATAAAATTTTAATACGTAATACCCTGTAGATAAATTCATGAACTGGATAGGAACAATAATTAATTTTGGCTCGAATGGTTTGTAGAGAAACCTGAGATACATTGAACTGGATAGGAACAATAATTAGTTTTAGCTTGAATGGTTTGTAGGGAAACCCAACCCTTTTTAATCCATTCGACACATACAATGTCTTTCTACTGAGTTGCCTTGCAATTTGTATATACTCGTATTCCTTTTGTATGTGTTGTTTTTAATTCTTCCGATAGCCTTTTTCACTATTTTCCGAAATACAACTCTATGTTTTAATTAGTGACTCGTTTACGGCCCGTGGGGAGGTCGGATGAAAGTTGGTCTGATTGATCACTTAACTATGACGGAATATTTCTAAGCAATCGGAAAGAATCAAGACAAAAAAAAATAAAGAGTTAGAATTGATCGATCGATGTGTTTCTCGAAACAAACAAAAAGAAAAAGAAAGATGAAAAGAAATTATGAATTGTTTGATAGTTGTGCATTTGTTTATTTAGAGACGTGTTGATTACGTGAAAATAAAACATTGGTTCGAGTTGCATAATATAAGTTCCTTGGTCTTTCGTTGGCTATTAGAATGTTTGGACCAATAGAAATATACCAAAGGGGTCTTGTCTTTCCTTTTCAATTAGCACCTAGTAACCTCGTCGTTGATTTCTCCTCTTCCCGGCCAAATGTGATTCATTTATTCAGACAATAACTATCGAGCTAGTTTTAAATTTTTCATTAGTTTAAAAAGATCATAGTTTTATCAGAAAAATAAAACAATAACCTAAATTAATCATGAGTAAAAAATACTATTCATGGGTAAGATTGCACAGAGTTTGAAAAGAACCTTTCTTGTTCCAGTTACATATATGGGGCAAACACTTTGAACATTGTTTCTTTTTGAGTGTGTGTGTGTCTCTGAGAGAGAGAGAGAGAGAGAGAGAGAACATTGCTTTCAATCTGATAGGCCCATAATCACATGGGAAAAATCTTCTTTAAGCTTAAGCATCATTTATTCTTTCAAATTATGGAAGAGATTATTAGGCCCAAACACTTGTTGGGGAAGCTCCCAAACACAATTTTTACCGAACAAGTTTACACACCCAACTCTCATGCATAGATATGTATACAGATGTGTTTGAACGATATTCAACTTTAATGATGGAATGAATAATAAGAGACTGTTTCTTGTTCTGTTAGGGAATAAGAAAATCACCAAGGAAAGTACAAAATCCGGAGGTGGACTTCCGATCCGAAGAATCACTGGCACAATCAGGATCCACATAAGCCCAAAGGAAGAGATCCGAAGTTTAGGATATCAATAAATACTGATAGATAATACTGTAAACATAGCGCAAGACACGGAGCAAAGTAGCCTAATGACTAGGGGTATTATGGTCATTTTTTTGGACATAACTGAGGCATGTGCTAACATGAAGCATTGAAGCCAAACGGCCAAAGACATGCCTTGTGGGCATGCCCACGACGAACCAAGACATGTCCAAGCCTTGCCAATCGTTGCGCGACATCCGTCGAAAGAAGTGAATTCACTTCTTCCGTTGATTCATTATTTTGAAATGATTCTAGCAATTTTCGAAAGTAAGAAGAAAAATCACTGTCAGCGAACAAAATCAGACTGACAAGCGACGCCCCAGAAAGGGGGAATACCCCCTAATAGTTCCGAACATATCTGTGCTTGAATTTATACACGAAAATATATGGTTATAGCTTTTCTTATGTTTACATTACCACCACAACTGTTATTCAAAAAAGCATATAATAATTAAATAAACCACCTACTATGTAAGCCCTCATATTATGCTTTAATTTCCACTAATTGATTTGATGCTCTATTTGGGACCCACCATTATTTCCTAATTAATATTTTTTTAATTGGAATTTCGTATAACTTGTGTTAACTGGAGAATATGTATAGGTTTGGGAGAACTTTATTTGAACTGTCAGCTCATCAACTTGTTAATTTTTTTAAATTAATTCACTTTACGTCCTAATCAAAAGTTTTAAGTCTATGACTGCCCATGTGCTCGTCACCTTTTCCATTTGTTTTTGTTGGACCAGCTGTCTTTTTCTGCTGTGGTAATGGGTCCAATTAGTCTGATGATTAAACTAATAATATGCTCAAATTTCCATACATACATACATATATATACATACATACATACATAAATATATATATACATATATATGTATATGTATATGTATATGTGTATAAAATATATCGTGATGGTAGGCCTTCAACTTCCATATTAAGGATTACCTTGCAAACCTAGCTAATCTCTCAACTACTAGATTGCTGAGAATTAACTCAATTCTACATGTTTCTTTTCATTTTTTCCTAAGAATCTATCTTATGCTATCGTAGGAGAGAGAGAGAGAGAGAGAGAGAGAGAGAGAGAGACTCTTTCAAAAAAAAATCCTGAACTTACACTCTAATATCTTATGAACCCTCAAACTTGAATAAATATTAACACGACTTCTGAACTTTGTATGTTTTCATTAAATAGACCTTAAATTCATCTTCCCATTTTGTCAAATCTAAGACGGAAATGATGGCATGTCCCTGCAGCCTTATGAAGTTCGGGGTTTATGAGATATTAGAGTGTAAGTTTGGGGACTTATTTGAAAATTTCCGTATTTAGTACGTATTTAGCTACCTTCATATTCCAATTTGTTTTGTACAGTACCATCCAAAAGATGATGCAGGCTTTTAGGACTATTCATGAGAATGTTTGGGGAAGTAAAATATTGAGATTAGAACACAAAATTGGTTCTTAGTGGAGAAGTATATATAACTAAATGAGAAATGATACAAAAATTAATAATTAGGTTAGAAGTTGCTAAATAATTAATATGTGACAAGAATTGATCTCAACACGTCGACAAAAAAAAAAAAAAGCAATTAATCAGCGTTAGCTCCAAGTTGTTTGGTTGTATTTTCTAATACTAATATACAAAATGCTTTGTGAGTTGCTTTTATAACTAAAAAAAAGCAATTAATCATATACGTTCCAAGAAAAAAATGTTCTTTCAAAATTGAAATATATAATTTAGACATTTATAAGAAATAGAGCATTTTAAAAATATTCTTCGGAAAATAAGTTTCAAAATCATTAACCAAATTAGTGTAATTTTAAGAACAAAATTAGAAAGCAAAAATGATACCTAAGAGAGTACTTAACAATTAATGAATGTCATTTCATATTGTTTGGTTTCGAATATAAGGGTTTGGCAAAAAAAATTATATGAGTCTCCAGGCTCGGTTTGATATGGTTTGGTAATATTACTCAAATGTGTTATAAATTTGTATAAGGTGGCCAATGTCAAAATTCCTAAACCAAACTTGTAAAAGGGAAAGTATGGATGTCATAATAACTACTAGCATAACTCGAAAGAGTTGGTTTATCGCGAGGAGGTAGAGTGATTAAGGAGTTTGTCCTTTAAAGCCATGATGTTGAATTTTATTGAAACTTGTGGCTCATATGGAGCTACATAAATCTTGTGTTGATCTTTTTACTATTTTCTTATTTTATATTGTGTGAGTGATTATTGATTGCGCTTATAAATTTCACCAGAACCAATTACTAGAGACTACCACGGAGGTTTGTCCGGTAGTTCACTTTATAAGGACCCTGAAGAATACTAGTTGACATTAGATTGAAAGTAATCTCATGGCCGGTCGAGCACCTCAACTATCAAAAAAATATTAATAACTAGTAGCATAAGAGTATAAACTATAGGAATTCCAATATCACAACTATAATATTCTAGTTGTTATATTACAATATTATCCCTATAGTTTTATTGAGATTTCCATTGAATTTTATGTTTTTAATTTCATCAGTTTCATCCCTATACTTTCCTTTCTGGTTCAATATAATCCCTCCGTCCTTTGGCAAATATTACAAGAGCAAAAGCAACTCTCGTGCAACTCGATCACAAGAGTTGTTTGATATATTAGTTGTTATGAAAAGTATAAACTCTCTTCACACCTTATTGATTCCCTTATTTTAATCTCGTGTTCTGTTTCAATCCTTCTAGTTGTAAACGTTCTCTATTTCCCTCTAGATACAAACACGCAACTCGCATGATTAATGCGTGAAGATAGTTTATACTTTTATATCTACCCAAAAAAGGAAAAACATTAAACCACATTATTGATTCCCTTATTTTAATCTTGTGTTCCACTTCAATCCTACAGGTTGTAAACGTGCTCTATTTGCCTCTAGATACAAACAAACGATCACGAGTGGACCGACTTTAAAGCCATGAAAATTAGTGTTTATGGCTAAAATTGTCAAAATCAATAAATAGACCACAGAGATGTGTTTATCGCGACAAAATTGTCGAAATCAAGAAATGGACCAAAGAGAAATGTTTTTTGCGAAAACCATTAATCGCTACAAAATTCTTTTCCTTTTTTTAATTATTGAGATTAACTCTTACTTTTCATCAAATAAAACATAATTTTTTAATTTTTATTTCTATTGTTATTTTTGGCACATCAAATTTCTCAATCTAGGTCAATATCATTCCTTCTTTCTATTAACATAATTGGTGCATTATCAAAGAAGCGATAGAAAAAGAAATTTGGAAAAAGTTGGGTAGCTAGATTCCTTTATAATGGTTTCCACCTCTCATGCGCGCATTTGGAAAATATCTCTGCCTTTTTGTTTTTATCAGCTTTTTCCTTGCACGTTTTATATATATATATATATATATATATATATATATATATATATATATATATATATATCTGATGCTATAGAACTGCCATAAGACCAGCGATGCTTTACGGGACAGAATGCTGGCCTATGAAGAAACAACAGGTGACCAAGATGAGTGTAGCGGTAATGAGAATGTTGAGGTGGATGTGTGGTAAGACTAGACGAGATAGGATTAGAAATGAGACAGTCCGCGAGATGGTAGGCGTAGCACCTATAGACGAGAAGTTGAGGGAAAATAGGCTTAGGTGGTTTGGACATGTCTATCGTAGACCTACGGATGCAATAGTTAAGAGAGCGGATAGGATAGCTTTGCATAGCAATGCTCCAGGGTGGGGAAGACCCAAATTGACATTAGATGCGGTAGTGCGCAAGGATTTAAGTCTACTAGGGCTAAGTGAGCAAGCTACACTTGACAGAACTCTTTGGAGGAAAAGGATTCATGTAGCCGACCCCAATTGATTTGGGACATAAGGCTCAGTTTGGTTTGGTTTGGTTTATATATCTGATGAGAATTTTCATAAATAGAGGTTTCAAATTGAAACTTTATTAAAGTTTAGGCGGTCCAAATATAATTATTCACTATTCAAGGAACTGCAATAGCCGTCTGTTCCTATGTAGGTCTGATAAATGAGTTGAAAAGTTGATCGTTCAAATTTGTTTAAAAAACTTAACGGGTTTTAAAAATATTTCCAAACTTGGCTTATTTATGAAACGAATCGATCGATCTTAGACGAATTTAATTAAGTTGATCGCAAAATCAATCTTGAGTAGCTTATATTAATTTTGCATATCATAAGTCGAACAGTTTGATTCGTTTATCAATCTTACAGTACCTCTCTCTCTCTCTCTCTCTCTCTCTCTCTCTCTCTTTCTCTGTAACAGCTTAACAAATCAATCTCGAGCAAGTCAAACAGTTTGATTCGTTTATGAGTCGTATCCCCTCTCTCTCTCTCTCTCTCCATTGTCGTAAATGTGTTAGAAGGCGGTGAACGAGTTTCAGTACACAAGTGCATGGGAGACGGAAGCTATCTTCATCAAATCAGTTAAATTTGTTCTTTTGTCACTTTTGCCACCCTATTTTTACTTACCCCACCTAAGATATGGACAGCTAAATAAAGTAACCCTTTTCCCTTTTTGCCTACCGCCCCCATGGCCCTGCCCCCAACGTAAGTTTTGTGCACAGACATGTTGTCGATCGAGAAATATATTTGTCAAAATGAGAAAGGCAATATGATAATTGTGTTCAGATTCTAACAGTAAAAGGTAAATTTCGGGCCCAAATTGTTTAGAGCTAATCCTATTCGAACAAGGATGAGAAATCATAGCTAGGCTAACTAAAATATATCGAGAAGTTAGCAGTTGTACATGTTAGACTCTAAGAGAGTAATAAAGTCTTACTCCGGAGAATCTGAATAAGGCTTATTTAATTAGGGGACTGGGCCAGAAAATATAATCCTTCTCTAATAAAAAAAATTAGTAAGGAATGACTTAGAATATTAGTGAAGGGGAATCACTGTATAAAAGAAGTATGTCTCAGAGGTACATCTACACTGTAATTTTACTATTACATGCAATGATATTGAAAATTTAGCAAGATTGAGTGTTCTTACTCATTATAGTGTATTTTCGCCAATCAGAAATAGAAAATTCTTTAACGATTTCTTATCTTGCATATTAATTTTCCGGTGAGGGAGAGGATCCACGTGTTCGGCCAAACTTTGAAGAAAAATTATTTAGGTAACCGTAAATTTACCCACGTACAATATACACAGACACACACACACATAAAGGGCTTGATCCAAACAGTTTTTCATAAGATAATTTTTTTACTGTCAACATTTACGAAAAATTGTTTGGATCAAGTTCTTTATGATATTTTTTTAAGCCGATTTTTCGAGGGTACATTTAAAAATATATTTTAAACACATTGAGCGGTTCAGATTATCAAAATTTAATAAAAATAAATAAAAAATCTGCATTTTAACAAATGAAAGATCCCTCATTAAAAGGGGCTCTATACACATATATACATATATATTTATTACTATTCTAAAAAAAACAACCAAGTTGGTGTGAATACTTATATAAACCTAACTCACACTTTTACGATATTCAAATTACTCTTTTAACTGCTAAAGTTTTTTCAATGCTTCAATCATATTTGTGTTTTCTTTCGTAAAATTCGAATAGCATGTGTATCGCGTATGTCTAGCCGTTAGCACATATATATAAATATATAGATACATATAAGGAAACCATGTTTGTCAAGATGAGAGAGAATGGGGGGTTGATTGATTCAGATGCAAATTTGGAGTGAGAGTAGGGAAAAGTGGTGGTGGTGATGGGCTTTAAAGAGGGTGCACATGGGTTTGCATGTGGTGTTTCTGGTTTTTGAGTGCACATGAAAACAAAAGAATGCCCAGTAATTCTGCCGTCACACTGCTGACTTTTTGAAACACCTACATGCCCCCTATACCCTTTTCCAAATATTATGCTTTTGTGGTCCTCCATTAGAATAATCCAGCAAGTTTAAAAATACATTTTTCGTGTATAGAGTCAGACATAAATGTGTTTGAAATTGTTCAATATAAACGTGGAACCTCCAAAATAATATGGACACTGCGGCTTGTTTTGAACAATTCCAAACATATCTGCGTCTCCTTGACTTTTTGCGAATAATCAAACACACCTCCAATCACATAGCCTACCAAAGGGAAAAAGAAAACCCTAAACCTAGTTCCTTTTGAATTTGATAGTTGATTGTGATTATATAAATATTTTATTTATGAAATTAGTCAATAGCTAGACTTTTCACACGCAATCGGATAGAACCCCTCTTCTTGTCCTAATCAATTAACAGAGCAAATTTACCATACTACTATCATGTACATTATCTGGATACAGCACATCGAACGTTTGAATATGTATGTGTTTGGATTTGTGCATAAAAGATTGTGTTTGTAGACTTTTGTGATATTACGAAATTATAACTAGTTGTTCTGCTAGCTCCTCTTTAGACTACCATCATAAAGGAATCCGGTAAGTAAGCCTCTAATGCACGGCCCGATCTGCTAACTCTTAGTGGCTCTATGCAGTCTAGTCGTGTGTAGATGTTCTCTACTTGTACAAATGGAACGTATCACATATTGTAACCTTCTTTTTTGGGAGGTTATGCGTTCCATCAAATCTTGTTATGGAAACGATAATTGGATTTGATAAGAAAGAGTATGGAAGTGTCCCGCTTAGTTAACAAATATCAAGTTTGGAGTCAATATATCGAGGCGACCATGATAATTACAACTAATGTATAGGCACAAAACATTACAATTTTAATAGGGGCTCATGGAAAATAGAGACAAACAACACGAGTATAGGGGGGAGAGAGAGAGAGTAAGTGAGTTTACATATGATCGGATATGTTAGTGTTTTGGAGAGGGAAAGTGTGCAGGATGTGCCCCATTTGGTGAAGTAAAATATTTGTATCTAACTTGATTGTCAGAAGCGTTCGTTTTGCTAGACCCGTCGAATTAATCTCTTATTCATACACTAAAATTGATCGAATCGACCGGTTATTATATTATTAGAACAGATTTGAATGCGAGAAATCACGTGGCTATAAATATCCATTATTCTCGAAAACAACTCGACATGTCTAATAATTAATGACAGGAACGATTCTGATCAATCTAATATTAATCTGACAAATGTGAGAGAAATCCCGCGACTACAAATACCCGTTATTCTCGAAAACAACTCGACAAGTTTAATAACTTAATGAACGATTCTGATTACATCTGCGTACCCGAAGAAATATATCTCAAGTTGTGGGTTGGATATAACAATTAGTTCCCAACTCCTATTTTGAGGCCCCACCTGGCCAGCAAGCATTTCCCTGATTTAGGGCGGGTGGAACCACGCTATTTACCTAAGGGCAGGATTTCACATGCTGCCCAAACTCTGGGATTTCATTAAAGGAGAGCCTATGTATGATGTGGGGACACCTAAGCCACATGCTATGTAGCAGTTGCTCATCAATACTTTTTGGCTGCCTAGTGAATTCTCTACAAAATACATAAACGTGGGGTATGTATGTATGTATGTATATATATAGAGTAAGTTTCTATTGAGGAATCCCTCATTTTGTTAAAATGAGGACCTCTCATTTCTGGATTAAATATTGATGATTGGAACCGTTCAATGTACTTAAAACACGTTTTTAAAGGTACCCGTGAAAAATCGGTTCAAAAAAATATCAAAGAGGACTTGATCTAAGCAGTTGTCCATAAATGCTGACAGGAACAATTTTATAAAAATTACTTCGATCAAGCCCTTCCCGGTAATAGTTTAAGCCAATTTCTCTTGAATACTCTTAAAAACGTGTTTTAAACACATTGAACGGTTCTGATCATAAATATTTGATCTAAAAATGGGAAGTCCTCATTTTTGCAAAATGAGAGATCCCTCAATAGAAGCTCACTATATATATATATATATATATATATATATATATATATATATATATATTTAATTCTAACGAGATATTTCTCATTTTGCTAAAATTTTATTAAAATAAAGACCTCCTATTTTTCTGATCAAATTTCGTTGATCCGGACTGTTCAATGTGTTTAAAACATATTTTTAAGGATACTCGCAAAAAATCAACTCAAAACTATTATCTAGAAGAGCTTGATCCAAGTAATTTTTATAAAAGTGTTTCTACCAGTATTTATAAAAAACTGTTTGGATCAATCCCTTTTCGATATTGTTTTGAGCCGATTTTTTTTAGTTTCCCTTAAAAATATGTTTTAAAAATATTGAACGGTTCGAATCGTTAAAATATAATAAAAAAAGAGGTCATCATTTAGCAAAACGAGAGATCCCTCATTAGAAGGATACTTATAATATACATATGCATGTGTGTGTATGTGTGTGTGTTGATGAGCTCGGATCGAGTCAGCACTCGGTCTCCCGATACACGACTCAGTGCAGTACTCAGCCGCTTAACATTTAACCACTAAGCATATGGCAGTTCGAGTTTAGGCACTTGATATTATATTGTCAGTTAACGTCAATTAACACTCAGTCTTCCGAGAAACAAGCCACTGGACCAAGAGAAATTAGTCACGAAATTCGCTCGACAAGATCTTGCAAATGAAGCTTGAGAGAGCGCACCAAAACCCGAAAATAAAAGGCCTTAATAAATGATCCGCTTCTCATAAAAAAAAGGAGTAGGATCAACGACCATCAAATTCTCTAAAATCTTCCATCACTCACCTTATAAAAGAGATGGTCGAATCAAGGCCAAGTTGCTTTCACAATTCATCTTCTACATACTTGCATGCTCTCTCTCTCTCTCTCTCAACTTGATCATCGGAAATTTTTTAATTGAAAAATACTTCCAGTCTTAGGACTTGTGTGCAAAACTCAAGAGATTAGTGTCTAATTTTTGATATCATGAACATATACATATATATATATATATATATATGTATATATGTATATATATATACATATATATATATATATATGTATATATGTATATATGTTTCAGTGTGGATATTTATTATACGTTTTCCTACCATTTTGGTAACTCGGGACAAAATAAAAATCTATCTCGCTCACTGTTTGAGACCATTTCCATCCATTAAGAGAAGAGGAAGTGTCATTTTCAATGTTTTCATATGTTTCCACTGACCCACCAAAAACAATTTGTTTGTCCACTGACATTTTTTCACATGCCTGGACGTGGAAATGACAGGGGAGTTTACCTAGCACCCCTTACACTTTTTTAAAGGACCAAACTGTATTTTAATAAAAGTAAAAGGGCTTAAGTGCAATTTTACTTAAAGTGCATGGGAGTTTTTTTTATAAGTCAAAGGTCTGAACCAGCTTACTCGTACCTCGACTAATATATGTGAATAGAATTCTAAATGAAGTGCATGACACTTGAGAAAGAGAAAGAGTATTTTGTCCCTCGAAGGATTGTCGCTTCCTTTCACGAAAATTGTGTAGGTCAGACAGAAAAAGAACCGATATGGTTGTGACACTTAGAAGTCTCTCTCAATATAGTTTTTCATCATTTGACCTAACTGATCTTGTTTTGTACAGTTTGAGCAGTAGGTCAGGCAATTAGAATAGTTCCAAATGCTAAACGAACGAAACGGTGAAGATATTGGCCGTTACGATTGAAAGCATATGGTTTTTAATTTATTTTATCCCCTAAGTAATTAGGTCACCGTAGCAGAGCTATTTCGTCCTGCTTGCTTCTCTCAAAGCTTAACACACTAAATAATAGACATTGTAATATGACGAGAATACGACTTTTTAGATCGACCACTAGATAAGAATATGCTTCCGAATGATGAAATAATTGCTCCAACAGGCTAGTCGTTCATTATGTCCCTACTCAATCCCCCCTGAACACTGCAATTTTATAGAATCAGAGGGCATTGAATTTGATAGGACTATAGCAAATACATGGTCTGAAGGAGGGGGGCCAGAGAAAATTATGAAGGGGCACATGTGATATTTGCTCAAAATTTGTGGCGTTTCAAGTGTACTTGCAGTGCAATTTTTCTTGTAAATTTTGGGGCGCACTGTTCCCTTTCAGAAAGCAAAACAACAGGAGTTCCCATATTAACCCTCAACTGTAGAAACCAAAGACGACAAGATAGATTAAGGCCTTGTTAGGGTCTTTTAGGAAATTTCAATTGATATCGTTTTGGGACCTGGCCGGAAGAATTTCATAGATGAACAAAAGAATTGGAACTCGCTAAGTCCCCCAAATCCAAACACAACAGGCACAAAGTGTGGTAGGCCTGCACCGGGAGAGCTTAGCATAGGGAGAAAAGAGAGCTCGGAGGGTGGAAGAGTGAGAGGAGGCCATGTCATTTGATGAAAAAGAAAGATTTATAAAGCAAATAAAATGAATCGATAGAGTCAACGATACGACAAACACAACTGCCGACAACCAAATTAGCTTATGAAATCGAGCCGTCTCAACTTAAATACATGATTTTCGAATGGATGATGGGGGGTGGGCCACCCTGAATGCCGTGAACCACATGCAAGGAGACAGGAAAAGAGAGAAAAATAAAGCAATGCCAATAGCTCCATCAATGTGCTGTTCATCGATAGACAAAGTTCTCTCTTCATCATCTCGTGCTCTCATATGATTCTGAGTAAGGGTACATTTGGATTGAGAAATTTGTAGAGAAATCTGTGAATAAAAGAATTCCTCTTTACAAATGAAAGGCAACTTTACCTTGATTATTTCTCTTTCCTCAACCTATCACATGACACTAAAATTACATTTTGCACAGTGCATAGCAGAGTGTGTTGCGCATCAAAATAGTACCGCTTTGATCACCAAATAATGCTCAACGTTTTGAACAATAATTTAATAGTCAAAACAATGCATTTTAACACGCAACACACTCTGATACGAACTGTGCACAATAAAATTTTTGTATCCCGAATCACACAACAAATTATTGAGCCAAACATATATCGAACACAAAATAAAATGAAAAAAGCATGCCAAGCAAATAAGAAACTTACACTTTTAAATTAAAAATTCGAGTGCTACCTTCAACAGAGAGAGTTTAAGTTATTAAAATTTTATCAAGTCAGTTAAATTCATAGCTTCAAAATTAATTTAGATACGCATAAACTGATCATAACTCAAGTTATAAAAAAAAGAAAGACACATTATTCAGAATGTTGTTATCTTCCATAGGATATGAAATAATTACCATTTAAAAATGAAAGAAAAAGAAGGGACAGATGGTATTTGACAGAGAATTCTTGAGAGAGAGAGAGAGAGAGGGCGGTAAAAATCAAAAAGACATAAGAGAAAAAATGCTTGGGAGAAAAAAAGAGAGCAACAATACAATCAGTTCGGCGGAGGCCGAGTTGACCCAAGCTGAGTTTGAGTGGAACCGCTAGAGCTGGAGCCCGATAGGAGCTCGGCGAGTGCACTCATGGCTCTAACCTGCATCTCCAGAGCAGCTATATAATCGGTTGCTTCTTCTAGAATCACCGGTAATGGTTCTTTCCGGCAACCAGGAACCAAACGGCCGAGAACCTTAACCTTCCTCTGGACAGCCGGTAAGTTCTTTGATTTCAACCGCAAAATACTCACTCTCGGCTTCTTCGTCCGGCTGTTACCGGTTGCCGTCACTCTCTGTCTTTTGTTCTTCATGAATTTCAGCTTGAGTCGGTTCGTGAGTATGGCGCGGCTCCACCTGGTCTTTCCCTTGGCAGTCACTGCCAGAACTCGATCGGCGGCTTCGCGAACGGCTCGGCCGCGCCGCGGAGCAGACGGAGGAGAGCTTAGCCGGACTTGGCGGAGAGCGGTGAGGAGTTTTGAAGAGTAGACTTGTTGTTGAGCTTCCGATTTCCATTGGTTAGGATTCCGAGTTTCGTCTATGGTGGCTAAGGCTTTCTTCTTCTTTCTTCTCTTTGAGGATTCGCGTGCTCTGTCTGTGTTCGTTACGGGATTCGAAATCAGAGTCGACGCCATCGATTAATCCGATTCCGTAAGGATTTGAATCGGATCGGATCAGGTATATATACACCTGTGGATTCAATCACGTGAACCTATGATTCCAATCACGAGAAAACAGAAATATTCCAAAGCAGAACAAGGTAACTTGTATTGAATTTGACGAGAAAGATGAATTAAGTAAAATCAAGCATAAAATCGATGAAAACTCTCCAAATTTTTTGAAAAGTTATGAACTTTTATACTAATCTGAGGATCAAATCCATTTATCTTTGAGAAATGAACCAAAGCGGAATTGAAATGATTGAATCATCAGTGAGATCGTTACCTCTTCGAGGAAAATGGAATGATCGTTCGAGAACAGCTTCTGCTTCTCGATGCGCTATAATTTTCGACCTGTCGATTTAGCAGATTTCTATATGGAACTGTCTCTATAGATATACAGAGAGAGAGAGAGAGAGAGAGAGTAGTGGGAGAGGGGGAGAGAGATTGCTTGGTGCGGAATCGGAGGGGTAGAGAAGGTGGGGTGGTATTTAAAGCTTTAATAAAGGGGATCATGGCGGAGCACGCGAGCGATTGGTCGATGAAATTACACTGATGTCCCCTAACGTTTTTCATTATTGTATTAGTACCCTTATAGTGGTGGGAGTGGGATTTGAAGTTTGATGGAAATTGATAATCTCATGAGATTTGCATGTTTTTCTTCAAAATGAAAATGTCAGATTGATTGCCTAGTAACATAACAATGTGAAGTACAACCATGTCGGTTGTCCTCACCTAAAAATAAAGAGCAAATCTATACATAATTCTTGTGCACAGATCCAGACGCAAATATGTTCAAAAACGTGTGATGCATATGAATTCCATATTATTTTGGAGAATTCTAAGTGTATCGGATAATTCCTAATACATCTATTTTTTTGGATATGTGCATGAAAATCTGCGTGTGTAGATTTTCTCAAAAATCAAACCATGTGTTGGTGTTCCTCATAGTTTTGTACGATTAGTTGTGCATAGATATAAAATTACAGAGATAGTAATAGAGGATAAAATAATTACAAATTATCATGGTCGTTGAAGAAAGAAATGTTGGTCAAATGCAATGGACATGGGAGAACTTGGATGGTAATACAGAAATATAGAGGAGAAACAAACAACTCGTCATGAGAACCAGATTAGGGGGCATTAGTAACTCAAGCAACTATGATGTCTTACTACAACCGAGGGACAGAAGGGAGAAGGTTATAAAGATGGTCTCACTAGCTACACATCTGACAAATGAACAAAGGATTGATCGACCTGAATTTTTACGAGTGTCGATGGGTTCTAGAGTGTCTGCCAAAGGCGTT
The DNA here is from genome assembly GCA_019985065.2 of Arctostaphylos glauca. Taxonomy (NCBI): domain Eukaryota; kingdom Viridiplantae; phylum Streptophyta; class Magnoliopsida; order Ericales; family Ericaceae; genus Arctostaphylos; species Arctostaphylos glauca. The sequence goes on from JAHSPW020000007.1 coordinate 1,508,842, forward strand.
GGCTCTTAGGGGTCGTTTGGATGGGAGGAAAGCCCCCCTCCAAAAATTATCACCCCTTATTAGGGGTTTTAGCATGGTTTGGATGGGAGAAAAACCCCCCTCCAAAAATTATCACCTCTTCTTATCCCTTATTACCCCCTCTTATCTCCCTCCAAAAATTATTACCCCCTCTTAAATTTTCACCCCCTCCCAAAATTATATTTTTCTCTTTTTTATTGTTAACTAAATTTTTCTCTTTTTCTCTTTTTTATTGTTGATTTATATTTTGTTGTTATTTTTCTTTTTTTTTTTTGTTAATTGGTAAAACAAAGTTAAAAAACCCTTAAATTATTCAAAAATATTCACACTCATCACATGTCCTAATGGGCTTAACTTTGGAGGAAAAAAAGTACCGACACCGCGAACTCGAAATAACCGTGAACTCGAAAAAATACTAAAAATTTACTGTTTACTTAAAAAATTATTTTAGGAATAACCGTGAACTCGAAATATTTTGATAAAAAGTTTTTAAATTATGTTAAGATATTTATTGATTTATATTTTGTTGTTATTTTTCTCTTTTTTGTTAATTGATAAAACAAAGTTAAAAAAACTCTTAAATTATTCAAAAAGGTTCACATTCATTACATGTCCTAATGGACCCAACTTTTGAGAAAAATGTTATTTAAATCTCAATATTTTGTAGTTTAGTAGTCCGTCTTGATGAAAGGAATCTAATGAGTATAAAATTATGTCAAAAAGTTAAAAAAAAGTCACTAAAGACGACGAATAAGTACAAAAAACTCTATTTTTTGATTTATTTTTGTGTTTTTTGAATTTTTTTCAAATTTAGCCGATGATTGATAACTTTTCTGAAAACTCTTGTCGAGATGAATCAATAGATCAAAAAAATTGATGAAAAACAAAAGGGGATAAGATAAGAGGGGGTATTATTTTTAAAGGGTTGGCCCACATTGATGTGATATTTATAGAGGGGGTAATAAAAAATAGATAGTTTAGATGAAGTATTAAAAAATAGGGATAAAATATTAAAAAAGGGGAATAAAATAGTACTTGATTTTGATGGAGGATAAAATAGGGGGATAAGGTTATTTTGTATTTGTAACGAGGAAGAAGGGGTATTATCAATACCCCCTCCCCTCTTTATCCCTCTCCGGGGGATAACTTTTGGGCCACCTCCCCCCTACCCAAAAATTATCCCCCTTTATCCCCCTCCCGGGGGATTATTTTTGGCCTACCCAAAAATTATCCCCCTGCATTTTTTGCTCCCAAACCATGCTAAACATGTCACGTCGATCCTTTTACCTCCTCCAAAAATTATCCCCCTTCTTTTTTTTCCCCATCCAAACAATCAACAGTTTTTTTCCTTATCCACCACTCTTATCCCCCTTTATCCCCTTGTTTAATCCCTCATCCAAACCATCTACTTTTTTATACCCCTCTATAAATATCACATCAATGTGGGTCATCCCTCCAAAAATAATACCCCCTCTTATCTTATACCCCCTCCAAAAATTATCCCCCTAAAAATAATACCCCATCCAAACGGGCCGTTAGTTTCAAAGTCGATCACAAAAAAAGAAAAAACAAAATCAGTTGAAGTCAATGAGAAGAAAGGTGGCAGGATAATAATAAGTAGTTTCTTTTGGGATAAAAGGTATTACCATCACTTCATATCTTCCTATTTTCCTTCTTCTTTTTTTTTTCAACAGATATTAGCAAATTAAAAGGGATAAACGCTAGCAATGAGGAAATGGAGGAGTCAATTTGCACAACAAACGTATTATGCAGTAAAAATGTGTTATTTTGGTGTAAAAACAAACGACTTTTAACTGTTAAAGTTTGTCCGAAATAATTTTTTATGCATTAAAATAACATTATTTTGGTGCACGTCACGTCTTGCTGTGCACTATGCACAATTGGACTCTCAAGTACAACAATGAGGCAAGTGTAAAATCAAGATCGTCTTGATCTGAAAAAGAGAGTGAGAGAGAGGACGACTAGTGAAGATAGTCTCGATTCTGAAGAAGAAGAAAAAGAGAGAAAAGCAATCAAGGTCATCTTGATTTTGAAGAAGAAAAAAGAGAGAAGACGATGTAGAAGACTAATAATAATTGTGTACTTCTTGTTGAAGCATATACTCAGAGGCGGTATGTGTTTAATAAATACAATTCCTTTTTCTACACCTCACAATCGTATTCAACTCGAGCACTCAATAAACTAGTGTAATTTAACCTGATCTTCAAGTATCATATCAGCATTTTACCTATACTATTTTTTTTCATGAGTATTTATTTCTCCTATGAAAATACGGTTTTTCTTGCTTTTGATTATTGGGGTATTCAAAACAAATTACACATCTGATCATCGACTAATTTCAAATTCTAAAATCAATAACCGAACAAATCTTTGATTGCTTCAAATTTTGGCAGCACTAAAAGTCAAACTTGCAAGCTCGAGAGATAAGCATCTCACTTGTTATCTTGCTTTCACTCGATCAATCCTGTTGTGTTTACTCTATGACTTTGTCTATGTTGCTTATAAATTGATGGAGATTGCGATTGCGATGTTGGCACAAATTGATTCGAGGCAGAGATTGTTATAATCACGTTTGTTTTAGTTGAGAAATGAAAGAATTAATGTGAGACAAGACCAAAGTACGAGAGAGGTTGTCGATAGTCCCATTTGAGGAGTAACGGTCAACCTCGGGAATGGAGCCAAAAATCAAAATCAACTAAGCCAAAGTACGAGAGAGAAATTTTTGTATAATGATTTTTCAAAATTAAGGTCAATTAATATTCAAGTTTTATAGAACGATTTTGATAATAATAAAAAAAGTCAAAGAATTAATATCGAGATATTAGTGCTATTATATCATCAAATAACGCGTAAAATCATCATCCAACTATATCAACAAATAACACCTAACTCACCATCAAGGCCGGCCATCAAATAGGTCTTATGTATATACATTTAAGTGTATATATATTAATGAGCTCAGCTTGGCTTTAATTAGCAGGAGACCGATCAGCGGTCGGTTTGTTTTCTACACCATCAAATGCAACTCCATAAAGTAAATGGCTAGTTGGTCGATTGACTGATCAAACACATTATACGGATTAGTAGATGCTCATTTCTATCGATTAGGATCCACTTAGATGCGTCATATCCAATCTTATTTGAAAGAACCGTGTGATATGTACAGACCAAAAGGATTAAATTTATAAGTATCAAAATTCAGCATCTCTTCCGAAAACCAACTTGATGGAGCAATGATAAAGGCTTGATCGAATTGCATTGCTTACAAAAGAATGACAATTCATCTATTTTGTGATAATTATGATTCTTTCAAATGAATAACTAGATTATTTTTTACATAAATGATAAACACATCTAAGCCTACAAAAATAAGACTAGCCTCCATTCACTTAGTTAGATATAGAGTCTATTTGACCTGTAGTAATTATTAAATTATTAAATTATTAAATTATGTTGCCTCAAGTAAAACTTAATCTAGTCAAATCCGTTTCGACTAAATTATTTTTGATATGTGTTGACCTCATTTAATGCATAAATTTGTTTGACACAGAAGGTATAATGATAGAAATACTCTTGAAGTTAAATCTACTTTGGCTCCAATTTTTTAACTGATCAAGAGGGCAATTTCGTCTTTTTCACACGAGCCAGAAATTCTTCATTGATCTTGAACATTTAACCCAAATGAGCATAACTTTTTTGGTCCAAACAATCCAAAAAGTCAATAATTTTCTTAGGCCGAATAAAACCATAATTTGTTAAATCTACCTTAACTTGTTATAATTTATAAACCTAAGTCCGTCCTAAACAACAAGAAGATGTAAACAAGCAGAGATATTGATAGCATGAATTGTAACAATATGAGACTATAATAAGTCCTACTTTACGTCACATGATAGAATATCATTCGAGAAGATCTCGATTCTGATTTTCCGGGATTAGTTGAATTCAAAAATTACTAAATAGAAAACATAGGCAGATATTAAGAAACAGTGATAAAGCTGGTCCTTAAGATGTGGTCTCACTATTATAATGCCTTAATTGCTAAGATAGTGGGCATCTTATTGAGATGCTTAGCTTGATTTAGATAACTCAGGTTTTCATTAAAAAAAAACATGCAAGGGTAAATTACACTACCTCCCATTAGGTTTTTGACTAATACAATGACTTCCCCAAAGATTTGAAAAATTATTTAATCTTCCTTCCTTTTCAAACTATTATGCAATTATTTATTTTATTGTTAAATCAATCAAACATTCTTATTTAAGCTCTTGAAACCTAAGTTGGGATTTTTTTTGACAAAACGAACTATCGTATAATTCTTATCACACTCAAATACCTAAGTTAAATTTTTGAGATTTTTCTAAAATTGATACTCGAAAAAATCTCAAGACCTTCCAATTGGTGAGACATAACTAGTTCCAGTTGTGAAACCCGTCAATCCAGTTGGTTTCTCTGTTTGAATTTAGAAAAATCTAAAAGTTTTAATATAGCCTATTTCAAATGTGATAATAATTATATTATCGTTGGTTTTGTCAAAAAAAAAATTGAAGTTTTAATAGCTTAACTAACATTGTTTTACTGATTTTAACTACGAGGAAATTAAGCGCTTGAAAAATAAGAAAGATCAGAATAGTTTCAAAAACCTCTGAAAAGGTGAGTATATTTGTCAAAAACCCGAGGGAAAGTCTGTGTAATTCACCCTTAAACCAAATAATATAAACTTTTTTTACCAATTTTTTCCTCCATTTTTAACTTTGAAAGAGATGATTTTGCAATTAACATTTCATTTTCTAAAAAAATCCAAACAGATACATTCTAACTAAGAAAAAAAAAGACACCAGCTTGATGAGATGGGTATTGAAAACAACTCCAAACCAAAACACAAAAAACATAAAATTGATTCCTCTTTTGTTAATTATTCATTATATTTGCGTCAACTCACATGCATGTACTTCAATTAATTTACGAGAGAACCAATTTTATCTACCACTAACTGGCAAATTCACATAATGTAGCTCTTTCCCTAAGTTTTGCTCATCAAAATACAACCTCAATTACAAAAGGAAAAAAAAAAAACTTTCTTTTGGACTAAATTTTAAAGCATTAGTCCATCTTTTGAGTCATTTTGTTTGTTGTCATTTTATTCATGTTAAATTTTTTAGCTTAATCATTCATCTTGATGAAAGAAATTTAAGAAGTAAAAATTATGATAAAAAATCTCAAAAAATTCAGTCAACACGAAAAAATTGACCTAAATTGTCAATATTAATATGACTATCTTTTGTAGTTATTTTATCTTGACTATTATCATATTCCCGTTGATTTTTTGAATTAATTATCGTCTCAAAAAAAATGAAAAGTAAAAATACATGATAAAAAATTTCACTAAAGGCTGAAAATTTTTAAAACTGTGAATTTTCTATTATATTTTTTTGGTCCTTAAAGTCGTCTTATTTAAATATTAATTTGTCCATGTTTTTATATCTTTTTAATTTCTCTTGCCGAGATGAATGAAAAAAATAACAGAATTTATGCAAAAATTATAAAATACTAAATAATACCTGCTTATTTTAAATTAAAAATAAATAGTCTAAACTAAACTTTAAGGTAATTGTGAAAAAGAGTGATACGTGGAGAAATGTGAGTGGTTAACGTGAGGGTGTTGGCATCCACTAAAGGACTGCAGTTTTGGGGTCCCACACAAATATTTGTTTGTTTTCATTCCGTGCAATGATTTGTTTTGGCGGGGGGCGGAGTGCACCCAATCAGGTTGAAAAGAAATAAGTGTAAACAAATGGAATGCATGTGGGTTGTTCCTCTGGCACTTCCTATAATCTGTCTTCTGCTTTGTTTTTATTTCTTGATTTTTGGAATGGACTTTGGAATCTTTATGCTCTTTATTTTCAAGCAATGGGTCCCTCCTGTAATTAATTGAAGGAAATATAATTAAAGAAAATATTTATTATAGATGGATGAATAATTATAAAGAATTTGTTTGAATATTATTTTGAAAATGAAAATATGAAAGATATAATTACGGTAATGTCATTTCTGTAATTAATAATGATTTCTACATAAATAGAAGATGAATATTGAAGGCGATAAACTATGAATAAGAGGGGTAAGATAATACCAATTTGTTAACGGTTAAAATTATAAAAGAGATGTGGTGGTGGATGTAGTAAGAAGGGAGATAAAGAGTTTGTTTGAGTAAGGGGATATGGTAGATGAGTATTTGTATGACATTCTCGTAACTAATAATAGCATTTGCATAAATAGAAGGGGGAATAAGGTATAGATGGTGGCTAACCCAACAATGAAAGTTTTGTAAGGGGATTGGAGAGAATAGGAACGAAAAAAGAAAACCCTAGGAGAGCCAGTGACTCCAATTATCGTTTTTCGACTGGGTATGGCTTCTACTGTTCCTGGAGCCTGACAATTAGTTAATTATAGACATGTTTTTCTTATTTATGTAGGAGCCCTAAATGTTTGAATCATATTTGCTGTGATGTTCATGGATGATTCAAAAAAAGAATGGCCAAATTTTATTCTCCTCCAAGCCGATAAAATTTGAACCCCGAATATCCGAGGTCCAAAACCTCTAACAAATCCCGAATATAACAACAACTCAGATTGCCATATCCGAGGTCCAAATTTTATACGTCTCATATGACTGCTAATAAACAGACCCCCAAGGCAAATAAAATAATAACCCTAATATCATATTCGGGGTCTAAACAAGTTATCAAATCTCGAATATGACAATCTGAATAACCATATCCGAAGTGATAAAGAATAAATTATTTTACTACCGCTAACAAACACGCGTTTTATGTCATCACTAATCACATCATTATTATCAAAGTACCATCAACTTAAACACTAGTTAAACCTAAAGGTGAAAGTACTATCTAAAATATTGAACTGAACGAAAAAACCGTGATTTGTTCAGTCTAAAGTAAAAGTCGATCAATTTCAATTCAATCATACATATTATTTCGATTTTTCGGCTCAATTTGCATGTGGGTTATTCCTCTGGCACTTCTATATTTAGCTCTGTTCTATTTCTTTATTTTTGGAGTTGTCTTTGGAATTTTTCTGCTACAGTTATGCTCAATATTTTCAGCAGTGGGTCCCTCCTTTGGCCTCCTATGACAAGAGCTCCGTTGTATCATCACTGACCACACCATTACTATCGAAGTACCATCGCCCCAAACAAACCAACAAATTTGTAAGGTTTAGGACATGATGGAGATCTTGAAAGCAAGATTCAACCGGAAAGACTTATATAGGACCAAAAGAAAGGATTGGATTGAGAAAATTTGTCGAGTTTTTAGCAACAGAGACAAGTTCAATGTCGACTAGAGCCAGACTAAGATGATTCGATCTCTAGCCCCCCCCCCCCCCCCCCCCCCCCCCAGAGCGTGAGGTTACTTACAAGATAAAGATACTCCATACATTTTCGATCAAATCTTGGAGTCCCGCAAGATCCTTGAAATCTTATTCTCGAAATGACCAATTCTCAAGAGACACATGTAGAGAAGAGCAGGACGATTTGCATTCTGATATACATATATAGGCAAAAATACTACAAGGAATTGGTAATTTTTCATCTTATGCACTAAACATTACTTCCTAAAGCTCTTACCATTTCTAGAGACTAATCCGAGCATCTGAAGGTCCTTATTGACACCACATCAAGTGTCTTGAAGGTTTTTTTTACCCATTTTCTATATTCTTCAGGCTCGAAATTCAGCCAGGCTAAATTTATACGCAATCAATTTACTAACCAAGTTTTTGTTTTAAGAACCAAGTATTCAAACTAATTTACTAACATAATCTAACATCATGAGGTTCAAAATCCTAGTTTGATACTAAGATAAGAGAGGCATTTGTATAGGCTTCATTTGTTTAGGGAAAAAAAAGCAACAGAGATTTGGGAATTGACAACATGAAAAAATTGTTTTAGGGCATTAGTGTTAAGCCATTGTTGTAGTTTATGTTATAGCTCCAAGTAATGATTAAGGGTTAATGATTGACCTAATCCACATTCTCCCCAAAATCATGGTAACCATGTGTGTGTGTCATAAACTATATCCATGAATGATGATGAATTACACTGAGAAACATCAAAGATTTTATAAAAGAACTACAAACACCACCAGGCATTATGATGTTGCCAGAGCTGTTGCCCCCCTACCATGGGACATCATTCAACATTTATGAGAGAGAGAGGGGGAGAGAGAGAGAGAAATGGAAGAGCACATGGGTTCAGTTGTAGGCACATGGAACCTTACTATGCCATTGTACAACTGTATTAATCAACCACCTTATTCCTAATCCCCCTTCAAATGTCCTGAGTCTTAAAAAAAACACAGACCAACGAATTTCCTTTTTGGAATGAAAAAATTTCAATTGACAGGAAAGGAAAAAGGAAAAAGGAAAGGAAATGACGAAAATATTTAATTTTTTTTTGTATTTTTTATATGTTTACTTCGCAGATAAATCATGGGCCACATGTCTCTACTTTGAAGAGTCCCAAAAACATTTTCGAATTCAAAATTAAAGGTTAAGATTCATTTGGATTTTGGAAGTTTACACACTCAAGTAAATCTACTTCATTCATTTTAAATTCTGGAACATTTTTAAGAAATATTTTATGGGTCCTTAGACTTTCTCCTCTACTTTTTCACTAGGATTAGTTTTCGTTCAAAACATGTCCTGCAAAAAATACAAAATGTTATAAGAATCTTATTTTTACACTACTTACATAGATAATTAAACTATTGATTTTAATTTTTTTCCGTAAATTTCTTTTACAAAATGATCATAAAGTTTTACTTTGACTTTAACTAAGCCTCATGAATGGACTGTGAGATTAGTTCACTAGGGACAAGTCGAGATGCACATAACATGATCTGAATATGCTGAGTTATAAAAATAGTGTTCAGAGTCCTAACCACCATTCTGAGATCAATCCTATCCAACATATGGATTCAATGTACTGGATTTTCTCAGGTCAATACATAAGCTTAAAAAATGGATTGTACTTTGACTTTATAACCCAGAAAATGTTGTTTGCTTCCCAATAATTAACTGACATTTTTATAGAGATAACCTCAAGGAATATATATTGATGTTCACAGAAGAAAACAAAATGCAAGTACTTTGATGATTTTAATATCTTCTCAACCAGGACAGCATAATCCAACAGAGGTCAAAGGGCTGCTTAATCCAAGCATTTCAAGTCCATTGGAATTTCTGGATTCAAGGAAAATTTGATTGTTCCTATTCAATCTGGTTCAAGAATAGGGTTTGGGTGAAACTTGTTTGACACTTAAAGCCAAGCAAGGTGTTGGGACTGTAGGCTAAAAAACATCCCTTGTTGATCTTTGAAAATTAAAATCCATCTACATGTGGGATTTGGATTTTGTACCAAAAATGTTTTGAGGTGTCTTTTATTAGAGGTAATTATGTGTAGCAGGCCGAAATGGATATGGTTCCTGCTTCCGTAATTGGGCAAGGCCTAATGTTTAGATGAGATATGGACCAGGCTAAAAGTCCAACAGAGTCCGCACGCTTGCTTAACTAGTTTGTTCATTGCAGGGACACAATCAACATGTGGACCGGCTGAGAATAGCCCGACCCGAATAATTCAGCTACGTACAGTTGTGTTCCACGTGAACATTAGGTGGTTTTACCGCGGGTGTTTTGAGGTGTCTTTTATTAGTGGTAACTATGTGTAGTAAGCCAAATGGATATAATTTGTGCTCCCGTAACTGCACAAGGGTCAATGTTTAGACAAGATGGGTCAGGCTAAAAGTCCAACAAGATCCGCATGCTTGCGTAACTAGTTTGTTCATTACGGGCACACACTCAACATGTGGATCGAACTGAGAACATCACTATCCGAATAAATTCATTTTAGCTTTGCTCCAGATGAACATTAGATGGTTTGGCTTGATCACGAGAAGGCTGACTTGCAACTCAGTGCATCGTGCATAATGTCATCCATAGCAAAAGTTATTGGTACCCGCACTAGGTGCATGTGTGCCTTGTACATACTTGTTAGATTAAATCCCTAGTACAGTACTTTTACCAAAGGTACTTGATAAACCTTAACAAGTTACGGTTTAAGAAAACTCCCTAAGCATCTCCAAGCACATTCTACCAGATCTCCAACTAAAGCACCGGGGTACCCTCTAACTATTACCGGCTGAATAACGCTACCTAGTCCTGATATTGTTAGCAGATGCGATTTTTCTCTCCCTTGTTTTGCTTTTTATGTGGCTTGGAAACATCTTATAAGCTACGTGAATGACTGACCCAAGTGTCACCTGGATACCCCTCCATTAGAGCTCCATTTCACACCGAGCGGTCCTGAGTTGAGCCGTTAATTGGGCGAGATCCAACAACCGAATCCCATGGGTTACACCAAAAGGCCAACGTGGTCCACACAGTCTTACACAATCAACCAAATTTGAGGGGGCACACTGTGTGGGTGGGACCGTAACGATACCCGATCCGAATGACCCAACTAATATGACTACACTCGTTTTTCACACGTCTTCTAGGTAGCATGATCTTGACAAGTTGCATCCAACTTGGCGTCTGATGCGTCATGCATGACTTCAACGGTAATGATAGTTATTTCTAACCTCACCAAAAGCATGCTCTGCACATATTAACTTGAAGTCCAAGCTAAGCCTGACTATCTAAGATAACTAAAAGGTTTAAAAATACAGTACATGTTATCTCACTAAAATAGTGTATTCAGTAAAACAATTCTCCTTTACAGACTAACATAAACATCAAAGTATTTATTAAATAGCATCGACCGAACAACACTAATTAATTCATACTTTTACAGTTTAGAAGAAATCTAGACTTTCAAATCAAAGTAACAAATCATGATCAACTAGATAAAAAAACTCCACACACACTTTACGCTGTCATAGATTAGAAATGTGATCTCTTTTACTTCACTCATATGATCACCAACACGATGTTGTACTTTTTAACCTATCTAACCAGTAAAAAATAGCCCCTTTGGTAGGTAAGAATCGGTGGTTAAATCCCCCTAGGCCAATTCTTTATCTTTACTATTTTTGACACTATCTGACCAGACCAACAACAACCATTGACCGCATAAAAATGAAAGCAGAATGAGTGGATTCTTTCCCATGAGTTTTAAATGTTTGGCATTTGGCTGGAAAGATGTACTGCTTGCAGTAAAACTGTCCAAACTTTAAGTTCATGTTTTGATGGTGTAACTTATGTGGTTGTGTCGTGTCAACTGTCTGCTACGTGAAATTTGTAAAGTTGTTCCGTGGTGTTGCCAACCATTGTTTGTTCGGCCCAAGAAATGCTAGTCGTGCAACCGAAAAGGAACCGGTTGTACAACATATAGTCTTGTGGAGCCTTCAGCTTGGCCCAACGTTAAACCGAACTAGGCTAACAATTAACCCACAATGAAAAGAGGAGAAATCATGTTCAAGATTGTACTGTATCCTAACATCTCATCGGTCCAGTCTACTAGAAAAAAAAAGTCAAGGGAATTGAATTTCTTGGTTTACCTATTAATTTCTTTTCCTCTTGATGTAACCCAGGAAATGATCTGCAACCAAAAGTGTGTATTAGAACTTCAAAGCAACTAAGTCAGTCTAAGGGCTGTATTCATGGATGCTGATACAGGATACGAATACAATATGATACATACAAAGTGATATAAGAAAATTTGAAACGAAGATACGGATACAGATAAGATGAGTTAAATTAACATATAATTTTACAAAATAATGGTGAACCATTATATTTCTCTTATGGTGTTTTTAAGTTTACTTGGTTACTTATTTAATTGTTAAAATTCAAAGATATAAGAAAACACATAACACACAATCAAAATATTCAATATACTATAAAAAATAATAATAATATTTTATTTTACGGCACCTTTTCTGCTAGAGAATAAGTAAATATTAATATTTAATATGTTTTCTTTATTTCAAATAATTTTACTTTAATATTATGCAAAAAGTATTATAATCTTACTTTTGTAAAAAACTTTAGATATATAATATAGAGCATCCAAAAAATATTCGACGTTAAAAATATCAAATAATAATTTTTGTATTGTGGATATTTTTAGAATACGTATATGCAACGTGTATCGATATCTGATATGAATACAATATGGGCACCAGTCTAACCTAAATATATCCGTGCTTCATGGGTCAAAGGACATTATTGTAGGAACAAATTCTGAAACAAATCAATCAGCTGAATGACTAAATCAAAAATAAAGCAGTGTGCTTGGCTAAGGGCTAACTACTAGAAAGAATCACACATCAGGCAATTGTAACAGATTTTTACAGTTAAGCTATTTGGCACCGATACAGATACAGTCATGGAACACGAGATTTTTGAAAAAATAGAGACACGGATACGGCGTGAACACGAAAAATATCTTTTATATATGATATATGTGTACATACGTAGTTTATATACTGATATACATATATATGTATGGGGGAGGCTCAAGGGACCAACACTTTTGTAGACCAACACTTTTGTAGACCAATATTAGACCAACGCCCAAACTCTTCATTCCCGATTAAATTTTGATAATCCGAACCGTTCATTATGTTTAAAACATGTTTTTAAGAGTACCCGCGAGAAATTAGCTCAAAATATTACCGGAAAGGGCTTGATCCAAGTAGTGGTTCAAAATGCTGACATGAACTGTTTTATGAACCAATGTTTGGATCAAGTCTTTTCTAGTAATATTTTGAGCTCATTTCTCGCGGGTACCCTTAAAAATATGTTTTAAACACATTGAACGGTTCGGATCATTAAAATTTAATTGGAAACGAAGAGTTTGGACGTTGGTCTAATATTGGTCTAAAAAAATGTTGGTTCATATAGTATTTCCCTATATGTATATATACATGTGTATTTTTAAAAAACTTTTGGGGCAAATATCTTATTACATAACATATCAAGGTTAAAACTATAATTAAGCCATTAAAACCTATAATTTCCTAACATATCCAAACCATACGCCTCTCGCCTCTGTGGTACGTCTCTTTCTCAATCTCAATCTTTGTCTCTCACTCTCTCGCGCTCAATTTGTGACCCCATCGTGTCTCCTTGTGTCCTCTTTGTGTCCCCCGCATGTCCACTACGTTTTCTGGTGTATACCCAATGTGTCCATGTTCCCAGCATGTACGACACTCTTACGGGGACCTCTGAGCTGTGTCGGTCTATCTAGTACCAACAGGGACACAGGCACAGATACAGAATACCAAATTTTTGGAAAAATAGAGACACAGAGTGGACACGATAATTTTTTTATGCATAGTAATATGTACATTCATATACTGATATACATATACATATCGATATAGATGGTTTAGGGGCAAATATCTTATTACATAACCTATGAAGGTTATAAGCTTGTCGCCTCTCTCTCGATCCAAGTCTCTCTCTCTCTCTCAATCTCTCTTCCCCCCCCCCACACACTCTCTCTCCCTCTCTCAATCTTTGTAGCACTATCTTGCTCTCGCTCTCAATCTCTCTCATGCTCGATCCGTGATCTTGTTGTGCCCTCAGTGTGTCCCCCACGTGGCCCTTTCCAAAAATGAATTAAAATAATCGAACATATGTCCCATATGTTTTCTACCGTGCCCGACATGCGTACGGGGATCTCCAAGCACTGTCGGTGCTACATAGATGTCAGTGATGTTGTCGGGAAGATTATGGAAGGATCTCATAAATGAATCTGCAACTAATAGGCAAAGGATCTTGGACGGATCTTATTACAGCTTTTGAAAACAATAAATATTCATATAAGAAAGGATACAGAACTTAGAAAGGTATGGAATCAAAACAAGTGCACTTCCGAATAATGCACAGTGATTGGCTAAGAGCTACATGAAAGAATCAAACATCACCCAATTGTACCAGTTTTTTACAATTAAGCATATCTTCCATTATAGGGGACTAAAATATCGGACCATTCCCTTCTAGCCAACAGCTCGCATAGCTGGACACCAGGACGAGTCGGTGACGTTGCCCAGAAGGAAATTCGAGCCAATATGGCCTCCAGAGAATCTAAAGGAAATCCAAAGCTTATAGAAAGAACCTTGATTGGAAATTTAGAAAATTATGGAAGAATCCTAAAAAGGAATCCACAAGTAATGGGGAAATGATTTTGGATGAATTTTGCTACCGCTGTTGAAAACAACAAACACCCATATAAAAGAAGTACAAAACCTAGAAAGGTACACAACCAATACAAATACAATTTCAGGTAAATAAAAAATAATGTGATGTGATTGGCTAAGGGCTACGGGAAAGAATCACCCATCAGCCAATTGCACCAGATTTTTTTGCAATTAAGTATGGCTATCTTCCATTATAGGTGAACTAATCCTAGACTTAATCTAAGTTCAAGTAGATTAAACATCTTACCCAAGAAGGTAAATTTCTGGCCATGCTCTTCAATGTTAGGTATGTCCTATTTTAGGAAATTTCCATGTCCAGTCAAGAGAATCATTTGTGAATCTATATGTTGCCTAATCTAGCGTATTCAATAAAAATAGTTTAGTCTTTTTGTATAATTAGGATTTTCTTAATATTGTATTTAATCATGTACTATACCTTGTAATATTCATTCAGTCAAATACAGGACCTTAGTATTTTTCTTCTCTTCTCAATATTCTAAGATCATCAACTCGTTGAGATCTCAACAAAGGGTACTCTTTTTTTGTCATTTTCTCGAGGCATTTCGATACAAAACAGCTCTAAGAGGTAATCCATAAAGAAGAGGAATAAAAAAACGTGCTCGAGCGTAGAAGAGAATAATTATATGCCACAAAAAGTTGTCACTTAAACAATGTTTACATCCCTATATCTGGTGGATTACAGCCAAATCATGGGTTTTAAGTAGGGTTGGGTGGAAATTTTGGTGGATTACAGCAAATCATCGTCTTTAATTAAGTACTTTTTCAAAAACCAAAGACAGAAAAAGTTAAGAACCGAAATACTTGTTGTGCTTTGTACACATCATTGTGTGTTGTTCATCAAAACGGTGTCGTTTTGACAGCTAAAATGCTACTCGAACACTGCTCAAACACTATCACGCATCTAGGCAGTGTGTTGGTGGCTAAAACGATACCGTTTTAATGTACAACACACTTGACTGTACACTGTGCACAATAAAGACTATGTAGCAAGGACCCCATGTCCTCAAGCAATAAAATTATGAATCGATTTCTAGCTGGTTAGTGACCCCATTAATGATCTTTTAGGCTGTCAAATTAAGCTCTTACCTGCTCCCTCTAATAGTCACTTTCCAAAATAAGAGTCTTATATGGTTTCCTTCAGCTCCAATCATCCATTCAATTGCTTCCTTATCCCCTTTTCTAACTACTTCCATGAAAGAACCTAAATGACCTTTGTTCGGTGTACTTTTTATTATATTAATTAATGGACAATTAGATAATTATGATGATCTAACCAATGGATAAGACATCTATTATGTTGTTCAGGGCGTCTAAATACGGCAATGGCAATGTGGATTCGTTTAATTGGATGTCATCAAAACTAAAGCTTGAATCCAAGGACATCTCTAGATTTCTCAAGTCCTAAAAAGGCGATAACCAATTAGTGTTTATCGGTCACTGTTAATCGAAAAGCACTCCGATACTTAAATAGTAGATGAACTAGAAGAGTAAATTGGAACTACTCTCAAGAGAAAATAGCGTATACCTATACTTTTCCCTTAAAGTCACTATTTGTCGATCGACAAGACTGGGGTTCTAAACCAACATGTGAAGAGCACATTCTCCGACAATGTCAGAATAACCGTCTACGCCGTGACATCAGGAATGACATACCAAGCTCCATGTCAAATGCCACGTGTCGTGATCAAGCCACCTAGAGGCCTAGTGAAAATAGGTCAAGACCACATTGCCCGAGTCTTGACTCGGCCCAACCCACACGACATTTGCCCGTCAGATAGGCTAGTTGCACGAGGTCTAATGAGCCATGTTGGGCTTCGATCCGGCCCATTAGACTTAATGGACTACTGAACTTGATCCAAACTATGGCCCAAATCCAATGCCACCTCGCCTACTACAAAATTGAAAGCGACCGCCTCATATTTCTTGCTCATTGCACATGGTAAAGGTAAATAAGTCGTTCTTCATCAAACTATCTTTTGACTGCTAAAGATCTGACTAGATTAATTTATGCCATAATCCCCACTTGTTAGTCGTTTAAATGGTCGCCCACAATTCTTACTGACAGTTGAATTCTTGTGTATTAATCATCACCCCGTGACTTCACCTTTATTTACAATTTGTCAAACAAATCTAGAAATACAAATTATTTATGCATATTTTGGACACATATGTATCCAGAACCGTTAGATGCACGTGGGGTCTTCCATAATAATGTGAGCCTCACATACATCCAACTGTTCTAAACACATATGTATTCAGTTGTGCACGAATAATTTATGTTCCTAAACTTTTTCTTTTCGAATTTCTGATAGGTTCTTTGAGTCTCGGTTTTGAAGAACAACTTGTTAGTATTCTCTTCTAGAAGGCTGCTGTTTACCTATCTCAAATGTCATGCGTTTTCGAAGCCCAACTAGGGAATTTGATATTTGATTGCACCGTCCATTCTTCCATTTCAACAAATGTATTGATCATGTTTCTGAATTCTGATACAAAAAGGCCTCAGACAAGGAAAATTACCATCCTAAATTTTGTATAACGTGTGGAATTTTTTTATTATTATGGACATGTGGAGCCTAGAATTCGGTTGCTCTTTCCTCGGGATTACTTGAACCGAATTTTTCTTTGTTTGAGCTGTAAAAGAAGCAAGCAATTAGTACGGACCGGCCAATGGTAGTCCAAGGGCACTCGAATGCTTAAGTTAATTCAGGAAAGAAAATGTCTAATTTAAAAGTTTTGAGTATGAATGGTTGGGTGTGCCATGCCCTTTTACCTTATATAGATGATTTTTAGGATGCACATGCTATGACGTCCAAAATGTCACGTTGTGAGCCGCCTAATCTAGTGCAACTAACACGAGCACCACATCAGGCATCATGTCACCAAGTACCATGTCCCCGATGGAGAGGCCAAGTGTCGATTCTTGCCAGGAGGTTCCTTAAGTCATTGTACCTCAGATGCACGCTAGTCATGCTCCGGAAACAAACTGGTGACACGTCGTGTAGGTTTGTCAACCTTTGATCTATCTTATTCGATCCAAGAGGTTGATCCATGATAGCAGAGAAGACATTGAGTGCTCTCTTAGTCCAGCCCATTGCGGAGGATACTGGGCCGAGAACCTACAAGTACCATATCCCAAGGCTACGAAGATCTGGCCTACTACAACATCAAATTGTTCAATTTACACAAAATCCTCTTTGGTTAGTCTGCATCCTAAACCCTTTACGATTGAACAAGTTAGACTCTCCTATGCCTGATGAGTTTCATGTTTAATTTGAGTTATACTATAAATGCTCATATTTGACCCTATGAATGCTCATATTTGACCCTATGACCCAGGAGCCAATCCATAAAAGAGGAACAGACAGGCAATTAAGACACCAATCAAATAAAACAGTTTAACTAGTCAAAAGTCTAACAAATGGATAGTATAACATTCTAAATATATTATAGCATTTGGCAGAAAAGACGGAAGGAGCAATCAACCTCCTCTATTTATTTCAATGAAAGCAAGGTCAGGAAAAAAGCTTGTTTATTTTCTTTTCGAGTCTACTACATTGATAGATTGAAAGTTACCTTCCATCCATCACATACGAACATTCTCATTAGTCGACAAGACTTGAAATCCAACTTAACTCTGTGCAAGGAAAGTTTCCAACCCCTTTTTTTAAAGGGTTTTGAATCAACTAGCAGATCACCATTTCTTGGGCTCGAGCTAGTTTACTTTCTTTTACTAGCAGTGACACCTTGTGGAAAGTGTCTATTTCGGATTTTCCCTCAGTCACAAAAGCTAATAGATTCATTTCCGTTCTTGTTCATTATTCGGAACTAATTCTTTATCAGAACGATAAATTTATATTATAACAAACGTACAAATAAATCAACGAATCATCCCGTTAGGAGATGAGAGACTACTATTGAGTTTTAAAAACACAGACAATCTATGATCAAGCTACTTAGTATCTTGACGACGAGGGTTTCTTTTTTCTGTTCTTACAAGACAATATCAACCAACCAAACTCCAAACATGTGTTGCTGATGGATTTAGTGTGAAATTATTTAATGGATAGTCTTTGAACATTCTAATAGATTGAACAAATTTGGTACACCTGAAATATTCTGTTTTCAGCTGAAATGATTATGACCTGAAAGAAGTTGAACTAGTTAGTTACAAACCATTTTCAGATTTATTATAGGTAGAATCTAGTAACAAGAGGTGACTTGTGATAGAAGGATAGGGGAACTCCCAAAAATGGCGGGCATATAACCACATGGGAGGATGTTGTGATGTTGCCATCAGAAGTGGACACCCACCAACTGGTTGGTGGAAAAGAACTCCGTGGGTGGGGCTGGGGGTACCAGTTTATGTGCATCCTAGTCAGAAGCTTTGCATTTTGGCGCAAGTCCAGAGCTTTGTTGAGTGTTTTAATCAGATGTCGTATGAACCAAGCGTGAATCTTTTAAGTTTCTTTAGATCTCTCAAGTGCTATAAAAGTTAAAACTAGGTAGCGTTTATCAGTCGTTGTTAGTTGGTAAGCACTTCAATACTTAAGTCCACTCATAAATCAGAAAGGAAACATGAAAGTATTGTTTAGAGAAAATATAGCATGTACCTTAATTTTCGTTGAAGCTACCTTCTATACACGAACCAGGCTTGAGCTCTAAAACAGTATGTGCAAAGCATGTTCCGCTATGATGTCAAAAATAACCTTTGCTAACTTGACATCTGTTGGAACTTATGGCTCATATGGGTGGGCCAGAAGTTGAGCATAGTGGAGCGGAGCGAGGGCCGAAGGCCCTATGGTTTGGGGGGGTGCGGGGGACTTGGCCCCCCGCGGTACGGTACAACCTAATTGTATTAAAGTTGGACTGTATGACCTAATTAGATTAGTATATTGTATTAAAGTTGGACTGTATGACCTAATTAGATTAGTATTCTAATTAGAGTTGTATTCTAATTAGGATTGGGTTTATCTAATTAGAGTTGTGTTCTAATTAGGATTGGTTTACCTAATTAGAATCAGACTAGGATTGGAATAGAGTATATTTATAAATACTCTTTATTGTATAATCCTAGGGATTAAGATCAATAACAAAATCTCGCTTCGTTCCCGTGGACGTACCCGGTTTTGGGGAACCACGTAAATCTTGTGTTGATTTCTTTACAGTTTCGTATTCGACATTGTGTGTGTGATTGAGTGATTGCGCGAACAACATCATACATGACATATCAAGCTACAAGTCAGATGTCACGTGCTGGGACCGTGCCACCTAGAGAATAAGTGAAAACGGGTTAGGACATGTCATTTGGGTCCCTTTATCAGGTCCTGACTAGGCCATATAAGAAAGCTCGAATTTTTGGAAGAAGCTATCGAGTTATCCAAATTACAACTGATCTACTAAGGCCTTATTGAATTAAGTGGGAGAAAGAGGCCCAGAAGACGTGCCACTGATGTCAAACGAATTGGTTACTCAAGGTCTCATGAGCCACATTGAGTTTTGGTCCAGTCCATTGAGCTTGGTGGGCTACTAGGTCTTATCCAAGCTATGACACAAACCCGATGAAGACCCAACACACTACAGTTTTATATAGTTAAAACACGAAAATATGACTCACCTATTGATTTTTCTGTGCTCACACATTTTGTTTTACCAAACTTAATTACATTTGACAACTAGCAAGAATAGCTCAAGGCTAAGTGAAAAGATTAGGGATACACTGGGACAATTAAAAAATGAAGGATGTTAAGTAAAAACGAGTGATAGGTAAAAGGGATTTGGTAATTACCAATGTTTTATGATTATGCCAGCGATGGTAGATGGATTTGATAATCGGTCTATTCCTATTCCGATAGATGCGGCTGACATGGTATTTTCACAATTAAATAATATTTCATCCTAGTTGTTGCCACCAAATATCTTGCTCCTATTATGCTCAGCCTAGTTCAAAAGTTGTAGCAAAGATTTCAATCTGCAACAAACCAAGCTCAATCCCCTTCCCCCCTCCTAGTTCACTATATGAGAAGATTTCGCCTCCGTAGAACTAGACCGCTCTTTTCCCTAAAGTCACCAAGAGCTCGAAGAGTTTAGCAAAAGGTCAAAGGTTAAAAAATAGAGATCAAAGACTCCCTTATTGATTATTTTCATGTTGAGGGATTAGTCTGCCATCAGTAACAACGGTGATGACTGGTCGAAGGGATAGTATAGGAACCTACTAAAAAAATTCCAAGGGTTTGTTTCCTTAGGAATATCAGGGCTTCAGTTCAACCCCCTGCTACACCATGAATATAGTCTTAACGAAATAAGCCACTTGATTATAAGGCTCTTGCTACTGCAGGGTCTGGGAAAGGTTGGATCATGGATATATGCAACCTTACCCCGCGAATGAAGAGGTTTTTACAAAAACACCTAAAATCGAACAAATTTTATCTTAAAAATTCCTAAGAAACGAATTCATATAACTAATTAATATTTTGACAAAAAGATTAAAAAAAATACTAACTCACTAACCATCAATGTCGTATAATTTACTAATAAATTTGTTCCAACACCTTCCTAAGCACATTAGTGAAATTTTTTAAGTTAAAAAATCAAGCTTCAATCTGGTTATAGATTCTCTTCCACATTAATCTACTGAGTGTAAACCATTAACAGCAGTTTAGTACATAATGGATTCCACCCATGAGTCATGATCGAGCTTACTCTGTCTAATGTAAGCTAGTGAAGATAACTGTTTTCCAAAATTATTTGGCTTTGCCCACCCATTTTTGAACCCTAACATGGAAACATATAATCCCAATTTATTCATTAAATAAACAAAACTCAGCACTAATAATCCCTTAATCATCATTACTCCTCATTTGGTGGCGAGGAACCGTTAATTCCGCTGTACATGGATCGGTCTCAGGTAGTAATGCCCGCCACTACTTCGGAGACGATACACAACCGGGTAATTCAAATTAAGCCGCTAGCTCTTTGCTTGATCAAATGTGACAAAAAAGGTGTGGTTATAGTAATAAGTTTGTACCATAGTTTGCCAAAAAGCTTGTGTTAACTCCCTAACAGTGGAGTTACGGCTGCTCTCTCTCTCTCTCTCTCTCTCTCTCTCCCCCCCCCCCCCCCCCCCCCCCCAAATGGCCTTGTTTAACTTCGGAAGTTGTAAGTGCACACGAAGAAGATTAAAAAGTGGAGGCTTGAAACAATGATAACATGTAAATAGTCAATGAATGGCATATATAATTAATCGCTATATCTACGGATAACATTTTAACAATTTACCTAGTTATTAGTGAGCAGATCAAAGCACAACTCGTTAAGGACTCAGCTCAATCAGTTTAGTAAACAAGTTGAGCTCAAACAATTTTTTTTATTTAGTTTGTAAACGAGGAGAACTTAAATATTTACTTTATTGAGTAATTAAGTCGAATTCAAATCAATTATAGCTTACTTGTTTAGATGGGCTCATCTGATTTGTACGGGCACGTCTTGTGTAATATTCAAATTGAGCTCATCGTACTGTGATTGATATATCGCATGCAATTTTTTTACGATTTCATTTTATGAGAAATAATATGACTACAAATTCCAAGTGATTCGAATATTGACATGTACTGAAGTTATAAAAAACAAATGAAATTTAAGAACCTTTGTTTATTATTAATTGTTGAAATAAGTGGTGTAGCCAGAAATTTACTTGAGTATGATAACTTTTAAAAAATGAACAAATGACTAAATTTTTTGAATTGAAAAAGACATGAAATAAATACCCATCAACAAAAGTTTATAATGTAAACTTTGATCTCAATGAATCAGCAGTGACTACGGGTGAAATAAACCCCAAGTAAATTGAACTGGCCGAGATTTTCGAGGTTCTGTCGGTTTCAATTTCAATTTTTTTAGGAAAAAAATTCGGTTTTTAATTTGGTTCTAGTTCTCTGTGAATGAACCCCTTATTTTGAGTGATATAATTTTATTGTTTTCGATTTGTTCAAATTTATCAATTTTATTCTTCAATCAAAACCGATTGAATCATTGTTTTCTATTTCTATTTTAATTTGATATTTCCACTAGTTCTTCAACAGTTAGTTCCCTCCAAAGGTCTTCAATTTGAAACTTTTCGAATGCGGTCAATCCATATAGGAATTTGCTCTGGTTTGAATTGAGCTCTCTACGAGTGGTCAATGTAATTGGTCCTCAAGAAATTAGTCGAGACTGTTGAGTGCACGATGTACATATATAAATAGCTCAATGTTGGGTTTGTGGTCCACCAAAAGTGGGCCGGTTAGCCCATTAGTGGGCTAGGTCTAGGTTTTCTAGGTCTACTAGGTCTTCTTCTTTCCTCCCCTATATATAGGTGCTTATGTGTAGGGTTTTATTCAACGAGTTAGTGTGTCATTGTTTCGTAAGCGAAATTGTGCTGCGAACAATACACCGGTGAGATTGAGAGAAGATCTGTGCGAGTTGAGTGTCGAACACCGGATTTGGTTGTTCCTCTTCGTGGCCAGAGTTTTTGTAAGCTGTTTTAGTGGATTTTTTCTCTGTTCAATCTCTCTCACTCTTGTGTGTGTGTTTGTTGGTGTTCGTGGGATTGGGGTTAATCCCAACAACTGGTATCAGAGCTTTGGTTCGGTGGCCGAACACGCCGGAGAAACACACGGTCCGTTTGAACGCAAAACGGACGGAGGCGCACGGATCGAACGACTGGGCTCGGGTCAAAACACATCGGTTTGGGATTTTGAGGACACGAGTGGGTTGATCTCGACGAGACGAGTTCAACGGAAGTCGAACGGTCGCGAAAGGACGCCGGACGCGCCCTCACGCGCGGCTTGAAGGTGGTCCGTCGCTGTGACGCCGCCGCGGTTGGTTTTCACGCGCAGTAACGTTAGGGCTGACGTCAGCAGGTCAAAGGGGTTCCGGTTCTTTGACCCAATTTTCCGGTGGCCGGTTCAGGCCCTTCCAGGCCGGTTCTTGGCCGGTTCGGACCGGTTCCTGACTCGTTTCGACGAGCCAGATCCATTTCTGCGATCCGTTTCTGCTGGTTCAACTCCTACAGTTCTGGTTTGGTAATTTTTTTACCGTTTTGGGCACTGTTTTGGAGTTTTTGAGTTGAGGGTCAATCCTGGGATTATTGCTGCTATGTTATTTTGCTGTTTGAGCGTTTAGCAAGATGACGGAGGTTGCCGTTAGTAGCTTGAGTTCAATGATTATGTTATCGGCACAGAATTTTGCAATTTGAAAGCCGAGAATGGAGGATCTGTTATACACGAAGGATTTGATGGATCCCATTGATTTCAAGGGGGTTAAACCGGAGGCAACGTCGGCTGAAAATTGGAGGAAACTCAATCGAAAGGCTGTCGAACTTATTAGACAGTACGTCGGATTGGAGGTATTTCATCATATTTGCGAGGAGACTGATGCGTACACTCTCTGGACTACATTGCAGGAGAATTATCAGTCTAAGTTATCGCGGAACAAGGCGCTGTTGATGAGGCGACTTGTCGGTTTGAAACTCCGGAGTGGGATTTCTGTTGCCGTACACGTTAGTGGGTTTCAAAGTATGGTGAATGATCTAGCCAGTGTCAAGTTGAAGTTTGACGACGAGTTGCAGGCCCTGTTGCTAATCAGTTCTTTGCCAGATGACTGGGAGACGGTGGTGGTTTCTCTCAGTAACTCAGCTCCTGACGGAAAGTTGACCATGAGCATGGTCACGGATGCTATGTTCAGTGAGGAGGGAAGGAGGAAGGAGATGGGCATTCACAGTCATAATGGAGGGCAAGCCTTCATCACTGAAGGGCGTGGAAGAACTCAGGAAAGGGCTGGAGGTTCTAATCACGGCAGGTCTGGGTCTCCTGGTCGCAAGTTTGTGGTCACCTGCTACCGGTGCGGCCAAGAAGGGCATATTCGGCGGAATTGTCCGAAGGGGAAAGGAGATAAAGCAGGGGGTGACGATTACACGGCAGGTATTGTGTATGATTCAGATGCACTTCTGGTCACTACTGCAGGCACTGAAATTGGGAGAAATGACTGGGTGTTGGACTCAGGATGCTCAGCCCATATGTGCGCGGACAGGAAGAGTTTCACGGAATATCAAGCATGCGATGAGGGGAGTGCAAGGATGGCCAACGGAACAGCTAGCAAGATTGTTGGCAAAGGGGCAGTCCAGTTTCGTATGTCAGATGGAAGACGGGTGAAACTCATGGATGTGCGACATGTTCCTGGGTTGAGGAAGAATGTTATTTCTCTGGGGGTGCTGGAGTCGAAGGGTAGCAGTTTTTCTACTAGTGGGGGCGTTCTAAATGTTCGCAAGGAAAATGGGCTCTCACTACAGGGTAAGAAGATTAGGCATCTGTACAGGTTGGATGGGAGTGTTTGGACAGATGGAGCAACTGACAAACATGGTTCCAACGGAAAGGGAAGGCAACGGAGTAAACGGGAAGCAAGGAGGTCGCATCGACGTTCACGGAATTGGCGTAGGAAGAATCGGTGGGCCCAAAATGATTCTCCTGTGCTGGAATGTGAGCGTGGGCTTCGGGATGTTTACTGGAAAGCTCAAGAGGGCATTGAGACGAGATCGTGTTTGAAAAAGTGCACTGGAATGGCGACCACGGAAACGACCAGGAAGCGTGTCTCATTTGCACCTGGTTTGATTAGTGACGGTTACACTTCTGAAAGATTGCGTGCACGCGTTGGAGAAGTGGAGTCATGGGCTGAAGAAGCAAGTCCTTGCGTGGCACCCGTTGAGGGGGTGCGGGCATCCGTCGAGGGGGTGCGGGCACTCCATTGTGGGGGTGCGGACTCTTTGACTTAAAGAGTAGTTTAACCGACAATTACCCACTTGTGGTGGAGGGGGTGAATTGTTGGGTTTGTGGTCCACCAAAAGTGGGCCGGTTAGCCCATTAGTGGGCTAGGTTTAGGTTTTCTAGGTCTACTAGGTCTTCTTCTTTCCTCCCCTATATATAGGTGCTTATGTGTAGGGTTTTATTCAACGAGTTAGTGTGTCATTGTTTCGTAAGCGGAATTGTGCTGCGAACAATACACCGGTGAGATTGAGAGAAGATCTGTGCGAGTTGAGTGTCGAACACCGGATTTGGTTGTTCCTCTTCGCGGCCAGAGTTTTTGTAAGCTGTTTTAGTGAATTTTTTTCTGTTCAATCTCTCTCGCTCTTGTGTGTGTGTTTGTTGGTGTTCGTGGGATTGGGGTTAATCCCAACAGCTCAATACATCCAATTACGCATTCGTGCACAGTTTAATGCATTGTTATACCTAATACTGCACATAAAATATTATTCTACCGTTTTCACACAGTAGCAACGTACGCGGGAGATCTTGATAGTTGCCGAGTGTTTCCCGTGAAATTCTAAGACTCGGAGGCCAATTGAGGATTAATTGAAAGGCGAAGGTTGACTGGAGATTGCCATGATTGAAGGAAAGGCTGATGGTGAAGTGTCCAAGAGAAGATCTAGCAAAAAATGCAGAAACCAGAAGTAGAACCAGTAGAAACAATGTTGTAAATACCGTGCCGTATTGGTCGGTACATACCGTTTTGGCATCAAAACGGTATCAAATACCTTAGTACGGTACCACTCTCAATACTGGCTAGGTACTAGCCATATCGGCTTTTACCGGCCAGTAACGGAATTTTTTTTTTTTAAGAGTTGAGAAAAAAAATTAATTTTTTTGAACTTTCTCTCCATAGTTTATATATATATTGATAGTTGCGGTAAATCCGATACAATACCCAGTACATGACCGGTACCGATACGTACCGTACCAATAGAAAAACCAATACTCAAATCGATTCGGTATTCAAAACCTTGGGTAGAAGACCCTTTCTAACGGTACAAGCCAAAAAGATAAAAAATTTCAGCATTGATTTCCACCAATTGAAGTAGGTTTTCAACCTATAGATCAGATGGAAAGATTCCAAAAATGTCAATAAGCTTTTCAACTGGTTCCAGACAGTTTTCTATTTTTAGAATTCAAGAAAGAAAGCCAAAGAAGGGTCTACCGATTGTTCCCTGTAAATAGGAACTTTGGGGCACAATTAACCAACTTGTAATTAGAATATTTTAGCCTATTGCCTAGTGTGGAGGATCGAATCAGCACGGTACCCAACCAAGGCCGAGTTGGGATCAGGATACAATTTGGAGAGTTTAGCAAAAGGTCTTGGGTTCCAGAATAGAGATCAAAGTCTCCCTATTTTATTGTTTTCATGTTGAGGGATTAGGCTGCCACCAGCAACAACGGTGATAAATTGGTCAAAGGGATAGTATAGGAACCTAATCAAAAGTTCTCAAGAGTTTGTTTTGTCAGAAATTTCAGCGCATTAGTTCAATACCCTGTTACACGATGAACATAGTCTTAATGAAATAAGCCACTTGTTATGCATATATCCTTTATGAAGCCTATTAGCGGATATTATGGAATGGTCTCACCATTCACGGCAACTACAAATTAGAAGGAATGATCTCACTCCATTCACGGCAACTACCAACAAGAATCACTCCACACAAGGAAGCAATCAATTAGGACCTCAATCAATTAGGATCTTAATTCTATAATCTCAGAATAATCATTCTCTTTTCATTTTTATCTTTTCCTATATAAGTGTGGTTGTATCATGCCTTTATCAAAATAATGAGAATCAGAACATATTCATTACAAAACATTTCTTATCATGGTATCAGAGCGCGGTTCGCGTTCTTTCTCTTCCGCATAAAACAAACTGGAAGAACACAGCAGCTTCAATCTTCTGTCCATCTTTACCGACATGGCCGATGCCCAAGAGAAAGTTCAGAAATTAATTTCTGATCTTTCCTCTCCCTATTTTCTGCACTCCGCTGATCACCCCCGCACCCCGCCTTGTTGATGTTGCCTTGACCCACACCAACTATGGGTCTTGGAACCGTGCCATCAACATGGCTCTTTGTGCAAAAAATAAATTAGGATTCATTGACAACTCAGTCCCGTGCCCATCCGATGAAGACATTAAGCCCCTTTGGAAACGAGTTTCAACAATGGTTCTTTCATGGATACTTAATAGCATCAGCAACTCGATCACACCGAGTTTAACGAGTTGCCGCATGCCATATGAACTTTGGCGTGAACTTGAGTCAAGATTTACTCAAGGCAATAATGCTACCATCTGTTGGAATTTTTCCTTGAAAATTAAGATGAATAAAATTCAATAGCCATGGCTGTTACATGTCATTTAGTATGGGAAATTGAATTGCCGAATTCAATAGCCATGAAGGTGCATTGAACCATGGCAGCCCTTGGATCCCTATATAAAGGGTACAAGCACTCCTTTACAAGTGAACGTTTTTTAGAGAGAGAGAGAGAGACGGACGAAGTTTAGTTCGCCAAGGCGGTCGACGGAGGTGTTCCGGCGGCTAGCGGTCTAACCGAGCCAACCCTGGGAGGAAACCGCCGACAGATACTACAACACCTACGGTAGGCGGCGAAAGTTTTCTTAAGGTGACTGCGGCTTTACGCAAGACTCGGTTCGTTTGTATCGGTTTAGTAATCTAATTACTGTTATTTATTTTGTTCTTACGATTCAATACGTAATTGTATTTTGTACCCATATTGTTAATAGAAATTGTTCTTTGGAATTATATAATTGCCGAATTATTTTCAAACACCATCTTCAAAATCCAAAAAGAGATCACCAATCTTCAACAAGGTAATCTCGATGTCACCAATTATTACAACACCTTTAAAACGCTTTAGGATCAACTTGATGGTATCGACCCGCTCCCGGACTGTACATGTACCACTGCCAATGCATGGCATAAAAGAGTGTCGAATGAACGTGTATATCAACTTTTGATGGGCCTCAATGAACCGTTTCATGTTCTTCGCACTCAGATTCTCGCCATGGATCCGCTTCCCGAACTTGGGAAGGTCCATGGCCTATTAATCTCAGAAGAGCACACCAAGACCCCAAAACCCATCACCGCTATTCAATCCATCCAAGAAGACTCAGCTATGGTGAGTCAAAAGTTTCAACCTCAACAAAACCGGCCCAAAACCAACAATGGGCAGCAGCGAAACCTGCAAGTTCAGCGGTTTTCTTTGCAGAATCAGACACAAGCCCAGTCTTATGTCCAAACTCCCCCAATACGCACCAATCTGCCTCGCCAGCCACAACATGCCCAACAGCCCGACTCACTAACTCAGCCCAGCAAGGACCCGAATGCTCTATGCACTCATTGCAACCGTACAGGTCATTATAAATCAGGTTGTTTTAAGTTCACCGGGTACCCAGACTGGTTCTTCAACCGCCCCTCGAACCGATCATCTGACCAGTCTAATTATGTAGCACAATCGTCGGCCATGAATTTCAATCCTCACTTGAGTCCCGCCGAGGCATCCCAAGCATATGATTTTTACGAAAATCCATCTGCTTTCTTTTCTGGTAATACCAATTTTCTCTCACATGATTGGATTATTGATAGTGGGGCTTCTTCTCACATGACGCCCCACCTATCGCTTTTTAACTCATATACAGCTACGGATAAAATTTTGCCTATTCGGTCAGCCTCTGGCTCTATTCATGATGTCTCCCATACAGGAAATATAACTGTCACCCCTTCCATCACTCTTTTTGATGTATTGCATGTCCCTAGTTTTCGTTTCAATTTATTATCTGTACAAAAATTATCCCGTGATCTTAAGTGCATTGTTTTTTTCTTTCCTACTTTCTGTCTCTTTCAGGACTTGACCTCGAAGACTGTGATTGGAGTGGGTGAGGCACGAAATGGCCTATACTAACTCCGCACGTCACCCTCCACTGCCCTCACAGCTCCAACCGATGACTCCACCTTATGGCACCAACGATTAGGTCATCCAGCACCCGCTAGTTTACCAAGTTCTCTTGTTAAAACCACTACTAATAATGCTTGTCCTTGTGATGTTTGTTTGCGTGGCAAGCATACTCGTACCTTTTGAAATTATTCTCAATAAAAGTACTGTTCTGTTTGCTCGTATATTTGTTGACATTTGGGGTGGTTACCATACTCCTTCAACTTGTGGGGCACGTTATTTTCTTACAGTAGTTGATGATTGCACGCGTACTACTTGGGTGTATTTATTGTGTTATAAATCAGATGCTTTTTCTAAAATTGAATTTTTTCTCAACATGGTCAGAACCCAATTTAATGCTAGAGTTAAATCTTTTCGCTCGGATAATGGTTCTGAATTTTTATCTCGTCCAATTCAAAAATTATTTCATGACCATGGCATTTTACAAGAGTTAACTGTGTTGATACACCTCAACAAAATGGCGTTGCTGAACATAAGCACCGTCATATATTAAATGTGGCTCGCTGCTTACGTTTCCAAGCCCATCTTCCCATCAAATTTTGGGGTGAATGCGTCTTAACTGCAGTTTATCTCATAAACCGTACCCCCTCCGCCAATTTAAACAATCTTTCACCATATGAACGGCTTTTTCATCGAACCCCAAATTACAAATACTTACGTATTTTTGGATGTTTGTGCTATGCGCAGACATCCCGTATCGGTCGTGACAAGTTTCAACCCCGCGGTGTCCCCTGCGTATTTTTGGGATATCCGCCCCGCCATGGTGGATATCGACTCTTTAATCTCGATACAAACACTTTTTTTTATCTCTCAAGACGTTACTTTTTTTGAGAATATTTTTCCTTTGCACATCCAGAGCCCACATTATATTCCACCTCCCGCCAATCCATCCCCTAGTCTAACTGACTTATACCCGGCCAAACCCCTTAGTCATATTGCCCCACCCAACCTCACTCCTCCTCAACCTACCCAAATACTCAACCCCAGCAACCAAACCTATTTGGAAAACCCGTCTGACTCACCCAACCAATCCCACACCTCGTCAGCCCAACCCACCAACCCCGATCCACCCGCCCCCACTTCCAGTGGTTCGGACCCATCACCTTCAGCCGTTCCCTCCCGGCCATCCCGCACTCATCGCCCCCCGAGTCATCTTCGGGACTACCTATGTCCTACCCTTCCCTCTGCCACGGCTGCCTCCACCCATGCTCCATCTCAGTCCTCAGGTATGGTTTACCTACTCAGTCATTTCATTTCCTATTCTCATCTTTCTCCATCTCACTTCGCTTTTCTTTCGGCTTTATCTCATTCCCATGATCCTTCTTCATATGGTCAAGCAATCAAACACCAACACTGGCGTGATGCCATTTTTCAAGAACTCAATGCCCTTAAACAAAACAACACCTGGGTTCTTACTCCTCTACCTCCTGGCAAAAAACCGATTGGCTGTAAATGGGTTTTTAAAACTAAGTTAAAAGCAGATGGATCTGTAGAACGCTATAAAGCACGCTTGGTTGCCAAAGGTTACACTCAAGTCGAGGGGTTGGACTATCATGACACTTTTGCACCTGTGGCAAAATTGGTCACCGTCCGTTGTGTGCTAGCTATTGCAGCTACCCGCAACTGGCATTTACACCAGTTAGACGTTAGCAATACTTTTTTACATGGTGATCTCGACGAGGATGTCTACATGTCCCTTCCTCCGGGATATGGCCGACAGGGGGAGACACGTGTTTGTCGATTACAAAAGTCCCTCTATGGGCTCAAACAGGCATCCCGCAATTGGTATTCTAAACTGTCTACCGTCCTTATCTCTGCCGGTTTTAAACAGTCCCAAGCTGATCACTCCCTATTTACTCGGCAAACTGGTTCTAATATTCTCGTCGTTCTAGTATATGTTGATGATTTACTTGTTACAGGCAATGATTTGGAGTCTATTCGCCACTTACAAGGGTTCTTATCAAGTAAATTCCACTTAAAAGATCTTGGGAAGCTTAAATATTTTTTGGACATTGAAGTCGCTCGCTCTGCCTCGGGCATATTTATTAATCAGCGCAAATACATTCTTGACATCCTCGCTGATGCTGGCCAATCCGGATGTCGCCCAGCCTCTTCCCTAATGGAGCAGCATCTCAAACTCACTGCCGATTCTGGTGAACCCCTCTCGGATTCGAGTTCCTACCGTCGGCTCATTGGCCGCCTGATCTACCTCACCATTTCACGGTCGGATATCACCTTCGCTGTCAATATGCTCAGCCAGTTCATGCACACCCCTCGGGCTCCTCACTTTGATGCAGCCACTCGCATTCTTCGTTACCTCAAAGGCTCCATCCCCCATGGTTTACTCTTCCCTGCCAGTTCGGATCTCACTCTCACTGGATACACCGACTCAGACTGGGCCAGTTGCCCTATGACTCGTCGCTCCACTACCGGTTATTTTATTACTCTTGGTGGAAGCCCCATCTCTTGGCGCACTAAAAAACAGAGTGTCATCTCGCGATCCTCCGCCGAAGCTGATATCGGGCCATGGCTTCGACCACTTGCGAGCTACTGTGGCTTCGCGCTTTACTACGTGATTTAGCGGTTCCCCTCTCATCACCCATCCCCTTATATTGCGACAATCAGGCTGCTTTACACATTGCCCGGAATCTGGTTTTTCATGAGCGCTCCAAACACATTGAAATTGACTGCCACCTCGTTCGAGAAAGGGTCCAACAAGGTCTTCTTCAGCTTCATCACATTGCCTCCACTAACCAGCTAGCGGACATTTTCACTAAGCCATTGGGGGGTCGAACAGTTCGGTCATCTGCGGTCCAAGATGGGCATTACATCCCTCCATGCTCCATCTTGAGGGGGAGTATTAGCGGATATTATGGAATGGTCTCACCATTCACGGCAACTACAAATTAGAAGGAATGATCTCACTCCAT
This sequence comes from Arctostaphylos glauca, assembly GCA_019985065.2. Lineage (NCBI taxonomy): Eukaryota > Viridiplantae > Streptophyta > Magnoliopsida > Ericales > Ericaceae > Arctostaphylos > Arctostaphylos glauca. The sequence continues at coordinate 1,540,879 of JAHSPW020000007.1, forward strand.
TCACGGCAACTACCAACAAGAATCACTCCACACAAGGAAGCAATCAATTAGGACCTCAATCAATTAGGATCTTAATTCCATAATCTCATAATAATCATTCTCTTTTCATTTTTATCTTTTCCTATATAAGTGTGGTTGTATCATGCCTTTATCAAAATAATGAGAATCAGAACATATTCATTACAAAACATTTCTTATCAAAGCCATTAAACTTGGAGCTAATATTCTGTGTATTTCAATGTTTTCTCCCTTGATATTAGCAAAATAACTCACATATGCATATAGGTAAGGAGCATACATCAATATACCCGATGATATAGGTTTAAAGTTTCAACTCGAGTTATGTTTCGGTACTAAAATAAAGGTATACCTGGTGCACAAGGCGCTTGCTACTGCAGAATCTGAGAAAAGTTGGATGGATGTAGCCTTACCCCTCATATGAGAGGTCATTTTCGCTACTCGAACCCATGACAGTTCGTTAGTACTGCTAGGGACAAGATTCATAACCAGGAAGTCAGCTCATCAAAACAGAGATTGAAAGACTAAATTTTATTTAGTCAATAAAATGGCCTACATATTATGTATGATACATATGTAATTAGTACCCTAACAGGATTCTGGGTATATTTGGACTGTGGTATTTATTGAAATTTTTTTCGTCCTTATTTGAAATTTTTTTGCAATTTTTTGTTTTTCATCAATTTTTTTTGATTTATTAGTTCATCTCGACAAGAGCTTTCATAAAAGTTATTAATTATCGGCCAAATTTGAAAAAAGTCCAGGAAAGACAAAAATAAATCAAAAAACAGAGTTTTTTGTACTTATTCGTCGTCTTTAGTGATCTTTTTTTAACTTTTGGACATAATTTTATACTCTTTAGATTCCTTTCATCAAGACGGACCAATAAACTACAAAATATTGAGGTTTAAACAACAAATGCAAAAAAAAAAATGAATAAAGACAAAAATAAAAAATAAATATAAACCATAGGCCAAAGGGGGCCTGACTATATCTTTTTGCTCTTATTTTTATTTGATTGGTCAATGAATGAAATGATTTCCACGAATTCTACTTTGACGAAAAGTAAAAATTACAATTTCATTCTGAAAGTGGTTCTCTCTAGCAGTGAAAGGGCAGCTGGTCTTCCATCTCTTTAACATTACCAAATAGCTTGAAAAAAATAAGAGAAAAAAACTCGTTTTCCATCTAAGGCTCAATACTCTTGTAAAATTTTATAATTGCTTTAGTTAACTCGCATAGTCGTTCAAGTTCTGCACGTCACTTATATTTATGGATTTAGATACGCCGCTCTTCATTATTTTAATTTTTGCTTATTGTAGGTTAATTGCTTGACAGTGATAATTCTAGATCTCAACATAAACACAAGTTCTTAGTTATTTAACACCGTCAAGAAAATTTACTTCGAGGAAAGTGGTTGATCTAATTGAGCCTACGGAAGCAATTCGTGGTTTCATAATGCTTAGCACATACTTTGAGAATTTCATGCTGGCCAAAAACGAAAGTTCGTAAACTTCAATGAACGAAACCGTTTCCTCTGGATTCATAGTCTTGGATCCAACATAAACACTGAATTGCGATTGCGAATCTCTAATTGTCACAGGATGGTATTTTTTTGTATAGTGAGTAACGTGTTCAGCAAAATACTACTGCAAGTAATGGCAAATGCATTCACATGCTAAACATATTGTGAGAGGACGCAAGGACTCAATGTAAGCTGAAGATGTAAGGACTTGCCATTTCAGGGACCAAACTTTGGCTTCATGTCGGGGGAGGCTCACTGGAGGTTATTTTTACAAAAATTCCAAAAATCAAACCCATTTTATTTTGAAAATCTCTAACAACGAACTCATATAACTTTTTAGTTTTTACGCTACATACTTTTTAGTTTTTACGAAAATAAATTTGGTCCAACACCTTCTTAAGCACATTAGTGAAATTCTTTAAGTTACAAAATCAAGCTTTACAGATTCTCTTCCACATTAATCCACTGGTATATGTCAGTGTGTAAACCATTAACAGCAGTTTAGTACATAATAGATTCCACCCTTGAGTCATGATCGAGCTTACTCTGTCTAATGTAAGCTAGTGAAGATAACTGTTTGCCAAAATTATGCTTTGCCCACCCATTTTTGAACTCTAACATGGAAACATATAATCCCAATTTATTCATTAAATAAACAAAACTCAGCACTAATAATCCCTTAATCATCATTACTCCTCATTTGGTGGTGAGGACCATCTCAGACGTTCTAACATGTTTTACTTTCTCCCCAGTGCGCATGCTTTTTTTTTCTGAGTGGTTCTATCTTTATCTTAACATCTCAAAAATCTACAAACTAATTCTAAATATTCTAGCAATGGCTATATATCCTTGCACACTCTTAATGGAGAGATCTAAGGACTAAAATTTAGGCAAAGGCAAAAACTTATTTTTTCTTATAGGAGCCTTCGTTTATTATTTTATCTCTTTGTCAAAAGGGTTATTCCAAATAATATTATTTCGGGCTTGATGTACTCAATATACTGTGAGAACCTTCACCTTAGCCCCACAATGGTGGGTTAAAACAAGAAAAGGTGTAATCTGTTGGAAAAAAATAGATTTTAATCCATAATTTTGGTGATATTTGTCCCAAAGATTAAGGGGTCCCTTAAGACCATTTGAGGTGAGTCTTAGTGGATTTGTGTACTCCCATATGAGGAGTTTAAACCTTGAAAAGAATGGTTAAAATCCATTAAGATTTAAATGAGAAATTGATTCTCTAAGTATGCACCATGTGTAGTATGTGAAAGGGTGATAGGTCGCGCACGCCGCCGCCGCCGCCTACCTTGGTCCATGGGTCATGGGTCATGGGTCTATATTTGGGCTTGGCTTGGCTTGGTTTGGCTTGGTGTGGTGTGGTCCTTGGGCCCTTAAGCCTAAGAGGTTGGGTTTGCTCGCTTGGGCCACAAAATGGGCTTGAGCCCATATAGGTGTGTATTTAAGATGAGAGATCAATTTGAAAACAAAAAATTAATTTCTAATTTAAAACCAAATTCAATTTTTGATTTATTGCATAAAATTTATTCTGATTTTAAATCTAGAATTTATTTCTAGATTTGTAACCACAAAATTTATTTTGAAAATAAATCTTAGAATTTAATTTTGGTTTATTATGAAATTAATATTTTGGCTCCCCCTTAGTCCTATAAATTGAGGATCATTCTTTGGTTTTGAGGACACCAACAATTAATACAAGTCTCCTCTATTCTTCGAGTGTTCTTCGTGTTGTTCGATCAAGAGATAGTACAAGGCGAATTAGTTCGAAAGCCGGTCTTCGGGAGGTGCTACCGAATCTGAATTCAACCCTTGTATCTTGGGAGACGAACGCCGAGCATATCCTCAAGCACTCCGGTGAGGCGGCGCAATTTGTCTTAAGGACACCGTGAGATTCACAGGCCTCGGTTTGCGTTTTCAATTTTATTGTTGTTCAAATTTATGTATTATTTTATTTTTCAGAGATTAAATAAAATTTTCAGAATTTATTTATTCCTACATAAACAATATACAACAAATATAACTTGAGTTCTAAATTTTAAAATCATGTGGTTAAACTAATGATTAGCACGTCAGCTGACGCAAGTTGTTACAATTGGTACCAAAGTCATCACCAACTGAAAGTGTGGATGACTAAGGTTAGCATGCCAATCGGTGCGGGTTCTGAAATTACCCCCAACCTGTTGTTGTTTCTGGTGTACAGAAACCAAATTTGCAATAAACCAATAACACAGAAAACGAATACGAAAGTACAAAAAAATTAATGACTTACAGAGGCCAATCTCATGATTTCGAAAATTGACAAATTGAAGTGAATATGAATACTCTATCCTTAAAGCAAATTACGTCTCTCATACTAGTGCTAATGAAACTATTGGACATTTGTTTTGTAGGATACAATGACTATCAACAAGAGGAGGCAACACTCCGATCTTCTTGACAAGCGTACTAAGAAATCGCGGTGTAATCTTAGAAGGGGAATGATATGTATACAATGTATGCAGAGTATTTTCGATGATGAAAAATGAAGACAACTTTTGTATTTATAGGCAAAGAGGTGTCCATTCGGAGGCATCGCGATTGACCAGAAAGTTGCAATTGATAGGAGAGTTGTGACTGATCGGAGGACAAGAATGATGCATTTTTTTGGAAGAGAAAAGCACATAATATAAAGGGTCACTTCTAGAAGATGGACTTCCGCAGGTTGGGTCATGAGTTAAAAAAAAAAATTACATACGATTGGGCTTGAGCCTAGTCCGAATTAATTTTCTCTACAAAGATTATATTCATTAGCTCAAGCCTACAACCCACTACCCACACCAGATACGGCCACCCGCGGCGACGAGCACGTGTAGAATTGTGTGTGCACTCATCCACTCACAAAATTTCTATGACTCTAAGGGCCAAGCGTTAGTGCAAAAATCCTAATAATAAGCTCAAGGATTTGTCCTTCTCTAATGTGAAACAAACCCGCATCTCTCTTTCTACTAACATTCATGTATGAGCATGTAGCTCACTTTATAAACAATTTTCAATTCATTCAAAAATTGTATATGAAAACCAACAACATGAGTTTGTTCTCTTCTTGGAAATAAACACAACGGTATGTGAGATCGCCCGGTCCGAAGACCAGGCCTCACTTAATTTATAGCGCCAAAAACGAGATTTTCAACAATTTTTCCAACACCTATTGACAACTAGTCCTCATGATCTTGAAATTAACAACAAGACAAACTTTCAATTGTCCCTAAATATTAGTTCTGTTGAAATTCAAACTTGTGACCTTAGGGGTCAAGTCCATTAGTCATATATACAACCTTACATGATGACGTGGTGTTCCATTGCTATATTATTTCTTATGATAGATGTGAATGTAAATATTCTACCTTTTCGGGGAAAAAGAAGAGGGACAGTGAAAAAACTTCGCCTATATATGACCAACCTTAGAATCCTTTTCCTTGAAGCAAGAACATCAGTGGTAACTTCCTTACCCCTAATTTTCGCTCACTTGTAGTTCTTTTCGTTTACTAACAAATAATTACACAGTTTTTTTGATTTACAGAGTTAAAGAGCTCAAACTAGATCATGAAGATCTTGCTACCACTTGTCGTGGCCTTTGTATTGATCTTACGAGCTTCAGAAGCAAATGGGGAGAAGGTTGCTAATTTGGTGCACCGTCGACTGCTAAGCGATGCGAATCACGGGCAAAAAGTTAACGTTGGTGCAAACGATCAAAAGGGCAGTCTTAAAAATGGAAATAAAGGTCCCAATGAGAGTGGTGAAAGTAAATCAGCACACAAGGTGATCGGAACAAGTATGCCTGATGGCTTGGGCTTCGTACGAGGAAGTGGTAGCGAAAAAGATGGTTCTGGTTAAGCCCCTAGCTCGTTGCTGGTTCGTTGATCAAATGTGAAAACAAGGTGTGCTTATAGTAAGAAGTTTGAATCATAGTTTGCCAAAAAGCTTGAGTAACTCCCTAGTGATAGAAGTTGCTGGTGGACGAGTTTTTTGTCCGAGTTTACGGTAGTTGGTTTTAGTTGAGAGTTGTTTTATTGTTAGAGAAAGAAGTTGGGATCCTATACCCCCGAACCACTTTTGGTTGGGTGATCTCCAACTAATAGTGTGTTTTTATCCCATTTTTTGGACTTTGTATATGTATTTCTCCTATATGTATATTCTCCAATCAATCGGAGCGTGTGAGGCAGAGAGGTTGAGAAACATAGTTGAATTTCTGTGTGTAAATTCTTCTGATATTCTATATAAATATTGTTAATCTCTACCAATTGATGAACCCCCGTAAGTTACTTGTGTGTACAGTGTACATATGTAATTAATCCTAAACACAACGCTAAAATTCCGTTCAGTTGTCGAAAAAGTTATTCTTAAGAAAAGTGAAATGAAATGAAGTAAAAGAAAAAAAAATTTATTTTCTTGTGTGTTCATTTGACAAAAAAAAAAATCTTACAGGAAAATAAAAATTCACTTGTGTATTTTCCAAGAAAAATAAAGCAATGGAAATTTTTTTCTAGGTTCCACGGCTAATTTTGAATAAAATTAATTTTTTGATCATATTAACTAGTCATTATGTGTTCAAATTTTCCAATTCAACAATCATGAAACCCCTTGAAATAAATTAAAATCTCATCATGCAAGTTTACAATAAAAAAATAAGTAATTTCATTCAACTAAGTTAGCATAAATAACAAGATAAACATATATTTTTATTCCACTAACAAAATTAAATCATAAAAACAAGATAAATAAATATTTCTAAGAAACAAAGTACTTATAAGTGTAAACATACAACAAGGATCTCATAAAGTTTATTTCATGAACATAATCGTCTTCAAGAGTTATCTTTTGTATTTACATTCTTGGAAAGAAAGGAGATTTGTAGTTATATTCATAGAGAGAGAGACAGAGGATTTGTCCTGACGTTATTTTTCCTTCATTTTGGTGCCTTTTTTAGGCTTTTTTTTTTTTTGCTCCTAATATTTTTCTACAAGGCATAATTTTGTGAATTTAGCAAGAAAATTCAAAAAAATTGCAGAAAAATTAATTTTTTCATCATTTCTCTTTTTTTTTCCTAATACCTGAACGGGACCTAAGTGCACATGGAGAAGATCAAAAAGCGGAGACTCGCAACAATCATACCACGTCGTCAATCGATGGCATATATAATTAATCGCTAGGAGATCAAGGTACGTGGGTCGTTGGTGTGGGCTTGGCATGGGTTTTGATTCGGCTTGGGCTGCAAAGCCTTGTCTTTTTACTCCAAGGACATTGGGTTTTTTTGATCTTGAGGCCAGTCCGCATGTGGACTTGGTGAAGTCTAGTCCATGGTTTGGTAGCAACTATGACTTCGATTTTCCCCACATGCTTGCAAGCTTTCAAGACTGCATCAGCTTTTGTAGCTTAATGGATGCAACTCAATCTAGAATTCATGGAAAAATTGATTGTGGTTAGCTGAAAGGTCTCACATGTGCAGTATAAATTGAGCTTATGAGCTTATGCATTCTTATTTCAAAATAGAAGTTTCGTGCCTTCTTCTATCTCCAGAATATCCAATTCTTCTTGTTGTAATTGTTCTTTATCAGTAAGAGAGCACATTCCAGTTCAATTTGCCAGAACACTTGACTGCTATTGAGATTGTTGTTGCACTCTGAAGACAAACGCTAATAGCAAACTCACACACTTTTGGTGAGCCGGCAAATTTGTCTTAAGCACACCATGTTTTCGCACGAGCCTTCATTTGCGATTTTCCAATTTTGTTAACATTTTTGTTTTTCAATTTACATACTGTTCTTTTTTTCAAATTGCTAGGGCTATAATTTCCAAATTTTGAAGTTTCCAGAATTAAATTGTTACGTGTAAATTTTCTCATAACAATTTTCCTACGTCTTTCATCTAGAGCACAATATTTTTAGCAAAACCTTATGGCTGCTTTAATTAACGCGCAGAGTCGTTCAATTTCTATATGGATAGATTTGGATGTCGCTCGTGTTTGCATAAACGTCACTTGTAATTATTTTAATTTCTTATGATAAAGTAATTGTGAAATCATGACAGTTTTAGATCTGAGTATAAACACAAGTATCTATCAACAAGAAACACTGAATTGCGATTGCAAATCTCTGATCGTCACAGGACCGTTTGTTTTTGTACTATGCGTAACATGTTCAGCAACATACTACTGCAAGTAATGGCACATGCATTCACAGCTAAAACCCAACAATATAAGCTGAAGACGTAAGGACATACCGTTTCAGGGACCAAACTCTGGATTCATGTCGGTGGAGGCTCACTGAAGGAGCTCTGTACTCCAGATCTTCTCAATAGAAATATCACCGAAACGACCAAAATCCATAGCAAGATACTCGCAAACACAACACGAATTTTCAACGCAACCAATTTGTCTTTCTCTTCAGGTAAAACATGAAATTCTTCAATCACATGCTTGACCAGTGCATCTAAGAGCTTCTTTGAGTGAACATCACAGCTTATTGATTTCCTAAGTTGACTTTTAGCTTGCTTGAGATGATTTACTACCATATCGGTCTCCATAGCGACAATTTCATAACTGTTTATTGATTCGGCAGATCCGGAATGGAAGACGGACAGATTGTTTGATTCATCTTCTTCTCTAGTGATAGTGGACAACGGAGTGAGATCAGACGGAACAACTGTCTCTAGCGAAGGTGAAATCACAAGATTCGATGATAGGATTGAACTCTGAACAGAAGCACATTAAAATTCACTCTCAAAACACAGACAACTAACTAACAAAACATTGCTTGTTAATTAGAAGTAATTAGAAAGGCAAAACGATAAGACGACAAGTAAACAACGAGTTGTGGATTGAAGATTCTAAATCTAAACTTCCGATATCATGAATGGAGAACACAAATTTAATAGAACAGTAGGCGTAGCATTCGATTGCCAAGTGAAATTCGAATCTACCTCTGTAAATTCACCGAGTAGATCATCCTCAGAAATTTCTGTCATAGAAGAGAGCTCGATCGAGTATATTGGTGATTCGAGCGAGAAGTCTTCTGAGACCGATGTAAATGCCGAATCCGAGCTTTTTTTACTGATCTGTGACTGTGAGAGTAGACAAGGAAGTGAGAAAATTGAATTCACCGATGTCTGCGTATGAACACATAGTAATCGTATATGAATTAGAGAAGGAAATCGATTGTACTTTCCGAGTCTTCTTATTGTAGTCGGAGATGGACTTTGATATCCGGTTGGCGTGAGGATGATCCTTCTTCGGAGTTTGAAGCTGGTACTCCTTCATCCCTCTTCTCTCTCCTCTGTCTCTCTCTATATATGTGTATCACTGTATTGGCGGGAAGTTTTCAAGGTTTTGAACAATCCGCGCGTATATATACATATATATGATCTCTCGCCTTTCGGATACACCTTTTGGGCTGGAAGGTGCAGTTTAGGCCTCTTTTGAGTTTTTTGAGATTTACATCAATTATTTAATTTGTTCACTTTTTAAATCTCATTGAAAATACCGGTCATGTTAAAAATAGTGTTGATCAGATATCTAACGATATATACTAATTTTTAAGAACTCACTATTTTGATAAAAGAAGATATAACAACACTAGATCTGAACCCATTTTATCAATTTCTCTAAAGATTAATGAGTTTTAAAATCATACGAAATACTATCTCATTAACATTATTTTTTACGAGATTAATAATCTTTACAAACTCTAAAATATAAACGATTCATATCATCAAAATAAATACCAAAAAGATTCCAAATACATCTAAACTAGTCCCTCTAGTCCAAAATATGGTCCATAAAGGATCCAACTCCACTTGCAAAATGTTAACGGGATAAGTTTTAAGAAATATAACATCCTAAAAATAAAATATAAAAGATATATGATAGAATGGAGGATGAAAGGTACATGATTTGTGAAATGTATTATATAGAAGACGAGATATAACATCATTGGTTTGTTTCGTAGTTAGTATGAGTCAATAAGAGTGGGTGAATGATAAATTAAAAAAGAAAAGTGATATTTTTGTAATTAAAGATAGTGGCTAGGGGGGGAATATAAATGTATGGATAGAGGTAGCCTGAAACTGTCTATGAATCTAACTTTTTGTCTTTTCAAGATTTTTTTTCAACTTTATCTATATATTTATGGATCTTCTTAATTATAACTAAATATTTTGACATAATAGCTTGTTGTTGGTGGTCAAAATCTTAAAAGAGATTATAAATATAATAAAATGGCGATATAGTAGTAGAGATTTGACTTAATGGAGAGAATAAGTATACATAGTTTGTTTGAGTATTTTTTTTAAGAAGAAAGATATAGTGGACACGAGCAAGTGGATAGAATTTTTGTAATTGATAGTACCATTATCTTAATCAATAATGATATTTATGTAAATAAAATAAAAATATAGGAGTAGAAAGAGACTAGATATGAATAGAGAGTGATGAGATAATTTTATAACCATCCAAAGGATAAAATAGTCTCTTGAATGTCATATCCCTCCAAATGATAAAATAGTCTCATGAATATCATATCCCTCTGGAGGATAAAATAGTCTATTGAATATCATATCTGGGATCGAAGGAAGTAAACGAACCTTGGATATGGTAATACCCATATGGAATATTCATGTCTAGAATGAAAGTAATGATCTATTGAATATCATATATGGAATCGAAAGAAGTAAACGAACCTTGGATATGGTAAACCCATATAGAGTCGTGTCCAGAATGAAAGTAATGAAACTTTTTATGACTCCTAACAAACAGATTCATATGGTAGAAAATACTAACTCACTAACCATGCATCAAGAATATGCATGTCATAAAATTTACTAATAAATTTAGTCCAACACCATCTTAAGCACATTAGTGAAGTTATTTTAAGTTACAAAAATCAAGCTTCAATCTGGTTTCATGATCCTATGTATAGTGGGTATGACATGCTATGATATTATTTGCATGGGGTAAACCATTAAGAGCAGTAAATGTAAGCTAGTGAAGATAACTGTTTTACAAAGTTATTTGGCTGTGCCTCCCATTTTTGTACCCTAACATGGAAACATATAATCCCAATTTATTCATTAAATTACCAAAAGTCAGATCCCTTAATCATCATTACTTAACCTTCGGTGGTGACAATCGTCTCAGACGTTCGAACACATTGCACGTTTGTTTCTAGTATGTGCACTTATTTTCTTCTTAGTGCTTCTAATTTTATCTTAATCTCTTGATATTTTACAAGCTAATCGTATTGTCTTTTATAGTAGCTTATTATTTTTAAATATAGTCAAAGGCAAAAACTTGTTATATTTTTTATAGGAGCTTTTTGTTTGTTAGTTTATATCTTTTTTTCATGTGGGTTATTCTAAGTTATGTCTTTTTTAATAATGTGAGAACCCTCACCTTAGCCACCTATTGGTGGGTTAAAGAAACCGCAAACAATATACAACGGAACACATTGAATACTTTACGTGGTTAGACTAGGTTACAAGTGGTATCAGAGTCATCGTATGGCCGAAAGGACCACAAGAGACGTGCTTGGGTGAGTCTCACTAAGGGATGACCTTGAAGTACATTTCGTGCTAATAACAATATCTTTATCCCACCCATCCATTCCCCAGTCTCCCGCACTGCTCAAGTAAGTGTGCGACTCTGTATGAGGACCTCCTTCCCTTCTGCCCACTATCCCACATGGTGTTGAGTTTGAGAAGCTTAGCGTGCTTAAGTGAATCCTACTTTTCCCAAATTGCTTGGTTAGTGGTGGAAGTGACTAAATCAATTGGTGCAATAAGGACATTGTGTACTACGTAAAACAGAGTGCGACAACCCTCACCTTAGTCCTACGTTGGTGGACTAACAGAATATAATTAAGTTATATATACTGGAAATGTAATGAGCTAATGTATAATCTGAATAAAAAACTTGAACCGTGTGGATTTTGTGAGTTGTTCTAACCAGTGTTGGATGTAATTCCAATAATCGAACGAAAATGAATACCACACAGAGGAGTCCTAATACAATGTCATAGAACAGGACTTTGATGAGCCCTACGTGCAAAGGGGTTCTCGAACCTTTCTAAGCAATTAGAAAAGTGCAGAATTTGAGGTCCCTCAAATGGATGGATTTGAGATATGATTGATTGTGGAACCGAGTTAAGAGAACCAGGGATGGGAAGCAAGATACAATAGCCAAATTAGTCTTAGTCAAAGTCAAGGGCGAATTAGGGGCGCGTGGAATATGTTTTCTTCTTCATTGCTTTAAGACTTTTGATGCGAATATCAACCTTAATGCAAACATTAAAACTCTTGGTTTGAATAGACGCAAGAAATTTAAATCACCTCATTTTCATGTTTTGATCCGTTTTCTCTTTTAGTAAAAGATACTAACCCTATTAGGGTACTCCAAAATATCTAATTCTGGTTATGAAAGAATTTCTGAGTAATGGAAGACTCTTAAAATGAACTTTTCAAAATAGCTTTCTTTCTATTTCTAATAAGCACTGCACTTTTAAATGTCAAAATAGGATATATAGTATAGAAATAGACGATCTATTCTCTCTCTCTCTCTCTCTCTCTCTCTCTCTCTCTCTTGAAAATTCTAGTGGCACTCGACTATTTCACAAAATGGATGAAAAAAAACCCATTCTCACCGGTCGTCTACACTCGTACATGATGACGTATCGTCTATTACTATATCAATTTTCATAATATACGTGCGTGTAACTATTCCACTGTTTTAGGGGGAAAAGAATAGACACAGTGACAAAACTTCACCTATATATGACCACCCTTAGAATTCTTTCTTGAAGCAAGAACATCATTGGTAACTCCCTTAGCCCTAATTTTCTCTCACTTGTGGTTCTTTTTGTTTCTCTCTCTCCTTCTTAGCTCTCTGTATAGTTGTCTTAGCAAACAAATTCAATTAGCTTTTTACTAACTACCGCTTACGCAACTGCATCTGGTTTTTTTTATTTGCTTGGGTATCCCCCAAGCAATGCCTCTATCTAATTGAGGTTGTCTATAAGGTTGTTTATAAGGGTTGACAGTGCTCGGATGCTAACCTAGTTAGAATTTGAGTTTCGTCCATTGTGATGTCATTATTGTTTGTTTTTTCTTTATTTCGATCATAGCTCACTTCTCAAAGTTTAACAAATTTTTTCTTTTTGCCAAGTAAAAAACGGCACAACGGCTAAAAACTTGAATTCTAACTAAATTGGCACTGAGCAGCCGACAATCACATATTACTTGAAATCTCAAGAAATGACCTCAGTGTTTACAAGCTATCAACTTAGTAGGGATTCGTATTTCGGTAGTTGTGGTGCCATTTTACTTGTTTTTCATTTATCTTTTGTAACTCACTTCTCAAAATCAATAAAATTTCTTTATTTGCCGATAAAAAATAACTTACACAATTTTCTAATTTTCAGGGTTAATTGGCAAAAAATCAATCATGAAGATCTTGATACTACTCATCGTAGCCTTCATATCGATCTTACAAGCTTCAGAAGCAAATGGAGAGAGAGAAGGTTACCAATTTGGTGGATCGTCGGTTGCTAAGCGATACAAATCCCGGGCGAAAGGTTAACGTTGGTGCAAACGACCAGAAGGGAAGTCTTACAAATGGAAACAAAGGTATCAATGGGATTGGTGAAAGTAAAACTAGCACACAAAGTGATCAGAATAAGTATGTTGATTCTGGAATCTTTGATGGCTTTGGATCTGGATCGTCCGCTGCAGGTACTCACCATTACTACGGAAACAGTGAGCACCCACCAAGTCACTAGCTCTTTGGTTGATCAAATGTGACAAAAAGGTGTGATTATAGTAATAAGTTTGTACCATAGCTTGCCAAAAAGCTTGTAACTCCCAAGTGACGGAGTTTCATGCATGAATTCAGCTGAAGTAATAAGTTTGTACCATAGTACGTATATGTGTGTTTTGTTTTCTGTCTGTGTGATGGATGGATGTAAGCCATGTTGGCCAAATAGGTCATTTGTCATAACTATGTATCAGGAATAAAGCCATGGCTTAACTAGGTTTATTCTTTTTGTAATACTTTAAATATATGTACATATATACATACATACATACATACATACATACATATATATATATATATATACAATATAATATAATATATAATATATTCCAGTTAGTAAGAGAGATGAATCTTGAACTAAAAAATAGACCATAAAAGCTAAAAAAGATACCATTAACAAGTGCAATCTAGGGAAGGATGTCGTGCGTTTTTTTTTTTTTTTTTTTTGATGATGTGCGTATTTTAATGGGTACGTAGCTTCCGGAATTCCCTATATGTCCTAGTGTTGTTAGTCACTATGGTTGCCGTTAAGTTTACTCACTACCACAGTTACTATACTATCCTATGTAATATTATGTTCAACTACTAATACATATTCATTTTGCCTTTCAAAAGAAAGTGAACAAGTGCAATAATCGAGTTCATTCATATTCTGGTATAAATTGTACATACCATGTAACGGCTCATGTATACCACCAAATCAATAATTTGTTGGAGCCTAATCACGTGGCCCCGAAATACTTAAGACCAAGTTATTAGTAGTAGTTTACATTACTCATTATATACACAAGATCACTCGTGCAGACTTTCAATGTGAGAAGAGATGTCACATAATCATTATACTCAACTGAATGGAATTGTTTGATCTTAAGGATCTTCTATAAGTTCGCACATAAAGAGTTATTTGGCCAAAATTTTTCTTTTGGCTTATTTTTTGTCTTTATTCAAATTTTTTTTGTATTTGTTATTTTTATGTCATTTTTTCGTGGATTATTGGTTCGTATCGACGAAAGGAATCTAAAAATTAGTATAAAATTATGTCCAAAAGTTAAAAAAAAGTCACTAAAGACGAAAATAAACCAACACGGACGCTGTTTTTAACTTATTTTTTGTCTTTTCTGAACTTTTTTCAAATTTAGCCGATGATTGATAACTTTTCTGAAAGCACTTGTCGAGACGAACCAACAATCATCAAAAAATTGATGAAAAACAAAAAATTAAAAAAAAAATTCAAATAAGAACAAAAAACTAAACAGTGAATAATCCAATAATAACCACAGGCCAAATGGACCCTTATTGATAATTTCATTCAATCATTAATAATTTGATTATTTTTAGATAACAACAAAAAAAAAAGAAAAATCGCAAGGAGCCTTACACACACACACACACACACACACACACACACACACACACACACACATATATATATATATGTATGTATGTCCTTTACATATATGGGAGTCACATGCAGACAATGCGATATCAAAAGAACATTTGGTTAGCTCCTGTATAAGTGGAGGGGAAGGGAGAGAGAACAAAATCTTTGAATGGACTATCAAAGGGGTAGAACAAAGGCTAAATTTGTATGGTTTATTGAGAGAGAGAGAGAGAGATGCAGAGAGCCAAGGGCAGAACTAGGAAGTTAACTTATTCTGGGCTAAAAATGGATCGAGATAAAAAATCTATTAGACTCCAAATAATAGAGTGAGCAAAAATTAATTAGAATAAAAGTTTACATGTAAAAAAAATTCTTGCACCTCGACTATAACCTACCCCAGGAGCTACATACTTCTGCCCTTGGAGAGAGCACATGTACACACACACACACACACATATATATATATATATATATGTTCTAAAGCATGTGATGCAGAAGAGGAGGTTAGTGGTTCAACACAACGATGCAATCATTGAATTGTATACTGCCTACTCGAAGCCAAAGCAATAAGGAAAGTGTACTACCCAAAGTCGTTATCAAACACTGTGATAGTTAAGGAAAAGAACGGGAAGTTGAGGATCTGTGTTGATTCACTAATCTCAACATGGCCTGTCCCAAAGACAGCTTCCTGCTCCCGAAGATAGAGCAACTGGTGGATGCCACAGCGGCATACAAATGCATGAGCTTTCTAGATGCGTATCAGGGTACCATTAGATCGCCATGTACGAGTCTGATCCAGAAAAACCTCTTTCATCACACCAAGAGGTTTGTTCTGTTACAAGGTGATGTCGTTTGGACTCAGAAACGCAGGGCCACATATCAGAGGCTAGCCACTCTAATGTTCAAAAATCTTCTTGGGAAGGATATAGAAGTTTATATTGACAATATGGTGGTCAAATCTGAAGAGCCATATCGCCAACCTCTACAAAACCTTCTTGGTCTGGCATCAATTCAGACTCAAGCTCAATTCCTCAAAGTGTGTCTTTGGGATCAACTTGTGGAAATTTAGGGCACTTGGTCACTCGCAGGGGAATAGAAGCCAACCCCAATCAAATCATAACTCTACAAAATTTGCAAAGTCCACAAACTATAAAGGATCCAAAGGCTTACTAGGATGGTGGCAGCTCTTAACAGGTTTATAAGCCGATCATCAGACCGATGCCGACCATTCTTTCAATTACTAAGAAAACAGTCCAAGTATACTTGGGGGGAAGAATGCGAGAGGGCCTTCTAGGAAATCAAATCATACTTGGCCACACCCCCACTAATAACGACTACCAAGAAGGGAGACATCTTGAAACTGTATCTTATCATTTCTAAACATGCAATAAGTGTAGTACTGGTGAAAGATAGTGGCGCCGAACATACACCAATCTACTATGTGAGTAAGACTCTTTTAGACTCTGAAATAAGATATCTTCCTCTACAAAAACTAATCTTGGCACTTGTTATGGCTTACATAAAGCTACAACACTACTTTCTTGCTCACACAATCGAAGTACCGACCAAATATTCGATTAGTGTTGTCTTCCGAAAAGTAGAACTATCAGGAAGAGTCGCAACTTGGTCTATAGAGCTCGGCAAATACGATATCTGCTACCTCGTCAGGACAACAATCAAGCGACAAGTCTTAGCAAATTTTGTTGCAAAGCTTTAGCATGACCAATTCGAAAAAATATCGGCAGTTATAGAAGCAGAGGCTCCCGAACAAGGAGCACAACAGGAACCAAAAACCGACCATACTCTCTATTAGAAGTTGTAGGTAGATGGACCAACCTACTCCAGAGGTTCTAGAGTAAGCATATTGATCGTGGAACCAGATGGACATTACTTTGAACAGTCCATCCGTTTGAATTTCATTGCTTCCAATAACATTACAGAATACAAAACATTGATACATGAACTCAAATGCGCGAAGAACCTAGAGGCAACAGATATAGAAATATACTGTGACTCCCAACTAGTACTCAATCAGTTGTCAAGTGTATATGCAACTCAAGATGCAAGATAACCTCCGACACCAAGAAGGCAAAAGAGGAAGTAGGCAAATTCACCAAGACCAAAATGTCCCACATCAGCTGAAGACAGAACAAACATGTCGATTCCCTAGCTTGTTTAGCCTTGGCAATCCCAAGAGATAGACACCAAACCATCTATGTGGACTCCATCGACAGACCGAGCATACAGGTTCCACAGGTTGATAAGGCCATGGACATTGACCTCGGCCCAGTTGGATGGATCACATCGTCTCCTACCTTTCAGGAGGTGCCCTACCCGAAGACAAAAAGGAAGCACACAAACTTCGGATGAAGGCAATAAAATTTTGGCTATCTCCGAACAAAGAGCTATACAGGAAGTCCTACATAGGACCCTACCTCAAGTGCATACACCTTAGTCTAGTCCAGCAATTTCTGTACAGAATCCATGAAGGGGTGTGCGGCGGCCATATAGGGGCAAATCTATTGCTCACTGTGCAATATCTCAGGATATTAGTGGCCATACATGCAAGAAGACGCCAAAATATATGTGAGTCATGATAGTAATTCTTAAGGGTGTGCTCGGTTGAGTGTTTCTGAAACTATTTTTAGAGAAAAAACTCTGAGATGCTGTTTGGTGTAAGTGTTTTAAAAAAAATTGGCAGTTAAATTTTTTTAGTATTTTCGAGGTGCTCTCTCTCTCGCTCTTCTTTTATAGAGGGATGAAATTGTTTGAAAAAAAAATAAAAGTGTTTGGAAAAAATTTTCCCAAACAAGTTTCCAAAAAATTTTCAGAAAATTTTTGGGAAACTTGTAACTGAAAACAGCCTTAATCTTTGTAGTCATAGTAAAAAACAAATAAATTTCTTTTTGCCGAGCAAAAAAAAAAGGAGTGAATACATGAATTTAAAAAGAAAATTGGCATTTTTATAATTAGAGAGGATGACTAGTAAGTAGTTTCCTCAAAGCTTGGTCACTCCGACAACAAAAGCCTTCAGGCCGAGTTCGGATATTCCAATACTATGGACCGATCAACTTAATGGTCTCAGTAAGCCCATCTGGCTATAGAGAGATATGATAGTGAGAATCTCGAAGCATTTTTAATCTTACTTTTGGTCTTTTTAATCAAGTTTTTTCCAACTTCACTAATATTTTTATGGTTTTGTTTCTCGAGACAAATGCTTATAACTAATGAAAAAAAGATAGAAAATACTAACTCACTAACCATCAAGAATACCCCACGTCACAAATTTACTAATAAATTTAGTCCAACGCCTTATTAAGCACATTAATGAAGTTATTTTAGGTCACAAAACCGAGGTTCAATCTGGTTGCATGATCCTGTGTATAGCGTATATGACATGCTATAATATAATTTGCGTTGGGTGAACCATTAACAGCAGTAAATTTAAGATAGTGAAGATAACTGTTTTTCAAAATTATTTGGCTGTGCCACCCATTTTTCAACCCTAACATGGAAACATATAATCTCAATTTATTCATTAAATCAGCAAAAGTCAAATCTAATAATCCCTTAATCATCATTACTCCTCCTTTGGTGGTGACAACTATCTCAAACTTTTGTAGTTGGTGGTGACAACCCGCAGGTGCTAACATAATTGGGGAGCGAGCCTCTTCGTTGTGATGCATTAGTGTTGAGATCTCTTTAGAGCATCTTTATCAGGCTCCCAAAATACACTCCTTCCTCAATTTGGAGAGTGATTCCTTCATTTACCTCTCACACCAGCCTCCCTTCTTCTCCTCTCCAAATTAGAAACGGTACAGTGACTCCCTATCTGTAAGGAGTCACTGTAGCCTCCTAGGATTTAGTTTTTATTTTTATTTTTCATTTTATTTATCCTCCACACTTGTTTATGGAAAAAAAAGAATATGTTAATAAAATAAGGATAGAATAGAGAGTCTGATGCAGGAGACATTGTAAAATATGACTCCCTAAAATAGAAAAGTAAAATTTTCTCTCTAATTTGGAAAAAAAAATAGGGAGGCTAGTGCGGATGCTCTTAACCATTATAATCTTTTTACCTTGACTAATAAAATTTGTTTTTGCTAAGCAAAAAAGGAAAAACTATCTCAGACATTCTAACATGTTGGTACGTTCCTCCTCAATGCTCGCGCTTTTTTTCTTCTGAGTGCTTTTTAGTTTATCTTAACCTCTCGAAATTCAACAAACGAATGGTAAATAGACTCTCAATTTAGATATTATTATTATTCCACCACTAATCATTAGTGGTGGAAGTTACTAAATCAATTGGAGCAACGATGATGTTGCGTGTTGCGTACTACGTGAAAGAGAGTGTGAGAACCCTCACCTTAGTCCTACATTGGTGGACTATAGAAAATGTAATTAGGTAATATATATTGAACACATTCAAATAATGTATAATCTGAATAAAAAATTTGAACCTCTTGGATTTTGCGAGTTGTTCTAACCACTGCTGGATGTATTCCAATAACCAAAGAGAATGAATACCACACAAAAGAGTCAAGATCAAGCCAATAAAAGATACTATCTCTATCAGGATCCTGTAGAATATCTAAGTAATGAAAGACTTAAAATGAGTTTTTGAAAAAGATTTTCTTTGTATTTCTAGAAAGCACTTTATTTCTTGGTCTCAAAATAGGATATGTAGTTTAGAAGTAGACGATCTCAATCTCAATCTCTTGAAAATCTTAATGACAATCAACTATTTCACAAAGTGGATGAAAAAAGAGCCCATGCTAATTTCACCAGTCGTCCACACTTGTAAATGATGACATAGCGTCTCATTACTACATTAATTTTCATAATATATGTGGACCCAATAATTTCACCGTTTTATGAGGAAAAGAAGAGAGACAGTGACAAAACTTGACCTATATATGACCACCCTTAGAATCCTTTCTTGAAGCAAGAACATGAGTGGTAACTTCCTTAGCCCTAATTTTCTCACTTGTGCTTCTTTTTACTTCTATCTCTCCTTAGATCCCTAGTTGTCTTAGAAAACAAATTCAATTAGCTTATTACAAACTGCAACTTACACAGTTTTCTAATTTACAGGGTTAATTAGATCAATCTAGATCATGAAGATCTTGCTACTACTCCTCCTGACATTCATGTCGATCTTACGAGCTTCAAATGCAAATGGAGAGAAGGTTACAAATTTGGTGAACCGTCAACTGTTGAGCGATGCTAATGCTAGGCGAAAGGTTAACATTGGTGCAAACGATCTGAAGGGTAGTCATATAAATGGAAACAAAGGTACCGATGAGATTGGTGAAAGTAAAACTAGCACAGAAGGTGATCAGAACAAGTATGTTGATTCTGGAACCTTTGATGCCATTGGGTCTGGATCGTCCACTTCGGGTAGTCACCACTATTTCGGAGACACTTCAAGCGCACCTGTTCGCAATAGCGCACCCGGTCGTGCTAATTAAGCCACTAGCTCTTTGTTGGTGAGTTGATCAAATGTGAAAAAATGGTGTGGTCATAGTAATAGGTTTGCACCATAGCTGGAGTTCATGCATGAATTCAGCTAAAGTAGTATGCGTGTGTGTGTGTGTGTTTGTTTTGTTTTAAGTCTGTGTGGTGCATGGATGTAAGCCATGTTGGCCAAGTAGGTCATTTGTCATAACTATGTATCAAGAATAAAGCCATGGCTTAACTAGTTTTTTTCTCTTTTCATAATACCTGTTGCGTGTGCACGCACACAATTTATGTATGTCCTTGACATATATAGGAGTCACAAGATATCAACCTGATTTGATTTTTGAGCTCCAAGTGGCATATGATTCTCAATAGCCCGAATGATAACATAGTTACGATTCGAGCTTTTCCGTTGAGATGCTATAGTGCTTGAAGTCTTTTTAATGTTTGTATCTCAAAGATAAATAAATTCTTTTTTTATCTCAAAGATAAATAAATTCTTTTTCTTTGTCAATAAAAAAAAATGACATCACAAGACATTTGGTTCACTCTTTTATAAGTGGACGGAAAGAGCTTTAATTGAGATCTCCGGAAGTGGGCGATGAGATTGGTTCTTTAGAAATAATTGAGGTGCGCATAAATTAATCCCGACACTCTGAGTTATCAAACAAAAGGGAAAAAGGGGGGGTAACGAAATCTTTAAAATAGGAACTTTGGGGCACAATTTCCCAACTTGTAATCAGAATATTTTAGCCTATTCCTTAGTGTGGAGGACCGGATCGGCACGGTACCCAACTAGGGCCGAATTAGGATCGGGATACAGCTTGAAGAGTTTAGCAAAAGGTCTTAGGTTCGAAAATAGATATCAAAGTCTCCCTTTTTTATTGTTTTCATGTTGAGGGATTAGTCTGCCCATCAGTAACGACCGTGCTGGTTGGTCAAAGGGATAGTATAGGAACCCGCTCAAAAGTTCTCAAGGGTTTGTTTTTAGGAATTTCAGGGCATTAGTTCAATATCCTGTTACACCATGAACATAGTCTTAACGAAATAAGCCACTTGTTATGCGTGTCCTTCATGAGGCCATTAAGCTTGCAGGTAACATCCTAGGCAAGGAGCAATACATCAATATACCTGATGATATAGGTTTAAAGTTTCAACTCGGTACTATAATAAAGGTATACCTGATGCACAAGGCCCTCATTACTGCAGGGACTGAGAAAAGTTGGATGTATTCACCCTTGCCCCTCAAATGAAAAGGTCGTTTTCGCGGCTAGAACCCGTTATAGTCTGTTACTACTGCTAGGGAAAAGATTCATAACTAGGAAGTCATGCTCATCAAAACAGAGACTATATCTTTAGGCTATTATCTTTATTTGATTAGTCTGTGGATGAAATAATTTCTAAGAATTTTACTTTGATGAAAAGTAAAAATTACATTTCAATTTGAGATTGGTCCTCTTTCTGTCTATGAAAGAGGAGTTGGTCTTCTATCTCTTTAATACTACTAAATATCTAGGGAAAAAGTCAGAGAGAGGAACCCGTCTTTCGCTAGAGCTCAATGCTCTTTATAAAATTTTATGATTGCTTTAATTAACTAACATAGTGATTCGAGTTATGCACAAGTAGATTTGCATGTGGTTCATATTTATGGATTCAAATACCTCACTCTTGATTGTTTTAATTGTAGCTTATGATAAGTTAATTGCGCAATCAACAATAGTTTTAGATCTTGACATAAATACAAGTTGTTAGCCATATTTAACAGAGTCAAAAAAATTTACTTCGAGG
The DNA here is from genome assembly GCA_019985065.2 of Arctostaphylos glauca. Taxonomy (NCBI): domain Eukaryota; kingdom Viridiplantae; phylum Streptophyta; class Magnoliopsida; order Ericales; family Ericaceae; genus Arctostaphylos; species Arctostaphylos glauca. Next base: position 1,562,905 of record JAHSPW020000007.1, read on the forward strand.
AAAGTGGTTGATCTAATTGAGCCTATGGAAGCAAGTGTTGGTTTCATAATTCTTACCACATACTTTGAGACTTTGATTCTGTCCAAAAACCAATGTTCTTAAACTTCAACGAACGAAACCGTTTCCTCTGGATTCATAGTCTTGGATCCAACAGAAACACTGAATTGCGATTGGAAATCTCTAATCATCACAGGACCTTATGTTTTTGTACAGTGAGTAACATTTTCAGCAAAATACTACCGCAAGTAATGGCAAATCCATGCACAGCTAAAAATATTGTGAGAGGACGCAAGGACTCAATGTAAGGTGAAGATGTAAAGACTTACCGTTTCAGGGACCAAACTCTAGCTTCATGTCGGTGGAGGCTCCCTGAAGGAGCTCTGTACCCCAGAACTTCTCAATAGAAATATCACCGAAAGGACCAGAATCCACAGCAAGATAGTAGTAAACACGACACGAATTTTCAAGGTAGTCAATTCGACTTTCTCTTCAGGTAAAACATGAAATTCTTCAATCACTAGCTTGATCAGTGCATCTAAGAGCTTCTTTGAGTGAACATCACAGCTTGTTGAATTCCTAAGTTGACTTTGAGCTTGCTTGAGATGATTTACCACCATATCGGTCTCCACAGCAACAATGTCATAACTGTTTTTTGATTCGGCAGATCTGGAATTGACGACGAAGAGATTGTTTGGTTCATCTTCTTCTCCAGTGATAGTGGACAACGGAGAGAGATCAGACGGAGCAGCTGTCTCCAGTGAACGTGAAATTACCAGATTCGGTGATACGATTGAGCTCTGAACAGAAGCACATTAAAATCCACTCTCAAAACGCAGACAACTAAGTAAGTAACAAAATATTGCTTGTTAATTAGATGTAATTGGAAGGCAATAGCGATAAGGAGATAAGTAAACAACGTGTTGTGGATTGAAGGTTTTAAATCTAAACTTCCGAAACCATGACTGGATAAAACAAATACTTTAATCGAACAGATGGTGTAGCTTCCAATTGAAGGTTATAAATCTAAACTTCCGAAGTCATTACGGGAGAACCGAACACAAATGATTTAATCGAACAGTTGGTGTAGCTTTCAACTGAAGGCTCTAAATCTAAACTTCCGAAGTCATGACGGGAGAACCGAACACAAATGATTTAATCGAACAGTTGGTGTAGCTTTCGATTGAAGGTTCGAAATATAAACTTCCGAAATCATGACTGGAGAACACGAATGATTTAATCACACAGTTGGTGTATCATTCGATTGCCAAGTGAAATTCGAATCTACCTCTGTAAATTCACCGAGTAGATGATCCTCACAAATTTCTGCCATAGAAGAGAGCTCGATCGAGTCTATTGGTGATTCGAGAAAGAAGTCTTCTGAGACCGACGTAAATGCAGAATCCAAGCATTTTTTACTGATCTGTGACAGTAGATAAGGAAGTGAGAAAATTGAATTTACGAATGTGCGCTTATGAACACACAGTAATTGTCTATGAATGTAGAGAAGGAAATCGATTGTACTTTCTGAGTCTTCTTATTGTAGTCGGAGCTGGACTTGGATCTCCGGTTGGCGTAAGGACGATCCTTCTTCGGAGTTTGAAGCTGGTACTCCTTCATCTCTCTTCTCTGTCTCCCTATGTGTATGCGCGTATTGGCGGGATGTTTTCAAACTTGTGAAAAGTGTAACTTTTCAACAATTCCCGCGCGCGTGTATATATATATATATATATGTATATATGTGTGTGTGCATGTGTATATGTGTGTGTGAGTATATATATATATAATATATATATATATATGGGAAACTCACTTTTTTAGACTAATATTATATCAACGTATAAATTCTTTATTTTTAATTAAATTTTAATAATTCAAACCGTTCAATTTGTTTAAAATATACTTTTAAGAGTACCCGCAAGAAATCAATTCAAAATATTATTGAAAAAGACTTGATCCAACCAGTAGTTCATAAAATAGTTTATGTCAGCATTTTGAACCACTGTTTGGATCAAGTATTTTTCGATAATATTTTGAACTGATTTTTTGCGGGTACCTTTAAAAACACGTTTTAAACATATTGAACGATTCAGATCATTAAAATTTAATTAAAAAATAAAAAACTTAAATATTAATCTAAAAAATATCGATTCCTTGAGCCTCCCCTGTATATATGCCCAACAAATAGCAGGAAGAAGTGAGAGGTGCTGACGACGAAGCCTATATTTGCAAAGGGAATGGATCCTCTCTCGGGTCCACCTTTTGAGCTGGAAGGTCCATTTTAGGACTCTTTTGACGCTTACATAAATGATTTTAATTGTTCATTTTTTAAAGAATTGTCAAGAATATTGATCATGTTAAAAATAACGTCGGATAAATGGGTACCGAGATCTTATGAATCCATTTTACCAATTTATCTCAAGATAAATGGGTTCCAAAATCTTATGAAATACTATTTGATTAACATGATTTTTGCATGATTAATGTTTTGTACAAACACTAAATGTAAACGATTTGAATCCTTAATGAGTATTGGAAAGAACCAAAATACATCGCAATTGGTCCCTCTAGTCCAAAATGTGGATCAAAAAGTATCTAGCTAAATTTTTTAAATGTTAAGTCATTTGCTAACAGGATAAGTTTAAGAGAATATAGCATCATATGAATAAAATAAAAAAATGAGATATGGTAGAATGTAAAATGAATAGTACATAATTCGTGAAGGATATTCTATACAATGAGAGATATAGTGTCTTTGGCTATTTTGGTAGTTGGTATGAGTATGTAAGAGTGAGTGGATGATAAATTTAAAATGAAAAACCATATTTTCACAATTAGAAAGGGTGGATAAAGAGGGGGATATATGCGGATAGGGGAGGCTCTGTGATGTCCCGTCCCACATCGAAAGCTTACATGGGTGATCCTGAGTATATAAGAAATCATATAAACTACTACTAATAACTTGGGCTTAAGTATTTTGGGCCACGTGGTTGGGTTTCAACAAGTTGTTGGGTCAGTGGTTCCAAAAAAATTTCCTTTAATTTCACCAAAAATATTCTCAAATTTTAATTCGATAGATTAGATTCACTTGAATATGTAGTGCTTCCAAATTCGGGCGAATCTAACCTATTAGTTTTGAATTTATGAATATTTTTGGAGAAAGTTTTCGCGGACCGTATGTAATCTTCCTCTTTAATATCAAACCATTAACAGCAGTAAATGTGAGCTAGTGAAGATAATTATTTTACAAAAGTATTTGGCTGTGCCACCCATTTTTGAACCCTAACATGGAGACATATAATCCCAATTTATTCATGAAATTAGCAAAAGTTAGCTCTAATAATCCCTTAATCATCATTACTCATCCTTTGGTGGTGACAACTTATATCTTGGCGTTCAAACACATTGCACGCTTGCCCTACACTTATTTTTTTCTGAGTGCTTCTAATTTTATCTTAACCTCTCAAAATTCGACAAACTGATTCTAGCATATTTTATAGGAGCTTATTATTTTAAATCTAGTCAATGGAAAAACTTGTAAATTTAGTTCGTTTTTTGGTTGGATCCCCTCCAACTGTTCCATCTTTTCTCATCTAACAGAAGGTAAATGATTTGTCGTCTGTATGGGTGTGTCAACCTAATTGAGATCCTATCGTTTCACAGTGATGCCGTTCGGTTGTCCTTATTAATCATTGTTAGTTCTCTCTCTCTCTCTCTCTCTCTCTCTCTCTCTCTCTCTCTCTCTCTCTCTCTCTCTCTCTCTCTCTCTCTCTCTCTCTCTCTCTCTCCCAATAGTGGCAATCGACTATTTCATAAATTAGGTAACAAAAAAGCCTATACTAATGTCACTGATCGTCCATGTACACTCTTACATATAGTGACGTAGTGTTTCATTACTATATTAATCTTGATGATATATGTAAAGGTATTTATTCTATTGTTTTAGGGGGAAAAGAAGAGACATATAGTGACAAAACTTGACCTATATATTTTTTTTCACAACCGAGATATCCGGTCAGTTTGAAATATATCTCACCTGTTGCCAACTAGGTCTTAGACCCTGAAGTTAATAACCCGGCCCAAAATTATGGTTGTCAAGATATTTAAATTTACAACTCATTCTAATCTCCACTTGAACAACCTTTGGGGGTTAAACTTGACCTATATATGACCACCCTTAGAATCCTTTCTTGAAGCAAGAACAACATCAGTGGTAACTCCATTAGCCCTAACTTTCGCTCACCTGTGGTTCCTTTTTGTTTTTTCTCGCTCCTTCTTAGCTCCCTAGTTGTCTTTGAAAACAATTCAATTTAACTTATTACTAACTACAACTTATATAATTTTCTAATTTTCAGGTTAATTCAGGGCAAATTCAATCATGAAGATCTTGGTACTACTCGTCGTCGCATTCGTATTGATCTTCAGAGCTTCAGGAGGAGATGGAGAGAAGGTTACTAACGTGGTGGACCGTCAACTGCTAAGCGATGAGAATCCTGGGCAAAAGGTTAGCGTCGGTGCAAACGATCAGAAGGGTAGTCTTACAAATGGAAACAACGGTACCGTTGAGACTGGTGAAAGTAAAAATTGCACCGGAGATGATGATCAGAACGACGATGATGATGATCAGAACGATGATGATGATGATCAGAACGACGGTGATGATGATCAGAATGATGATGATGATCAGAACGACGGTGATGATGATCAGAATGATGATGATGATCCATTATTTGGTTTTCACCGCTACCAAGCACAACCAAGTAGAAGCAAATTAACTGGTCCCTCTGATTAAGTAGCTAGCTGTTTGCTGGTGAGTTGATCATATTTGAAAAAATGGTGTGGTTATAGTAATAAGTTTGTACCATAGTTTGCAAAAAAGCTTGTGTAACTCCATAATTAATGATGGAGTTTCTTGCATGATTAATTCAGCTGAAGTATAATTAGTTGTGTTTGTGTGTTATGTATAAGTACTGTGTGTGGTGGATGGATACATAAGCCGTGTTGGCCAAGTAGGTCATTTGCCATAATTATGTATCAAGAATAAAACCACGGCTTAAGGTTTATACTTTTATACTGAGAAAGAATAAGGATTCGACGTTGTGTGTGTGGTTATAGTAATAAGTTTGTAACAAGCATGTGTCCCTAGTAGTTGTGTGTATGGTGGATGGATGTAAGCCATGTTGGCCAAGTAAGTCATTAATTTGTCATAACTATGTATCAAGAACCTCCCATATAAGTTTTATTTCTGAAAGGCAAAAAACAATTTTGCTATTTGTAACGAAGGTGAAAATGAAGTCCAAACCATAGACCATCTCCATAGACCAATATTAGACTAACACTTTTTTAGATCAATATTAGGCCAACATCTAAATTCTTCATTCCTGATTAAATTTTAATGATCCGAACCGTTCAATGTGTTTGAAACATATTTTTAAGAGTACCTACAAGAAATCAGCTCAAATATTACTTGGAAAAAACTTGATCCAAACAGTAGTTCAAAATGCTGACAGGAACTGTTTTATGAATCATTGCTTAGATCAAATTTTTTTCGATAATATTTTAAGCTGATTTCTCGCTGGTAGTCTTAAAAACATGTTTTAAACACATTGAACAATTCGGATCATTAAAATTTAATCAAGAATGAAGAGTTTGGATGTTGGTCTAATATTGGTCTAAAAAAATATTGGTTCGTATAGTCTTTCCCTATATATATATATATATATATATATATATATATATATATATACAGTCCACTTCTGCTGTGGACTCCCTTAGAAATTGTAAAATGCGGACTTCAATTGTAAGCCGTCCGATCAGTTGGCTGGAGATCTGATGGCTGGGATCAGTTTCTTTAAAAACGCGGAAAACACGGGTCACAAATACATGGGTACGGGTTACGGGTCAGGATCACCCGGGGCTGTCAGGGGAATTTAAATTCAAGCCATAAGATTCTAATCTAGCGGTTCAATTGATGTTAGCATGGTCTACAATGGCGAAACGCGGCTCTGAGAAATCCAGCGGAGGAAGAGCAAAGAGGAATCCAAAATCTTGAAATAAAAAACCTGATAAAACAATTACTCCATGTATTCGGCGAGGATCACCGTCCCTTGCGCCACGAAGCTGTAGATCGGCAAGTGTTGACCCATTTCTTTTCTTTTCTTTTCTTTTCCCCAGCATCAAACCCTAGACCTATTACTTGTAGAGCGCAGAGAAAGGATAGAGAAAATTGAAGTGGGGAGACGATGGATCGGAGTTTGGAGAGAGAGGATATGGTGATTAACCTCTGAAATTAAGAAAGCAATGCATTTGTGCCCTCGATTGCCCTTAAATTCTCCCGCCGCATGGGATGTGATTTGCTAGACTCAAAATTCACAGAGGTTGTAGATTTGGACCAATTAATCTCACCACTCTCTGTTTTCTTTTCATTTGGTTTATCTCCCCACCGATTTCTCTCTCTACATATACATACGAATAGGTATACAGTTTCATTCATTATATTATACATACGAATATGTGATTTGGCAGATCTGACGACGAAATGTACGCGAGCTTAACCGGCTCGCCAGCCTCGCTCCGGTGAGAAGGAGCTAACGCCGGCGAGAGGGACGACGAACGGGGACAGAGGGCTTCGACGAACGGTGACAGAGGGGTTGGATCGGGGAGAGAGAGAGAGAGAGAGAGAGAGAAGTGGACGAACGGGTTCAGCGTTTTTAGTAGTGTGACCCGGGTGATCCTGACCCGTAACCCGTACCCATGTATTTGTGACCCGCGTTTTCTGCGTTTTTAAAGAAACTGATCCCAGCCATCAGATCTCCAGCCAACTGATCGGACGGCTTACAATTGAAGTCCGCATTTTACAATTTCTAAGGGAGTCCACAGCAGAAGTGGACTGTATATATATATATATATATATATATATATATATATATATATATATATATATATATATATATATATATATATATATATATATAAGAGTAGAAGATTGAATACACAAAAGGGTACACGCTCAATGTAGGAAATGACCGAGAAAAGAAAATCGGATTTGGGTAGACTCCCAAGAAACCCCATAAAAGCTCCCCAAAACCTCACTAACCCAAACAAAAAAAAAATCCAACATTAATCCTAACCACTACCAGCTGCTCCCCAGTGCGATTGAATCGCCGCAGCAGGATCTCCCCCAAATTAGGAGAAAATAGCACGTCGGCGAAATCCCTGGGGATTGAACAGAAGTTGATTCACAGATATCTTGACTTCGTTGTGATGGAAGGATACCCCCAAGATCCACCAGAACTTCAACGCCTCTTCAAACTTCCCCCACTCAGGATTTTCTCCCTTAAGCACTGCTCGGTTTCTAGCCATCCTCAGATGATCAGGAGAGGAGAGAGAGAGTAGTATACTAGAGAGATGAAGCAACCTTGCAAGATCCGTTTGTCACTTTCCACCCTGACCACGAGGAGAGAGCATCCCCTACAGAATTGGGTATAACCCAGGTAACCCCCCACCAGGATAGAGCTTTTCACCTAGAGTTTCCAAACCTGGTTGCATTAGAGGAGTAGGTGTGTAACTAGGTTTTGTTCCCTTTATAGTACTCTTTATGTATGTGTGTGTGTATATATATATATGAGTGTGTGTGTGTGTGTGTGTATCAATGGGATATCAAAAGAAAAGAAAATTTGGTTCACTCTTCAATAGTGGAGGGAAAGGGAAAGAGATAACAAAAATTTTGAACAAATGTTTTGATTATGGTGCCGGGAGCCATCATTTTCAGTGTACATACTCTTTCATTAACCCAAATTCTTCTCCTCAATAGTGGAGGGGGTCTGATTACCATGTGGAATTCAAATTTCTTCAAAGTCCATCATCATATATGTCAGAAAAACTACATCTTCGCTCAAGGATTGCTTCTTAATTCAGTGGAATGCTGCCTCATTAACATCTACGCTCCTAATGATATTGTGACCAGGAGACAAATATGGACAGATCTAACCACCCTTCGCAGTTCTTCCCCTCTTCCTTGGTTATTGGGTGGAGACTTTAATGAGACTATCTCTGCTGAGGAAAGAAGGGGGACTTCCATTGGGGCCAGTTCAAGAGGGAGGGAAGACTTCAATCATTTTATTAATCAAGTGCGATGGTTTGACATCCCAATGCATGGTAGACTTTTCACGTGGTCGAATTTTCAAACTCCCCCTTCCCTTTCCAGGTTGGACAGGTTTCTCCTATCTCAAGAATTTATAGAGGGATATAATTTGACTCAATGGGGTCTGCCCAGGCTCACCTCAGATCATGCCCCTGTTTTAATTTCGGATGAAACTCTAAACTGGGGACCTAAACCGTTCAGATCATGGGATTTTTGGCTTGAAAATCCTCAATGTCTACAGGTGGCAGAGGAGGCTTGGAGGGCTGAATCAGTGCAGGGAAGTGCGGGTTTTAAGATAGCCATGAAATTGGTTGCCATGAAGACTAATCTAAAAAAGTGGAGTCGAACTGATGTGGGGAATTTAATCACCAATCTAAAGAAAGCCGAAGAAAGGAGTCATCAGATGGAGTTATTGGGCGAATCTAGAAGTCTCAATTATCAGGAGGAAGTCCTGCAATTGGAAGCCAGAGAGGAGGTTCTGAAACTATCAAAGTCTGTTGAGTCCTATTGGAGGCAAAAATCAAGAATTAAATGGCTACAAGAGGGTGATAAAAATACTAAGTTCTTCCAAATCTCAGCCAACCAAGATACAAAAAGAATGCTTTAACTATTATTATCTTCAAGGGAATCAAACTTGATGATCCAACCAGAATCAAGGAGGCAGCATTTGAATACTTTCAATCCAGGTTTCAAGAGTGTATGTTGGTTAGGCCCAAGCTTCAAGGTCCTGTTCCCTCAGTGCTATCAGACTCCGACTCTTCTTATATGGAGAGAAGGTTCTCAGTGGAGGAGATAAAGGAGGCTCTAAACAATTGTAGCAGTGCAAAAGCCCCTGGGCCGGATGGTTTCAACTTCAAGTTCTTTAAGGAAGCGTGGTATTTTATGGAACAAGACATATGGGAATTCTTCAAAGAATTTTACTCAAGTGGGAAACTGGAGGGGAGGCTGAACTCTACCTTTCTCACTCTGATTCCTAAGATTCCAGGTGCAAATGATTTCAAGAATTTCAGGCCTATCAGCCTTATTGGGGGGATCTACAAACTATTGGCAAAAACTCTTGCAAATAGATTAAAGGCTGTCCTACCTAAGCTTATAGGCTCAACCCAGGCGGCGTTCATAAAGGGAAGACAGATTATGGACGCTATATTAATTTCTAATGAAGTCATCCACTGGTGGAAGATATCTAACAAAGCTGGAGTTCTATTGAAACTTGATTTTGAGAAAGCATTTGATAATGTAAACTGGCAATTCCTATTAGAAAGACTCCAAAAGCTGGGATTCGGGCAGAAGTGGAATTCCTGGATTCGTGCATGTATTTCCAGTACTAATATATCAATTCTTATCAACGGTTCTCCTACCCGCTCTTTCAAGCCGTCAAAAGGCCTTAGACAAGGTGATCCTCTATCCCCCTTTTTGTTCAATATAGTTGTGGAAGCCTTTAGTCTCCTATTACAGAAAGCCCGAGAGGTGGGGCTAATCCAGGGTATTCAAATAGGAGTCCACGGGGAGAATATCACACACTTACAATTCGCGGACGACACTATTATCTTTGCAAATCCTAACTTAGAGGAATTGATGGAGATCAAAAGGATTCTAAGATGTTTTTACTACCTTTCAGGCCTTAAGGTTAATTTTCACAAAACTAGTATCATTGGGGTAGGTGTTCCAGAGGATCAGATTGAGGATTTAGCATCATCTATAGGATGCCAGAGATCCACCCTTCCTACTGACTACTTAGGATTACCCCTTGGTTCAAATCCAAAAAGAATCCAGACTTGGAAACCACTTATAGACAGGGCTAAGACCAAGTTGGCGGCCTGGAAAATTGGTATGCTCTCACAAGCCGGAAGACTAACATTGATAAAGTCAACATTATCCAATTTGCCTATATACTACATGTCCATTTTCCAGATTCCTACCACAGTGGCCAAACAATTAGAGAAACTTCAAAGGGATTTCTTCTGGGGAGATAAGGATAATAAGGGGAAAATTCATTATATTCAATGGGGAGCATTAAGAAGGAACAAGAAGCTGGGGGGTCTAGGGATTAAGAACTTGTTAATGCACAACAGATCTCTCCTTGCTAAATGGTGGTGGAGATTTAGCACAGAAAAGTCAGCTCTATGGGTCAGAATCTTGAGGAAAAAATACAATCTCTCTCCTTTAACTTGGCTGCCCACTCTACCAAACCATAACCGGGTTTCAAATATATGGAGGTCAATTTGTTCAATTGGGGGGAAACCGGATGAATTCTCAGCAATACTAGACCAGGGCTTCAAAATTCAAATCAAATCAGGGAATGATACGCTATTCTGGGAACACCACTGGATGGGGGATTTCACACTCAAAGAGCAGTATCCTAGATTGTTTCAAATTTCAACGCAACAAAACATGAAAATCTCAGGCCTATTTAATCACGATGGTTGGAACCTACAATTCAGGAGGAGGCTATTTGAGTGGGAAAGAGAAGTTTATACACAACTACTGCAGCACATTAATAACCATTTCCCTAGCAGCTCTTGTCCAGACTCCATGAAATGGATATGGGACAAGGATGCTACTTTCTCAGTTGGTTCGGTATATAGGAAATGGGAAGAATCCACATTCCCTCAAAACCGGGCACTGGGGAAAATCTGGAGAGGTCTAAACCCCCCAAAGGTTGAACTTTTCGTTTGGCTAGCATCTCAAAATGCTATAGGTGCAAAACTGATCTTATTCAATAGGGGTATATTGGGGGAAGATGAAGATTTTCTAAAATGCAAATTCTGTAATTCGGAGGAAGAATCAGTAACTCACCTATTGATGCACTGTCAATTTTCCTAGAAGGTCTGGTGTAGTATCATCGATTGGTGGAAGATCATTTGGGTTTCTCCTCCAAATTTGCGATCTCTTCTGGAAAGCAAGCCAGGTATCAAATTGAGCAAGATAGGACAGGGAATGTGGATTTCATCTGTATCAGCAACTCTGTGGTCTATTTGGAATGCTCGTAACCTCCTGCTTCATCAAAATCAAAGGGTTAAAGAGGAAGAATTAGGCGATTTGATCAAATTTAGGGTTTCGATGTGGATGAAGGCGAAGAACCCTACCTTACCGTACTCAGTGACTGATATGGCTCGGTGCCTACAGGGAGTGATAAACGCACGAGTATAGGTTGTTTAGTCGGCAATCGGCCGGATTTGGTCTGTGTTTTTTGGTGGTTTTCCGGTGGAATTGGTGCCTTACCAACTCCCAGTAATGGATACGGGATGTGTATCCTTACTACCCTATGGTATATTTCGTTTATAATATAATTCCAAGCGCCTTTCTATCAAAAAAAAAAATTCTTCTCCTTTGCCTTTGAAATAAAAAGGCTTTGTATGGTTTATTGAGCAGAGAGAGAGAACAAATATGTGTGAGTGCGAATATATATATACATATATATAGATTACTGAACGTTTTCTCTCAATCTTCATGACCTCCCTCATTAATATTTATTAGGGGTGTACAAAATAACCGGAAAAATCGCTAAATCGAACCAACCGGACCGAACCGGTCTTTTTAGATTGGTTCCATAGTTTAGTGAATTGGTTATGGTTCTAAAAAAATTAGAACCGGATATTATGGTTTGGTCTATGGTTTCATAATTATAAACCGTGGTTCGCACCGAACCGGACCGATTAAATATATATATAATCAAAAAAGTTACAACCCTTCCATTTTCAAAATAAAAAACTCTTTCATTCTCAATGTAGTTGTGTTTTTCATAAACTTATTATATATATAAATTCAATTTTTAATATTAATGAAGTTGGTGCAATTATTACATTGTTTATTTTGTTCACAATTTTAAAAAATTAGTGTTATTCTATTCTTTTTTTTTGAATTTTTTTTAATACTAACATAGTTTGGAACCGGAACCGGAACTAAACCGCACCGGTTTAATGGTTTGGTTTTGGTTTGGTTCCATATGTGTAATGGTCTGGTTATGGTTCTCAATTTTTTGGAACCGTTAGATATTGTTTGGTCCTTGGATTCTTATAAAACCGGTCTAATCCGGATCATGTACACCCCTAATATTTATATTGCCTACCCATAAAACAACTCACGAGACTCTCTCTCTCTCTCTCTCTCTCTCTCTCTCTCTCTCTCTCTCTCTCTCTCTCTATAATGCTTACACTTTCTTTTAACCTACCAATGAGGTACTAAAGTGAGGGTTCTCACAGTAGAATAACTGCATACATAACTTGGAATAACCCATATGAAAAAGAAATAAACCAACAAACAAAAACCTCCTGTAAACCCTAAGGGGTTGTCGAGTGAAGATCGTGGTGAGCCGTAATTCTAGATATCTTGAGCTCGAATAGTCTTGGCAACAAGGAAGGGTCACTACATCTTTGCTTGATAGATGAGCTTAGGGCTCACAGGATTAGTCGACATTTAGGTGGGAACTCTTCCAACCAATATGTACTACTTTACAGTGATTTTTTTTTATCAGCAAAGAAATTTTTTACAAAATAAAGACCTGGAACAAGCTAAACCTGAATGGGAGCCTGCTGTTGGCTAGATACCAACTGGACCCTGGGCCAGACCCCAAAAACAAAACAAGAATGACGAAAGGGACCCTGCCCGGACCTGGCTACCCGAAGAATTCCTGGATCCTTCCGGAATGAGATAGAAAGGTCTTCAACTGAGGTGTCTTCCCCTACGAATCTTGAGAATAATGAATAACTTAATGAAAAAAAAAAAGGTTGTGCATAATGAAAAGTAGAAAGAAAAATATAAGACACAAGATATACGTGAAACCTTAACACAAGAAAAAACTACGGAAGCCACACGAATCCACTATGAAATCGAATCAAGAGTACAAGTCTTCTCGTAATTTCTCTAAGGTCTGTGTTTTTTCTCGCCTTTCCACTATTATTCTCTAAAAAATCGTAACTCTACTAATTGCAATATAAATAGGTCGGGCTCTATGGCCGAAATTACATGTCCAATTCTAAGAATATTATTTTCGCCGTAGTTCGTTGTGCACCCCAACAAGAGATGACCGTGATGGATTTTATGAAAAGAGTTTGTAACGCCTCATGTAAATCGCTGACCAAATAATTTATTGGAGCCCAACCACACGACCCAAAATGTTTAAATCCAAGTTGTTAGTAATAGTTTACATGAATTCCTTATATATCTAAAGTCACTCATGTAAACTTTCGATGTGAAACAAGACATCAGAGTCAAAGGGGCAGAGATGGACATCGTAGAGATAAACAAAAGTTAATATTCTTATCTCCCAAATTCAACCAACCAATTTATTCCTAGGCTCCACTTCTAAAAGGTTTAGAACCCCAATTTTTGTTTTCATTAGAAATAAGCAGAGAGCAATCATCAGATATAACTCTATGAAGTCCCCATTTCATGTAACACTTTGAATTTCGAAGACATTAAATAAAAGTTTTGAATATTTAATTTTGATAATTAATGAAAATTATTTATCTGCAATTTGAACATTATTATCCTATGTGTGTGACATGCTATAATATTATTTGCATGGGGTAAAAACCAAACTTAGCAGATTCTCTTCCACAGTCGACTGCTATATGTCAGAGTAAAGCATTAACAGCAGTTTATTACACACTAGCTAGCTAGTTTTTTTTTTTTTTTTTTAAAAGCAAATAAATAAATATAATTAAGAGGTGAAGTAATTACAATGACTATTGTTGGTGGAAAGATTAATCAAGATCTCCAAGCAATTATTTACTATTAATTTATATATACATAACTTATTCCACCCATGAGTCATGATCGACCTCACTCTGTCTAATTTAAGCTAGTGAAGTTTTTTTTTTTTGAAAGGCAAAGATAAAGATAATATTATAAATAAGCTAGTGAAGTTAACTGTTTTCCAAAAATTATTTGGCTGTGCCTGCCCATTTATGAACCCTAACATGGAAACATATAATCTAAATTTATTAATTAAATTACCAAGAGTCAGCTATAATAATTCCTAAATCATCATTACTCATCCTTTGGTGGTGATAATCATCTCGGACGTTCAAACACATTGCACGAATATCCCCAATACGTGCACTTATTTTCTTCTTAGTGCTTCTAATTTTATCTTAACCTCTCAAAATTTTACCAACTAAATTGCAGTGTCTTTTGTAAGAGCTTATTATTTTAAATCTAGTGAAAGGCAAAAACTTGTTATATTTTTTATAGGAGCTTTTTGTTTGTTACTTTATTTCTTTTGTCATATGGGTTTTAACGACTCGCTCCCGCCTTCTATAATATTATATATTTTTGTCGTCCAAACTCCATGGACTTCTCAGTAGGTCATCCATCCCTGGATTGCTTTAGAATAAGCACGCTTAACTGTGAAGTTTCATTTGGTGTTGGCGCCATTACGGCTTTAAAACGCTTTGTACAATGTAAGTTCTTAATCTTATAAATATCACCAAACTTGTATATCCACCAAGCGATATGGGACCCTTGACCACCTATCCGGACGTCCCACTGAGACTCCATCTTCCAGATGCCAGCCTCACAGCTAGCACCACGGTCTGGTTGAAGTGTCACAATATCCCCCACTTAGGAACACACGTCCTCGTGTGGAGCTGAGATTTCTCATATTTTCGGTTGGTACAGGCTCTGATACTATTTGTAACGACCTGCTCCCGCCTTGTCAATATTGTCCGCTTTTGTCGCCCAAACCCCATGGACTTCCCAGTAGGTCACACATCTCTAGATTGCTCTAGGACAAGCACGCTTAACTGTGAAGTTCCATTTGGTGTTGGCGCCATCACGGCTTTAAAAGACCTTGTACAAGGTAGGTTCTTAATCTTATAAATAGCACCGAACTTGTATCCACCAAGCGATGTGGAACCTTTGACCACACATCCAGACGTCCCATTGAGATTCCATCTCCCGGACACCAGCCTCACAACTAGCACCACAGCATGATCCTAGGTATATAAAGAACCATGTAAACTATTACTAACAACTTGGACTTAAGTATTTTGGACCACGTGGTTGGGCTTCAATAAGTTGTTGGGTCAGTGGTTTACATGGGGCATTGCAAATGGTATCAGAGTGACCCATGTACACGATCGAGCATAGGGGCGAGACTTTGTTTGGTTACTAGGGAACAGACTCGGGGTTAGGCCGTGGTGACCATAGTGTGAATCCCTTGTGAGGGCACAAGATCTTAAAAGTAGGGAGATTGTGATGTCATGTCCCACATCGAAAGTCTACATGGGTGATCTTGAGAACCATGTAAACTATTACTAACAACTTGAACTTAAGCATTTTGGGCCACGTGGTTGGACTCCAACAAGTTGTTGGGTCAGTGATTTACATGGGGCGTTACATGGGTTATTCCAAATTATTGTCTTTTGGTTTGATGTAGTTATTATAATGTGAGAACCCTCACCTTTTAGCCAAATATTGGTGGGTTAAAGAAAGTGTAAATAATATACGACGAAAGTATGGAACACATTAAATACTATAGAACTCAAGCTTTTAACTTTTTGATTCACATGATTAGACTAATAAATAGGAGGTCAGTTGGCACGTATTGTTACACAGGTATTAGAGTTGGGCCGTAAAGTTAGAGGAAGATATCAAGCTCAGATGGATTCAGAGAGCTCATTATTAGATGAATCTTGGCGGATCCTCCCTTGCCAGTTTGATGTACAACCCATCGGCGATTGTCCAGTGCGGATTCTTCTGGTGACCTAGTTTCTGTGTAAGGGGTGGGTAGGGCGTTTTTCTGTGTGGCGTGGTTGGGGTCTGGTGAGTATTCATTTCCTATGGTTATACCAAGGATTGTATTTTTTAAGCCTTTTGAACCCATTGGTCTTTTTGGCGATAAGTAGGTTTGTGTCTATTAGATTATCATGTCACATTATCTTGTATTGTATTTGTTATTCTCCATTATCTTGTATTTATTATCATTGTATTTATCTCCATCTGTACCCGTTGGAGGAAGAATAGGTCTACACCTGATTAGCTATAGAATAGGACTTGTAGTTAGGATTTTCAAATTCTTGCTTATCTTGTAATATCTATAAATACAAGAGATATATCTCACCACTGAGTGTGTGAGAATATTTTACATTCCAAACCTTTAGAGTGTTTTAACTTGGTATCAGAGCACCATGACTTCCGCCAACACCATCTCTTCTTCTGCATCTCACACTTCTGAAGAACGTACCTCTACCAACAAATCAACCCTTGCCTCGATGTCTTCTTCTTTTCCAAACGCTCATCATTTCCTCTCTCTCAAACTCACACACACAAACTACCTATTCTGGAAAACACAAATCACACCCTACCTTCGCGGACAACACCTACTCGGCTATGCTAATGGTTCCATTCCGCGACCTTCACCCACCATTTTGCGCAATGATACTGTTGTCCCGAACCCAGATTTTCAAACATGGTTCGACCAGGACCAATTGCTCATGAGTTTGTTGATCTCCTCCCTCACTGAAGATGTTATTCCACTCATTGTTAGTGCAACCAGCTCTCATGAAATATGGACCACACTTGAGTCTGCTCTAGCCTCTTCTTCAAATACCCGTATTCTTCAGCTTCATCTCCACCTTCAAAACATCAAACAAGGTGATCAGCCCGTCACTAAATATCTCCAAAAGGCCAAAGGTTTTTATGATGAACTCAATGCCGCGGGTCGTCCTATTTCTCTCCAAGACTTCAATCTCTATGTTTTCAAAGGTCTCAACCATATTTTCCAAGGTCTAATTCCAACACTTGCCAACCTTCCAACTCTCTCCTATTCTGAATTACACAGCAGGCTGCTCAGCCATGAACTCATGCATTCCATCGGATTTGCTGCTCTTTCGGTCTCGAATAACACCGAACCATCTCCCCAAGCTAATTTTGTGCAACGCGATTCCTCATCCAATAATGGTTCTCGAGGACGCGGTTACAATGGCCGTGGTCGTGGCCGCGGTCGAAGTCACTCCCAAGGCCGCTCATCTCACTTCAGGCATCACTCAGAAGGCTATCCCCGTCCCACATTTTCCCACCAGCAGCCCCATGGTTACTCCACCCACTCGACCCTCCAAAGGTGCCAAATCTGCAATGACTCCAATCACACCGCCCTATCCTGCCACCAACGCTACAATCACACCACCCTGCCTTCTGCCCACATGGCCACATATACCTCCCCTTCTGTCCCCTATCCTGATTGGTTTCCCGATACTGGAGCAACCTATCATGCTTCACCGGATCTTATGGCCCTCTCTCATCATGAAAATTACCTTGGCACTGACCAACTCCGCGTAGGCAATGGTAAGGGATTGGCTATTCACAAAGTTGGTACTACCACTCTTCAAACTCCATCCTCTTCTTTTCGGTTATTTAATATTCTCCATGTTCCAACTCTCACTAAATCTCTTCTCTCCGTATCTCAGTTCACTAAGGATAATGGTGTTTTCTTTGAATTTCACCCCTCTTATTTTTTGATCAAGGATCAGGTGATCAAGCAAATTCTCTTCCGGGGGGAAACTGAATCCGGTCTCTACAAGCTCTCCACATCTTCACCACCCTCTCCCTCTGTTCATCTCTCGGAAAAGGTGGACTCTGTGTGCTGGCATCGCCGTCTCAGTCATCCTCACCATCGTGTTCTTCGTCAAATTATTGCTCACAATAATTTACCTTGTTCCTCAAATAAAAAGCAGACCATCTGTCATGCTTGTCAGTTAGGGAAGTCGTGTCGTTTATATTTACCTGTAACAAAGTCAGTCAGTCCTGCTCCACTTGATCTTATTTTCAGTGATGTTTGGGGCCCTGCTCCTGTGCCTTCATAAATGGACACCGTTATTTTGTGCTCTTTCTAGATGTTTATTCCAGATATATTTGGTGTTATCCAATTGCACTTAAATCTGATGTGTACAAAATTTTCCTACAATTCCAAGCCATGGTTGAATGCCAATTTTCCACCAAAATAAAACAAATTCAAACTGACTGGGGTGGGGAATTTCGTGTTCTTTCTAAATTCTTTCAACAATATGACATCATTCATCGTCTCGCTTGTCCTCGCACACATGAACAAAATGGCAAAATTGAGCGGCGAAATCGTCATGTTGTTGAAACTGGGCTGGCTTTACTTGCTCATGCTTTCGTCCCACAAAAATTTTGGCATTTTGCATTTGAAACTGTCGTCTTTCTCATTAACCGACTTCCCTCACTCGTCTCAAATAATGTCTCTCCTTTCCAATGTCTTTTTCATAAAGCACCAGATTATCAATTTTTAAAGGTCTTTGGTTGCTTGTGCTATCCCTTTTTGCGTCCATATAATAACCACAAAATGTCCTTCCGGTCTGCTCCTTGCGTTTTTCTGGGTTATAGTCCATCTCATTACGGCTATCGATGCTATGATCGCACCACTGATCGTATCTATATAGCTCGTCATGTCCGTTTTGATGAACATAATTTCCCCTTCTCTGGTACTTCAATTCTTGGTCCTCCGCCTGTTGTCTCCCCACCAACCTCTCCGTGGGGTGTTGTCCAGCACATAATCCCACCTTCTTCCACCAATACTGCCGTGCCTAACTCTTCCTCTGCCCAATCGTCTCCTCCTTCCTCCTCCCCTTCTTCTCCTCACCTTCCCGTCCCATCTCCACCTGGCATCAATATTTTTGTGGATCTTAACAACCCATCTCCTACCCTACCTCCTAACCCACCTCCTAAACCACCTCCACTTCCTCGCCCACGTAGCAGCCTGCCTACTCATTCCATGGTCAAGCGCTCCATGACCCAATCTCACACCATGCAACCCCATGCCCTACATACATCATCCGTTATATCCCCTAGGCCATTATCCCCTAAACCGTCCGACTATCCTATCACTCAAACCGCAAGTCCCACCGAGAGTGAACCCACCAGTTTCACTTTAGCTTCTAAGTCTCCTGAATGGCGCACAGCCATGAGTGATGAGATTTCGGCCCTGCTCCAAAATGGAACCTGGACTTTGGTTCCACCGTCCACTGCTTCCAACATTGTCGGGTGCAAATGGGTTTACCGCATCAAACGCAAACCTGATGGCAGCATTGCTCGCTACAAAGCGCGTCTTGTTGCCAAAGGGTTTCACCAACAGCCGGGTGTTGATTATACTGATACCTTCAGTCCTGTTGTTAAACCCACCACTATCCGTACTGTCCTTTCCATTGCTACGTCCCTTCGGTGGCCCATCCATCAACTTGATGTCAATAATGTCTTTCTCAATGGATTTCTTGACCAACCTGTTTACATGACTCAACCTCAGGGGTTTGTTGATCCGACCAAACCGAATTTTGTTTGCAAGTTACACCGTTCACTCTACGAGCTAAAACAAGCTCCTCGTGCATGGTTTACTCGGCTCTCCTCCTTTCTTCTTTCCCAAGGGTTTCGTGATTCCAAGTCTGATCCCTCCTTGTTTACCTATCGCAATTCCACCGTACGGATCTATATTCTCATTTATGTTGATGATATCCTAATCACTAGTAATCATCCCTCTGCTATCTCTCGTCTCATCTCTACCCTTAATTCGGAATTTGCTCTCAAAGATCTTGGACCGTTGCATTATTTCTTAGGCATTGAAGCCTCTTCGACGTCGGCTGGCTTACATCTTTGTCAGCGACGTTATACTCTTGATCTGCTCTCCAAGACTGGCATGCTTCACTCCAAGCCAGTTCTTACTCCCATCTCCACTACTACAAAGCTATCTAAACATGGTGGTCAGCCTCTTCCTGATCCATCTCCCTATCGCCAGGTTGTCGGCGCTCTCTAGTATCTCACCTTAACCCGGCCTGACATAGCCTTTCCCGTCAATAAAGCTTGCCAATTCATGCACTCACCCACTGATGAGCACTGATGAGCATGGCCTATTCTTTTCCCGTCACCCTCGCCTGCATTTGGAGGCCTTTTCTGATGCTGATTGGGCCGACTGTGTAGATGACCGTCGTTCCACGGGTGGTTTTGCAATTTTTCTGGGCACCAATCTTATCTCTTGGTCTTCTCGGAAACAGCGTACAGTTGCTCGGTCTTCTACTGAATCAGAATATAAAGCTCTTGCCGACACAGCAGCCGAACTCTCTTGGCTCCAGTCTCTCTTCTTCGAGCTTGGTATTTCTCAGCCGGTAGCTCCCACTTTGTGGTGTGACAATGTTGGTGCCACGTACCTTGCTGCCAATCCTGTGATGCATGCTCGCACCAAACATGTCGAAATTGACTTCCACTTTGTTCGTGACAAAGTTGCCCGCAAAGATCTTCTTGTCCGGTTCATCTCTACTAAAGACCAGCTCGCTGACATTTTGACCAAAGGCTTATCCTCTCCGCGGTTTACATTCCTTCGAGACAAACTGATGCTCACACCTCGTGTACCATCAGTTTGAGGGGGCGTATTAGATTATCATGTCACATTATCTTGTATTGTATTTGTTATTCTCCATTATCTTGTATTTATTATCATTGTATTTATCTCCATCTGTACCCGTTGGAGGAAGAAAAGGTCTACACCTGATTAGCTATAGAATAGGACTTGTAGTTAGGATTTTCAAATTCTTGCTTATCTTGTAATATCTATAAATACAAGAGATATATCTCACCACTAAGTGTGTGAGAATATTTTACATTCCAAACCTTTAGAGTGTTTTAACCAAAGTAATTAATCCCGTACCGTACCGCCCGGTACCGGGCGGTACGTCCCGTACCGGATCAAAACCGGTACCGTCGGACGTCCGTACCGTTCCGGCGAGAATACCGGCGGTTCCGGCCGGTACCGGCCGGTTCCGGCCAATACCGGCGGTACCGGCCAAATACCGGATCTCGGCCGGTACCGGTTTTTCTTTTTTTTTTAATTTTTTTTACTTTTTATGTATTTTTTAATTACATTTATATACCTTTGTTTTTTTGTCATTTTCCTTATAAACACTCCTAATTAAGGTATGAAAATTTATAATGCAAAAAGAAAAGTTAACATTATTTTTTATGAAAATTAAAAGGAAAAATTATCATTTTTTTAATTTGAAGTTAACATTCCTTTTTATGAATGTTAACATTCTTTTTTTTTTTTAAACTTAACATTGCTTTTTAATTTAAAATAAAAAATAAATGTTAACCTTTATTTATAATTTCATACATACATGAAAATAAATATTTTTTTTTCACTTTCGATTCTTTATGAATGTTATTTTTTCTTTTCAATTTCTCTAGACAAGAAAATGAATGTTAATTTTTCTTTTTTCGCTTTTCATACCTTAATGTTAAAATGAATATTAATTTTTCTTTCTAATCAAGCGTATGCTAACTAATTTTATAAATTTTTTGTATTAAATGATATTGAAATATCATAGGTTTATTATTATCCTTTGAAAATATTATGTTTTGTGAGTTATTTTTAAGTTGTGGGGTTTACTTTATATGTCAAATGTAATTTTTTGTAAAGAATATTAGTTAAAAAAATTATATTATTTTTTTAGCGATAAATCCGAAACGGTACCCCGGTACCTACCGGTACCGGTACGTACCGTTCCAGTAACAAAACCGGTACCCTTGCCGGTACGAGATTAATAACTTTGGTTTTAACTGTGTCTTACCAACATCTTTCCCCCAATTTTGGTGTATTTTTCCCCTAGATTAATACTTCCTCCGTCCCGGTTTGTTTGTCCACTTTTTGACTTTTACATGTCTCAAAATGTTTGTCCATTTTTAAAGTTGACTTGTGAAAGTTACCTTAATATCCTTTCTTTTTTTTAAAATTACACTTTGAAAAACGTGCACTCTCATTTAATGCTTAGAAAGTTAAAGGATATTTTTGGAAAGTTAAAACTTTAAGAGTAATGATTATGTTCCCTTAATAAGTTGGAATTTCTAAAATGGACAAACAAATTGGGACGGAGGGAGTACTATTGAGATTCTTTTGGCTATTCAAAAAAATGAAAGTGTAGACGGGAGGATTGCAGGAGACGTGCTTGGGTGGGTCCCACCGAGGGATGACCTTGACGTACTTGTTGTGCTTATGTGGGTCCCATGCACATGGCATTGTGTATGAGGAGCTTAACATGCTTAATTAAGCCAATCCTACATGTCCCAACTCCCAAATTTTTATTGGTTAGTGGTGGAAGTTACTAAATCATTTGGTGCAACAAGGACGTTGCCTACTACATGAGTGAGAGAGAGTGTGAGAACCCTCACCTTAGTCCTACATTGGTGGACTAAAGAAAATTAATGCAATCAAGTAATATGTAATGAAAGGTATTGAGATAATGTAAAATCTGAATAAAAAAATTGAGCCACGTGGATTTTGCAAACTGATCTAACCACTGCTGGATGTGATTTTAATAACTGAACGAGAATGAATACCACAAAAAAGAGCCAAGATCAGGCTCCCTAATATAATGTCACGAATAGGACTTCGATGAGCCCTACATATAAAGGAGTTCTTGAACCTTTCTAAGAATATATAAGAGTGCATAGTTTGACGTCCCTCAAATCGATGGTTCTGAGATATGATTGATTGTGGAACTGTGAACAACTGGCAAAAGTGTAGCTTATGCGCCGGCCAAATCAGTATTTAATTATGAAACTGATCATTGTCTCAAAAGTATAGAAACCAGTATAATAGACAAGACAGAGTATCGATCCACGAGGAATAATTGGAAGGTGATCACCGAAACTTGTAGTTGTAGCATTTTGGACGCTAACCTTTGATTGGTTTGGTTGATTTTAATATCTAAAGCTACAATTTAAACTAAGATATGAAACTATGGATTAAGAAAGTAGCTAATTCTTCTATCCTAGATTTTAGATAATATCTATTTTTTATAACTCAATTAAGAATTCATGAGAGAAAATATTGATCAAAAAATCTTTCGATGAAAATTTATTTTGATTCTAAAGATGTATTCAGAATTGATTCTTATTCAATAAAAATAAATCAAATCATAGGAGGACATCGACCCAAGTATCAATCGTATCAAATTAATGGCGACAGTTGATCAAGAGCATAACACTCCTTGTTTGGTTTGAAAAATAAGAATTTGAATTAATTTTGATTAAAAGGTGAAAAGAATATGAGAAGATGTTAAAATCGTAAATCATGAGATGAAATTCATCCTTGGATTTCGCCCTAAGAATTTAGTCTAGCATATTAAAATTGAAAACGGAATAACAAATTGAAAATATCTTACTAAAATTGATGAACGCAATAAATCTCTAATAATCTTACCGAAAAACTTGAACGGAACTTGAATAACTTGAACGAACTTGAAATAAAAGTTGCTGAAAATTTATTGCTAGAACAATGAAAACTTAAGACAAAATTATTGAAGGAATCTAAGTTATTGAATGGAAATTGAATGTCTAGATCTAAGCCTCCTATCCTTGAATAAGGAAAATCTAGAAGAAAAATTAGAAAAAAGATTCATAATCCTAAAAGAAAACTAATTACAAATATAATAAATAAAAAGAAAATGAAAAGATTACCTAATTCTAATAGGAAACTACTTTAAAAGATTAAATAAAATAAAAAAAGATAGGAAAATAAATTTAATTCTTGTGCAATCCTGACTAAAAGGTTCCAGTCAAGTTCTGACCTGATTGATCAGATTTGGTCACTGAAATTTTTTGATGCTCCTCTTCAGGATCTGACTGGATGTTCTGGCCAGGTTTTCCTTTCTTCAGCAGGTGACTAGAAGGTTCCAGTCAGATCTTAGCCCAACATGTTCGTCAAGTTAGGTTTAATTTTCCTCTTTCTTGAATATTCTTCTATCTTTTTTGTATTTTTTTCGAATTTCCCATCACTCTTGGCCTTAACACTTCTTCCAATCACGGTTCCATCCTTCCTCGGGTGTCAGGACTTTCTCCTAACTTTTGAATTTCACCATTTTGTCGGTCCAACACCACTTTTAACATAGACAACCTAAAATTGGACAGAAACTACCCAACGTGCATTATTCGATAAAATCGATATTTAAATATCGCACGTATGCCAAATTAGGACATGTTGAGCCATTTTACAAGACGCATTACGGTCTCAACAAACTGAGTAGAGAGAATTAAATCAGGGATGGGAAGCAAGATACAGTAGCCGAATTAGTCATAGTCAAAGTTAAGGGTGAATTGGGGGCATGTAGAATATGTTTTTTTCTTCATTGCTTTAGGGCTTTTGATGCGGATATAAACCTCAATGTAAACATTGAAACTCTTGCTTGAATAGACGCAACATATTTGAATTGCCCTAATTTCCTATTCTGATTTGTTTAATCTTCTTTTAAAAGATACTAACCCTATTAGAGTCCTCCAGAATATCTAATTCTGGTGATGAAAGAAATTTTGACTAGTGGAAGACTCCTAAAAATGAACTTTCAAAAATGGTTTTCAAATTTCTATTTCTTGGAAGCACTTTATTTATTGGTGTGAAAATATATAGTATATGTATTAAAGAAATAGACGATCTATTCTCTCTCCCTTCCCCTCTCTCTCTATCTCTTTTGAAAATCTTAGTGGTAATCGACTATTTCACAAAGTGGAAGAAAAAAAGGCCATGCTAATTTCATCGGTCGTTCACTTACTCATACATGATAACGTAGTGTTATGATTATATGAATTTTCATGATATATGTGAATGTAAGTATTCCACAGTTTTTAGGGGGAAAAGAATAGACACAGTGACAAAACTTCACCCATATATGACCACCCTTAGAATCCTTTCTTGAAGCAAGAGCATCAGTGGTAACTCCAGTAGCCCTAATTTTCTCTCACTTGTGTTTCTTTTTGCTAGATCCTTCAATTAGCTTATTACTAACTACAAATTACACAATTCTCTACTTTTCAGGGTAAATAAGCACAACTTAAATCATGAAGATCTTGCTACTACTTGTCGTAGCCTTTGTATCCATCTTACAAGCTTCAGAAGCAAATGGAGAGAAGGTTGCTAATTTGGTAGACCGTCGGCTGTTGAGCGATACAAATCTTGGGCGAAAGGTTAACATTGGTGTAAATGATCTGAAGGATAGTCATATAAATGGAAACAAAGGTACAGATACGATTGGTGAAAGTAAAACTAGCACACAAGGTGATCAGAACAAGTATGTTGATTCTGAAATTAAAGCCAGTGGATCTCACCACGATTTCGGAGGTGCTACGAAGCCACCCCCTAATTAAGCCGTTAGCTCTTTGCTTGTGAGTTGATCAAATGTGAAAAAATGGTGTGGTTATAGTTATAGTTATAAGTTTGTACCATAGTTTGCCAAAAAGCTTGAGTAACTCCCCAGTGATGGAGTTCCATGCATGAATTCAGCTGAAGTAGAAGGGGTGTGCGTGCGTGTGTTTGTGTTTTGTTTTAAGTCTGTGTGATGGATATAGATGTAAGCCATGTTGGCCAAGTAGGTCATTTGTGATCATAACTATGTATCAATAATAATACCGTGGCTTAACTAGGTTTATTCTTTTTGTAGTGCTTTATATATATTTATACACACACATATTCCAGTTAGTAAGAGAGAAATTGAACTAAAAAATAGACACTAGAAGCTAAATAAATAGTATCGTGAGCAAGTAAAATAATCGTATTTATTATTATCCTGTTATACATCACACATACAATCATACTCAACTCGATGGAGTTATTTGATCTTAAAGGAGATTTTCTATAAGTTCACATGTAAAGAGTTATTTATTGGTTTTATCTAATCATTAATAACTTGATTATTTTTAGATAATAGTAAATAGAAAGAACGATACCAAGGAGTCGCGTCTGTGTATAAATATATATGTATGTCCTTTATATATATATATATGGCAGTCACATGCAGACAATGGGACATGATCAAAAGAACATTTGGGTATCTCCTGTATAAGTGGAGGGAAAGGGAGAGAGAGAACAAAATCTTTTAATGGACTATCAAAGGGGTAAAACAAAGGCTTTGTATGGTTTATTGTGTGAGAGCTAGAGAGAGAGAGAGAGAGAGCGAGCATGGATTTTTTCAAGAGAGAAGGAGATGGAGAGACCACATGTGTGTGTGTGTGAATATATATTTAGTCGCAGCAATGGGCATATATGTAGATTACTGAACGTTGTCTCTCAATCTTCATAACCCACCTCTTTAGTATTTATTTTACCTAAGCATAAAAGAAGCAAGTAGATGCTGAACTCAAATTTTTTTTTTTCCAAGATTGCTGAAATTTTAATGGATGATGAAAATTGAGAAAAAGGAAAGAAAAACCAAAATTATAACATTGAAGGATGCAAAATCAAATACACACACACACACACACACATATATATATATATATATATATATATATATATAGAGAGAGAGAGAGAGAGAGAGAGAGAGAGAGAGAAATGTCAAGGATGGTTTGTCTCTCTCTAATGGCCTTGTTTAATATGGGATGTTCCAAGTGCACATGAAGAAGATTAAAAGGTGGAGGCTTGAAACAATGATAACACAATCGTCAATGACTGAGATAAATAATTAATCGAGTGATTAATCGTTGTATCTATCAATAACGTCATTTTAACAAATTACCTATCTATTCGTGAGCAGCTCGAGGCACAACTCATTAAGAACTCAACTCAATCCGTTTAGTAAGCAAGTTGAGGTCAAACAAATCTTTTGACTTATTTTGTAAATTAAGATAGCTTAAATGTTTACTTTATTGAGTAATCGAGTTGAACTCAAATCAGTTATAGCTTACTTGTTTAGATAGGCTCATTTTCTATGTACAGGCATGTCTTGTGTAATACTTAAATCGAGCTTATCATATTGAGATTGATACATCACATTCGATTGTTTTACGATTTCATGTTTGTGAGAACTATTGTGATTAAAAATTCCAAGCGATTTGAATATTGACACGTACTTGGGTGATAAAAACAAGTGAAATGTAAGAACCTTTGTTTATTAGTAATTGTTGAAATCAATGGTGTAGCGAGAAATTTACTCAAGTAAGGTAAATTTTAAAAAATGAACAAATAACTAAAATTTATGAACCGAAAAAAATTAAATAAATACCAATCACAAAAGTTTGTAATGTAAACTTTGATCTCAATGAATCAGCAGTGATTAGGGGCCGTGAAATAGACCCCGACTATTCGGTCAGTCTAGTTTCTAATTCGGTCAGTTTCAATTGTTTCTAAAAGAATTCGATTTTCAATTTGGTCTCGATTCTCTATAAATGGATCCCTTGTTTTGTGTTAAAAGATTTTATTATTTTCAATTTGTTCAGATTTATCAATTTCATTGTTCAATCAAAACCCATTGAAACATAATTTTATATTTTAATTTTAATTTGATCCTGCTACTTTTTCATGCATGATTTAATTCATTGTTATTTTCTGATATTGCACGTAAGGTATTGGTTTTTCATGTTCACGTGCTAGTGGCGTACTCAGGTGTTCTTGATAGTGCCCGAGTGTCCCCATGAAATTCCGAGACCCATAGGCCAATTAAGGATTCATTGAAAGGCTGAGATTGATTGGAGATTGGCTTGATAGAAGGAAGGTTGATGGTCAAGTGTCCAGGAGAAGATCTAGCAAGAAGTGTGGGAAACCAGAAGTTGAAGAGGTAGAAAACCTTTTGGAACTCTCCAAATTTTGGAGACATTAAAGCTAAAATACTTTTAACAAAATCAAATAAGATTTTTTATTTCATAGCAAAATTAGAGTTTGACTACATAAATAGAAATATGTAGAATTTAAACAAAATAGAGCTCGACGATATCTAAGTAAATCAAGGTACTACTTAGTCTTCGTTGAAGCTGTTGTTGTCGGGGCCGGGGTAAGAGAGCTCGATTGTGTTATCATCGACACTTGGCATGAAAGGCCAAGGGTAGAAAGAAGTTGCACCAGAGTTAAGCTGGTGGGTGGAGTGGTTAGGTTTGAGGGGTAGTCAGATTTAGGTTATGTATTTGAAGCTAGTATCTCACTAATATTGTGTGATTTTAAACTCATATGTAATTTTCTCTATCAATAAATTCGATTCTCTTCACATTTTAAAAAAAAAGAAAAGAAGTTGCACCATGAGTAATAAAACTCAACAAGTAATCCTACCCGTAGACTCAATTTATGCAATAGATCATATGATACATAATCAAGGTAAAGACACAAGCAAGTAATCGAAAAACAAATAGATTACAGAATAAAAATCAAAGTGCGACGCGGATAATATTCAATAATGATAAGCAAAAATATTTAAATAAGAAATTTTAGAATTTTAATTAGAGTGAAACGTATGCGATAATTTCTCTTAAGTCAACCTCTATGATTAGTTCCTAAGTTTATGACAATTTCATATGTGTCCAAAATCCATTTCGATATTTTAAGTTGTGAGTTGACATAAGCGTTGCCCGTAAATCAAAATTCATTTCCAAAATAGTGTTATGATGGTCTCGATCGAGATATGGTCCCGACCCTTAAGCTGAACCTCGTATCCAACGTTACCATACTTAAATATCGGTTCCCATATCCCATGTTTCAACCGTTATGCTCTCGGATATTATGCCTCTCATGTGTCGTGTCTTGACATAAAAAATCCTAGCTCCTCTCTTCATACTATATTTTATTTCAAAAAGACACGACACAACTAATGAATATAATCGGCTCACGACATATATAACTTGACTAAATACATGAGACGTTATCGACTCAGCTCCAAGACGCAGACCAGTGGTACCAAACATAGTTCAGTTAAAATTCATATATCGGCTCAAGACATCCTAACACATCTCCAAAAGAGTAATTCCAATCTTATGTCTCGTGGCACACATGCGCTGGTGTATTCCAAAACTTTAAGTTCTGTTCAAAATCTCGTGGAATGTGAGATTGTAATGACCCAAAAAAAATTCATTTTAAAATTATGTTCGGACTGTGTTTTGACATTGATATGACAAATGACCTACTTGGCCAACATGGCTTAAATATTTCATGCACCCATCACACAGAGATAAACAAAACACGCAAACCACAATTACTACTAATACTTCAGCTGAATTCATGCATCAAACTCCAAACACACGATTCACAGTTACTATAATCACACTAGTACTTAGGTTTTCTTGGCTTCCGTAGTAGTGGTGAGTACCTGAAGTACCGGACGATCCAAAGAAATCAAAGGTTCCAGAATCAACATACGATCACCTTGTCTACAAGTTTTACTTTCACCAATCGGGTGCATCGGTACCTTTATTTCCATTTATATGACTACTCTTCAGATATTTTGCACCAATGTTAACCTTTCGCCCGTGATTCACATCGCTTAGCAACCGACGGTCCACCAAGTTAGTAACCTTCTCTCCATTTGCTTCGGAAGCTCGTAAGATCAATACAAATGCTACGACGAGTAGGAGCAAAATCTTCATGTTTGAATACTGAACCCTGAAAATTAGAAAATTGTGTAAGTCTTTTTTATTGGCAAAAAGAAATTTCATTAACCTTTGAGAAGTGAGTTATAAAGGATATGGAAAAAAAGGCAGAAATGGCACCACAACGGCCGAAATCCGAATCCCAACTAAGTTGGTATGTACCTTAATTACAAACATTGAGGTCATTTTTTGGAGTTTCAAGCGACATGTGATTGCCGGTCGCTCGGTGCCAATCTAGTGGGTTCAGGTTTTAGCCATTGTGTTGCTGTTTTTACTTGGCAAAAATAAAATTTTGTTGAACTTTGAGAAGTGAGTTACAAAGGATAAAGGGAAAAAAAGCAAGAACGACATCACAATGATCGAAACCCGAATCTCAATTAAGGTAGCAGGCGAGCAGCAAAGAACCACATGTGACTTAAAACCCCTAGAAACAACCTCAATATTGGCAAAAATACCAACCAAAAAAATAAGATAAAGGCGTTGCTTGAGGCATACCACAAGCAAATTAGAAAACCAAAAGCAATTGTGTAAGTTGAATTTAGTAATAAGCTAATTGAATTTGTTTCCTAAGACAACTAAGGGAGCTAAGAAAACCCTAGGGGTTGATTTAGTGGAGGGTGAGAGGATGACTATGGGGCTTGTTCCTCAAGGTCACGAGATCGATTAATCCCACCAGAATCAATTTTTAGGGGTCACTAGAGGGCCAAGAACTCCTCGGCATTAGGTTGATGCTAATTCCAAAGTGAGCTGGATACCTTGACTATCAAAAAAAAAAAAACTAATGTAGCTAGGAAGGAGTGAGAAAAACAAAAAGAACCACAAGTGAGAGAAAA
Source organism: Arctostaphylos glauca (assembly GCA_019985065.2). Taxonomy (NCBI): domain Eukaryota; kingdom Viridiplantae; phylum Streptophyta; class Magnoliopsida; order Ericales; family Ericaceae; genus Arctostaphylos; species Arctostaphylos glauca. The sequence goes on from JAHSPW020000007.1 coordinate 1,593,220, forward strand.
TTAGGGCTAAGGGACTTACCATGCACTGATGTTCTTGCTTCAAGAATGGATTCTAAGGGTGGTCATATATAGGTGAAGTTTTGTTACTGTGGCTGTTCTTTTCCCCTAAATCATGTAGAACAAATACGAGATTGGTGTATATATCATGGGAACTACTATAGTAGTGAGACACTACGTCATCATGTAAGAGCGTAGACGACTGGTGACATTAGTATAGGCTTTTTTTTCACTCACTTTGTGAAATAATCAATTGCCTCTAGAATTTTCAAAAAAAAACAAAATCGATTTTACCAAGAATTAGTTATTCGTTCTTCTACTTCCACTGTCATCTGATGTTAAGATCGATAAGAGAGGATGCAACTGTAGAAGAAGTTTCGGATCTATACTAATAAGATACGAAGATCAATCTGTTTTTTTATCCGAAACTTCTTAATTCCCGGAGCTTGGAATTCTTGTGGCATCTAGATCGAAAAGCTTAATGCGCTTACCACATTCTTTACTACTGTTTTTTCCTAGTATGTCAACATAAAAAGGACGGATCCTCACGAGCCCAAAACTGCTGAGACGAGGATAAAAAACTATGATAACAATACCAGAATGAAGCAAAAGTGTTTTGCATTAAGAAAGCACGCAAATAGCCTTCCGCAACAGTACGGGAGAATAAATCATCTATTTTTATACTACCTATATATCCTATTTTGAGACCAAGGAATAAAGTGCATATCCTATTTTGAGACCCATGAATAAAGTGCTTTCTAGAAATAGAAAGAGCCATTTTCAAAAGTTCAACTTAAGATTCTTCCATTACTTGATTTTTTTTTAATTATCAAAATTAGATATTTTGGAGGACCCTAATAGGGCTCGTATCTTTCACTAGCAAATAAAAAGTATTTAAATAAGGAAATGGGATGATTCAACAAATTTATTGCGTCTATTCAAGCAAATAGTTTCAATATTAAAATTGAGGATTATATTCATATCAAAAGCCCTAAAGTAATGAAGAAGAAAACCTATTCCATAGGCACCTAATTCTCTCTCGACTTTGAGTAAGACTAATCTGGTTAGCGTATCTTCTTCCCCGCCCTTGGTTTTCTTTGCTCGGTTTCACAATCAGTGCCAAATCCATCCATTTGACGGATATCAAATTCCACTCCCTTCTAATGTCTTCGAAGGGTTCAAGAACCTTTTTACATCTAAGGCTCATCAAAGTCCTATTCTTCTATTAGGGAGCTTGGTCTTAACTCTTCTGTATGGTATTCCTTCTCATTCGGCTCTTGAAATCACATCCAATATTAATGGTTAGAGTCTATGCCTGTAAGAATAGATTTCTATCAACGCCTTGTTCAGTTTTTAAATCGAAACAGTTTTTAATTCTCAATTCTCTACAATGTCTAGACAGTCTTTTTTTTTTATTCATTATTCGAGTTGATGTCTATCTTCACATCTATAGTATTTTTGGTTGAGAGATTACAATTAGTTTGTAGAATTTTGAGAGGTTAAGATAAAATTAGAAATACTCAGAAGATAAAAAGCACGCGCACTAGGAAGGATCGTATCACGTGTCAGAACGTCTGAGATTATTTTCACCACCAAAAAGGAGGAGTAATGATGGATTAAGGAATTATTATAGCTGACTTTTGGTAATTTCATGAGTAAATTGGATTATATGTTTCCATGTTAGGGTTCAAAAATGGGTGGCACAGCCAAATAATTTTGGAAAACAGTTATCTTCACTAGCTTAAATTAGACAGAATGAGATCGATCATGATTCATGGGTGGAATAAATTATTATGTAGTGTAAATTAATAGTAATTAATTGCTTCGAGATCTTGATCACTAGCTAGGGTGTAATAAACTGCTGTTAATGCTTTACACTTTTGACATATAGCAGTAGACTGTGGACGAGAATCTGGAAGTTAAGCTTACCCCATGCCAATTAATATAGAGAAAGTTTACAAACACATGCTTTTGACGTTCAAGCTTCAAACATAAATGTGTTTGGGATTATTCAATCACGCGAGGTCAACAAAATAACGAAGAACTCCGCGTATATTGAACTATTCCGGTCATATTTGAATCTGCACACGAAAATTGTATTCGTAGGCTTGCTCAATAATACCAACCAAAAAACAATCCAAAAGAAAACTTAAACCTTTCTCTAGCAGGTAGAGAAGATGCATAGTAGTAGTCAAAGTATTACCAAAGCTATTGAACCGATCAAAAAAATTGGTTGAAAAAATCGCGATTCGGTTAGGACGGAGCATAGATCAGTCGATTTTAGGATTGAAAGTGTAAACCAAAAAACCGAACTGAACCCAACCGTTATACCAAATTGAACCAGCGTTTTGGTTCGATTTTTCAATTAGATTGGTCCCGCTCCGTCCAACTTGGAATTTAAAAAAAAATGGTTAGAACAACAACTGCTATTGACATCTCGATTTCATAAAACTCCAAAGCAGAGCCGGCCCCGGGGTAAGCCCCGCAAGCCCCCGGGCTCGGGCAACCCCCCGGCGCGGGGCAACCAAAATTTTTTTTTTTAAATATAAAAAAAATATTTTAATTATTTTGTAAAAAAATTATTTTAGAGTTGCCTACTTCATTCACATTATCGATCAAGCCCTTACAGCACTTAGGCTCCGTTCAGTTGTCGAAAAAATTGTACGAAAAATTTTTTCTAAAAAAAATTAAAGTGAAGTGAAGTAAAATAAAAAAAAATCTATATTCTTGTATATGTTCATTTACCAAAAAAATCTTATAAAAAATAAAAATTCACTTATTCATTTGTTCATTTGTCAAAAAAATACCGGAAATATTTTTTTTCTAAATTCAATAGTTAGTTGTGAACAAAATTAATTTTGAAAGCATATATTTTTAAAAAATTTCCTTTCAACTATCATGAAATTATTTCATAAAAATTAAAATATTGTCATGCAAGTTTAAATAATAAAAAAGTACGTATTTGCAGTCCACTAAATTAAATAAATAAAAATATAAACATATATTTTCATTCTAGTAATTGAACTAATGAGAGAAATAATATGTGTTTAATATGTTAGATATGTATATCTTATATAAATATAATGGAATATATATATTATGTAACATAGTAGATGAACTTAGATACGTACATAATATATTAAATACGTTATACTAACATACATATAAAAGATTAACATACGTTCAGTTTTTTTGCAATTTTCACTTTTAACCCATTGTATAAAATATAATATATGACTATAATATATTAAAATATGTATAACATATGTATCACTATAGTTTTGGTATATATTCTACCGTGTAAAAAGAAAACAAGATATCCTAAATAGAATATATCCTAAAATATATTTATAGTTATTGTACCGCTTCGTGTATAGTTGTATTTAAATAGATTAATTACTTTTTTATCCAATTTGTTTTGTATTTGTTATTTTTTATTCATATTTTGTGAAATATTAGTTCGTCTCCAAAAAAAGAATCTAAAAAGTATAAAATATATATAAAAGCTAATTCTTTTTTTTACAAAATATGAATAATAAACTAAAACATATCATGTTTTGGTTATTTTTCGTATTTTCTAAATTTTCTTATTTTTGAACATAATTTTTTATTTTTTAAATCTCTTGTCATGACAACCTAATAACCCACAAAAATAGATGAAAAACAAAAATTGTGGATTGTTTTGCTTCGACAGAGAAAGGTTTTTCGAAATTAAAATTGATGAAAACTTATATTCGGACTACCATGCATATGAGAGATTTAAGTGAATTGTCTATGATTTTAATTGACAATGAATACTTGAATAAGTTAAATTACAATGATTTAGTTGAAAAATTTGTTTTGAAAAATGCAAGAATAAGTTTTTTTTAATCGAATAGTGCTAATTATAAAGCACTATGATCGGAGTTGTATTTTGATTTTGAATTTTTTATGTAATTCAACCTAAAAGTGTAATGTAACTTTATTATGACATAATAATATTAAGTATAATAATATTAAGTGGGCAACCAATTTAAGTCCGGGCTTGGGCAACTCAAATGTCGGGGCCGGCACTGCTCCAAAGTAGCATTTTTCTTTTGACCCAATTTTTTCTTTCTCCTTATCGTTAAGAAAAGACAAAAAAAAAATTCAGGATAACAAACATTATCTAGAGTTTCTCTTAGATTTGAACCCATAGCTAATGATAGAACTAGAATAGATATTTTTTGTTTCCTACTCGCACAAGCCCATATCCTTGCTTTCCTATCAATTTCACACGATTTGGTTTTTGATTTTCATCGCCTAGGAACCAAACCGAACCAGTTCTTATACTAAACCTTACAAAATGAAAAATTTAGGTTCATAAAATTCAATCGTTCTTATTCTAAACCCTTTTGTTTCATGTCGATAGTTGATCTTGGGCCTTTTAATTTCTTTGAATTTTTTTTTTTAATTTGGGCTTGGGCTGAATCAAGTTAGAAACCAATTTAAAAATACATATAATCTGGTCTTGGCCCATTTGGCATAGGCTTCCTAATTTTTTAGAAGTTTTTTTAATTTGAACCTGGGCCTAATCAAACCAAAATCAGACCAAAATCAAACCGAAACAAAAAAAAATGAACTTGATCAAATCGAAATAGTTTGGTTCACTTTTGGTTTATAAAATCCCAAATCGATACGAAATTATCGATTTAGTTCAAGTTTCAGCCAATCAGACCTAAATTTAGAACATAGAACATTAGAAAATTAAATTTATAGGATGTAGCAGTTCAATTTTATAGGATGGGATAAATTAATTGATGAATTTGACTCAAAATATATAAGACTGTTCAATTATAAAGTCATTTCAATCAATTTTCGGTGAATTGCACGTTATGGATATCAATGTGAGTTTCTGACAAATAAGGTTCAATTTTCAGTCAACCCAACTATCTCGTCCAAACTATCCTAACCGAATCAATATCAATCCTTTTATAAATTCTGTCGATATCGGTACGAAAATTTTTATCGTTAACCAATCGATTTCAGGGTTACTTGACGACAAACTAATTGGACTCGAACTGATTTTTTTAATTCTATTGATATATGTACGAGAAATTTCTCCTCTGAACCGATCAGTTACGGAATTGTATGTGGACGAACTAATTGATTTCAACCTAGTGAGTCATATCTATGGTTTGTGTGAGTCCAAACTCATCTTCAGCCGTTCTCTGCTGCGAAATTTTTCGCCCATCAAACGGTCTTAGATTCACGCACAAACTGGTCAATGGTCATCTGTCTTTCTCTTCAACACCCCAGCCTCTCTTTTTCCACCTCGTTTGCCGGTTTCCGAAATTTCCCCCCAAATATTTTTGGCGCCAGTGTTTTTTTGCCATTTATTTAATTTTTCTAACAAACAGGGAAGAAGAGCAAAACATGGGGGTAGTGTAAGACAAGAGAGGTTGCTGTAATCAGATGGATTCGGGAACGGGGGAGGGGTCATCGTCGAGGTTCTCGGCGAACAATGATTATGAATCTTTGAGTTCGACTACGGAGGCCGATCTCTTAAAGCGGGCATGGCGGACCGAGAAAGCAGCTCCCGAGATCCTTCAATTCGAGGCCAATTTGGTTCAAAGATCCCGTGAACAGATCCACTTGGTGGTATCTCTCCCTTCCTCCCTCTCTCTCTCTCTCTCTCCCCGTGCGTGTGTGTGTAGTTCAGTACAATTTCATATATCTGTTCATGGACATAGGGCTGTGTACATAAATAGCTCAATTGTTACGATGTTGAGCATTTCTCTGTGCGCGTGTCATTCTCACTATTTACGTAGTTCAGTACGATTTCATATCTGTTCATGGAGATACGGTTGCGTATATATATGGCTTATCTGTTATGATGTGGAGCATTGGTGCTGTATCTCTCTGCGTGTGAGCATGTCTTTCTCACAGTGTACGTAGTTCAGTACGATTTCATATCTATGTTCATGGACGTAGCGTTGTGTATATAAATTGCTCATCTGTTATGATGTGGAGTATTGGTGCTATAAAGTATAAATGTCTGAATTTGTATAGCTTTGTTAAACAAGTTTGGAACATGCTCCTGAAAAAGCTGGCCTGCAAGAGATTGAGATATTGTCTGATTTTTCGAGTTAGTCTACCAGAAAATTACCATTTATTTAGGATAGTGAAGTTAAACATGCTTTGCCTCATATAAGATAAGTGACATTAGGTTTCATATTCTATGGAAACGACATGAGTTTCCTGTAAACTCTTGTAGTATAAGACATGAGGGCTAATGATTGGATTTAGGAATGTTGTTTGACCCCTGAACTTGTTTTGAGCCTCAAAATATGTTCTAAACTGAGTTATTCAAGTATGAGGTACTCAAGGCGTCCCTAAGGAAGAAAGGCTGAACCTATTTGGGCACGTAACTTCGTGTCATGGGCCCATGGCCCTTGTCTGTTGGAGTTGCGGCACCATATATCAGGCTTTAAGCTCTTGTCTTAACAACAAGACTGTTGACAGCTGTCTGTCATGACTACTACCCGAAGGACTAATTATTTGTACTCATGGCGTATACGTGACATCAGTTACGTGGTACTCCTGGCTAATGAGTTGTCGCAACATTGATTATGTGGGGTGCTTTTTGTTTCCTAAGAACCCGACAGAAGTGATTGATGATGCCATGCAGCTGTAAGATTTTTTGCTTCGTGATTTCTTGGAAGTACTAGGTAGAAATGTCATGTGGTCCTTCGGGAGCGTTGGATAATTGTTCTACTTGAAGGCTCCAATGATGGTGGACTACAAAGACTGGGGAACATGTATTTTTGTGTATCTCAAGTGTAACCATCTAGTTGGAATCGTTTAAAGAGTACACTGATGTGGCGAAGGTTCTTTAAGCTTTGTAGAGATAAAGCAATAGCTATCGCCATGACAGGCCTAGGCAACCATGCTTAAAACCTTTTAAGTAGAAGAAGTTAGTGTTTGCCTGGACATAGATCTTTGTTTGTTTGTTTTATAGTTTGTCTACCATCATCGTGTTTGCCTCTTGGAGATGTGTATGGAGTCCCTCTAGAGTTGAACACTAGAAACAAATACACCTTCAATGGTTTCAATGAATTGTACACTATACTTGTGTACACAACCACACACTAACTATCGCTCACGAAAGAGACACTCACACGCAAGACTGTGACACTCCGTCCTATCTCAAAAGTTTATATGGGTGATTTTAGGTACATAAAGAACCATGTAAGCTACTATTTGTAACTTGTCTTAAATATTTTGGGTCATGGCATCAAACTTTAACAAGTTATTGGGTCGGTGGTTTACATGGGGCATTGCAAGACTTAGCACAATATATACACTCTAGGAAATCTCTCTTAAACATTCAACTAAGTCAACTCTCTTGGACACCTCACTTATGCTGAAGACTTGGAGTTGTACATACAGAAGGCTCAATTAGTTACTTAGTTTTTAATCAGTTGTTATTAGTGATTTAATGAAAAGTTGTCAAGGCAGGTATGAGTATCAAGTGTGTGCTGAGCTGCAAGGAGTTAGTTAGAGAAGTAGGTAGTTAGAGTTGGGAATGGATTATGGTGTATAAATAGAGGTGAGGCCTTTGCTTAGTCGGTAAGGAAAACATATTGAAACATTTCCAGTGTTCTCATTCATTCATCTTTCTTCTTCATCATCATTTCTTGATTAATTCGTCATGGTATCAGAGCTATAAAGACAAACGTTGATTGAGCTTCAAATCCTGAGTAGCTAAGTCTTCGTCTCTATTCTTTCTCGAAGGCATCTCTTTGTGTATTATCAATGGAAGAATCACTGTAACAATTCCTATTTCACTAGTTTTTCTCACCTAAAATTTCCATGCTTATTTGACCAAAAAATTGGTTTCGAGTGATTACATGTTGTGGAAGAATCAGATCATAAATGCTTTTAGTGCGAATGGCTATCTAGATTATGTCAATGGAATAAAACTTCGTCCTAATTTAGAAATTGTTGATGCAAATTAAAATACAGTTCCAAATCGAAAATATGCAATGTGGTGATAGATGGACATTTGCTCTCATGCATAACTGCAACTATTTCACCTGCAATCTTGCCTTACATATTAGGTTCAGATCATGTCTATAAGATTTGGTTAATTTGGCATTGTTGAGAGTGAAGAAAACCACTGTCGGAAATTTTGTTCGGACACCGGAGTAGTTCGTCCAGACGCCTGTTGTTTGGAATTTTTGTCCAGATGGTGGTTAGGCCCATTCGGACGCTCATCGTCTCGAGACGTGTGTTTTTTCCCTTTTATTTTGTTGTTCGCATGTTTTAAGGTTAATGCTTTTAGAGTTTTCAGAGAAAAACAAAGAGGGTTAAGAGAAAACATAGATCTCAGGAGAGATTGTGAGAAGACTTGTAGTCTTGATTCAATTCGATAGTGGACCAGTATGGTTCTCATGGTTTTTCCTCATGTTGAAATTTTCCATGTATATTTTGTTTCTCATTTCTCTTTTTTTTTCTGCTTTTACTACACACATTTGTTTGTTCCTTTCGTTCTGTGATTCATTATTCCCAAAATCTGTAAAGGACATTATGGGATTGAATGAGTGTTCAATAATTCCTAAATTTGCCTACTTCAAGTGGGAGCAAATTTCCTTTCCTTTTATCCTTTTGTGCTCTCATGAGGAGGAATCTTCTCAACATATATTTTTACTCCGCCATGTTTCTTCGAGAATTGGGTTGTTGTGGTGGACTGGTGGAGTTTGAGCTGGTGCAGTCCTAATAATACTAGACATCTTCTATTATGGTGGCTCTCTTCTTCTTTCTCTAGTCTGGAGGATAAGATTTGGATCAGCTATTTCTTTGCTGCCTTCTAGTCAATTTGAAAATTTAAGAATGATGTTTTTTTTTTTTGATAACTAAAGTATCTGGTCGGTTGGGGTTTGCCTCACCCACTGCCGACTAGTCCTTGGGGCCCTGAAGTTAACAACCAAGCAAACCTCCAGTGGTCCCAAGTATGTAATTGTCAAGATTCGACCTCAATATGTCTGGGTTTACAACTCATTTCGATCTCTACTTGGACAACTCCTTGGGGTTGAATTATGTTATTTTTAACAATGCCATTGTTGGTTAAGCATGTGCCCAATATTGTAGGAGTTAGTTTTGGTTGTTTGTTTTTCAGTTCCTAAAAGCATGGTAGTGCTGGTAGCATGTAGTTAGGAAGTGCCCCACATTTTCCAAATCATGGGATAGTGGGTTGTTTGTTTGTTTTTAGCATGTGTTTTATTTTCCTATAAATAAGATGATGAAGGCAATGGAAAAGCTGCGAATTGCAGCACCAAAAAAATTGTTCTTGTTCTCTCTTTCTCAAATTGTCTTCTTTATCTCCAACAGCCTTGACGGTGGTTGTGTTGTTGCGGACCTCATCAAGTTTGTAGTGGCAAGTTGGATCAAAGCAAAGTTCAATATTTCAGTTTATCCTATTAATGAGTGACTTCATGGTGTTAATCTGAGGGGTATAAGATCTATGAAACTTTAGTTTGGCTATGGCAAGGATGGAGTTTTCTCGTGGTCCTCTCTCTAATTCTTCCCACTTTGCTTCTGTTCTTGCATTTGTTCTCTGTGTTTTCTTGACTTACTATATCAAAAACCATGATTGATGAAGGGCTTAAAAGTTTCTTAGGTAGCTGTTATCTATTGGATCTTTTTCTAAGAGGTCACTTAGGCGGTTGAGTCGAAACGGAGAATGAGACTGAGTTATTTTCCTATTTCAGTTGGCTTGGAGAAGTGAGGAAGTTTTGTTGTTGGTTTGTCAGCTCTTGCTGGTGTTGAAGCTGTTGGATTTTTTTTTTTTTTTTTGAACAGCAAAAAATAATTTCATTAATCATTGGAATAAGTTACAATGTTCAAACGGACTACTCGTAGTTGGCATTGGATGAAATCCAAATCCCAACTAGGTTGGCACCTGGGATATCCAACAATCATTTGCCGCGAGAAGCCCAAAGAGAACAAGATTGGCAAGGAGCCAATCAAGATTAAACAAGCCAAATGACATGTTAGTGAGTCTCACATCACCTATGTTGGTACTCCTTCCTCTGCTTATAAGCCATGGGCAGTCTTTCCTTTACAAGTCGATTTTTAAGGTTGAGTTAGGCACATGCATTTTCTAACATGGTATCAAAAATATGTCTGTTACATACTCATTATGCACATGAGTCCTCTTATTTAACCTTCAGCCGTCCTCACATATGCATTCCACACTTCACATGAGGAAGAGTGATAGCGAGTCCCACACTGTCTATGGTTGGTACTCCTTCCTCTACTTATAAGCCTTGGGCAAACCTTACCTTTCAAGCCAGTTTTCAAGGTTGAGTTAGGTCCATGGGCTTTCTAAAAAATAAGCTCCTCTAAGGCTCTATTTGGCTTAGCTAAATTATGGGATTATTGGCTACTCTTTAAAAAATAAGTAGCAACCATTTGGCTTAAATTAAAGTTCTCCCAGCTTCCACTGTACACCTGTGTTGGTGGTGAGTTGTCCACCTTAATGGTTGATGTTGAAAGACCCATATACCCTTCCAGAGTTTGCAAACACCATAGAAAATAAAAAAACGCATAAGTGTAGGGTTTCGGAGGAGTTATCCGCCGCTTGGAATCTGGAGTTGTCGCCTACCTCACCCATCACCGTCTACCGAAGTCGATCCTTAATGGTTGCTGAGACGTTTTCTTAATTCACCGATCGCCTGTGAAGGACACAGATCGGCTGATTGAAGCTGACGGTAAGTCAGACGCAACGCAACGGTGACTCCCACAAGTATCCGGACCCGATCTTTCACAAATCGCACAAGAAAGCGCCCTGTAAGTCTAAAAAATATTACTCTGTCTGTTGTTTATGAGAGTTTCGTAGTTTTCGTTTTGATACCCTTCCCCCAATTTGGGCAAGTGTTACAAGATTGGGAATATGTAATGACATTGTCTGCATGTTCGAGAGTTCATGTAGGGAATACATGAAGTGGCAAAAAATCGTAGTGCTATATGAGAGATTTGTGCGTCGTACGTGTTATTTGTGTAGCAACCTAAACTGAAATAGTAAGATGGGCAAAATAAATTGCGAGTGGTCTTGCATTGACTGCGACAGTGCACCACTAGAGAAATGGCATCTCACCGTTCAAGTTCTAATTCGAGGTGGGTACGGAGGATATGCGATTGCGGGGTGGGGCCATGTGATGTACGTGTTTCGGGTTCAACACGCAACCCCGGGAGGCGATATTTCGTTTGCCCGCAAGACACAGTAAGTACATTCAAGTTGTAGGTTTCCGAAATCGGTGGAGGCATAAACTTATATGAAATTGGTTTGTAATGTGTTGCCCAGCCTTGCAAGAGTTGGATTGGATGGTGCGAGGATCGAAACCCCGACCTGGGTGCGACGGCTACGTTCGCTGGTTCGTATACTTGCGGCGAGGTGCCCCGATCAGCCGTTGTGGGGCTGGAATACGAAGTCCGGAAAGCGACAACAACTGTTGCCGCACTTATCCATGAATTGCGCGCCATCAAGCAAATCTTTATCGTTCTATGTGTTTTGGTTGTCTTTTTTTTGGCACGATCCATGATTGCGTAAATGTAATGTTCTTAATTAAGACGTGTAGGTTCATGTCTATTGACTGCATCTTTGTTGCGGGATGTATCGGTACAATTACATATGTATGGCACTGAAGCTTAGTTAATTCTACGAATTTTATTTCGAAATTATTGTGATGGATGCATGTGTCCTGTGTTTGCTAATTGTAATCCTTTTTAATTGTTCATTGAAGTAATTACCAATGTTTCTTGTAGCTAACTCGCAGTCAAATTGTGTCACCTCGTAAGCAAGTCGGAAGTAGTGCACGTCCAACTGCATGTGGCACCTCCAGCTTGGGTGTCAAAGGGTCAGACCACATTGGCTCGGTAAAGGCTACTTGGACGCCGTCACTTACAACGTTCTTCTTGGAGTTGGTGTCAAAGGAAATAAAAAAGGAGGGCCGGCCCACTGCTCAGCTGGGGTCACGATCCTGGGTACGGATTAAGGAGGCTATACTTGAGACGAAAGGGATTATGCTGCTAGTGAAGCAAATGAAGAACAAGTACCAAACACTGAAGAAGGAATGGCATGCATGGCAGCTGCTCTCCGATGCTAGACGGGAGGTCACAGGATTGGGGTTCGATCTTGACACTGGTACTTTCACAGCGCCGGACCATTGTTGGGCAGCACTGATTGCGGTGAGTTTGCATCATTTGGAACGTTTTTCATTGGATATGTTCTAAAGGAATATAGATGAATTTGAATAGAAGAAAATAGTATTAAAATGAGAAAATTCTTATATGTTGCTGTAAGAAATCTTACCGGACTTCTTCGTGATGCTATTGTGCAAGATTTCAATGTGTAGGAAATTATAGCATATCTGATTTTACACTATTTTGTACATATTTAGTTGCGACATGTGGAAGTAAAATTTGGTGTGTAGGAAATTTGTGTTTAGTTTTTACACAGTTTTTTCCAAATGTCAGTACTGCTGAGAAACAGGGTAGTGTAATCCTCTAAGGTATGTATCCGATGAATACTGTTTTAGACATTGAAGAAGATTTCTCATATGCAATTTGTATTCTAGTCATTATAACATAAGGATCCAACTCTTCTCCCTGGGGTTTTGTGGGTGATCTTCGGCCCCAGTTTGATGATAACAATTGTCCCCCATTAGGCTTGTTTGAATCATGAGTATAGCATAACTTTTTTTGGGCTCAAAATGTGTAATTGTCTCCAACCTTTTGGCTTTCCCCAGATAGCTCCATGGTTTTGATGCGAGTCTTTTATGCAAACCTTACTCAAACAGATATCATTGCCAACGAACTGATATCTCAAAAATCTTTTCTACCAGTAAAATTACATTTCAACTGAAGTTATTATGTGCTATTTTGTTTTTAACAAAACATTTTTTTGGTAAGATCTAATTAAATTCAAATTTATTGATGAATAGTATAGCTATTGTTTTTGCATTGATAATAAAGTTTATAAAGTCTGAGAATTGTCATGTAGGAAAATGATTGTATGTAGATTTTGTTTAATTCAAGTGCATTCTGGATTTATCTCTCTCTCTCTCTGTTTCTACTTTTGTTTTACGAGCTCTCTCTCTCATTTTTCAGAAATTTGCTTGTTGGTGTGTCTGTGTCGTATAACTTGTCTGTGTTGTGCTACTGACTGTAGCACTGCAGCCCAAATATTAGTTTTTCACCCTTTCATTGGGCCCTGGTGGCCGTACATTTTTCAAACTGTAGCTGGACATTTGTATGGTAATGTGGAGTCCCATGTGAACAATTACACTTTATGGTACTTCACAAAATGGGAGTCCAATCAGTGGACAGAGTTTTGTTTGTTATGAAAAAATAATAGAATCCATTGGATGACAGAAGCCTAGTCTTAGGACAAGAATGGGCAGACAAGGTGTGGACGAAATGAAATTATGATGAATGGAAAAAAATGCCCAAATCTGCAAAATCAAGTGTAAGTTCAAATAGTAATGGAGTTCCACTATTTGTAGTTTATAAAAGTATGACATACACATTCACACTTACATTCTTATTTGACGCGGTATAGGAAGCCATCGGTGCGGATCGTAAGGTATAATTTATGTAGTTTCAATATGTAAGTACTAACTGTATTTTCTGGCTATAATTGTTGCAGCAAAATGAGATGGTCGCGAAGTTCAAACACAAGGGTTTGGAGAACAGGGAACTTATGGAAAAGGTGTTTACGGATGTAACTGCCGGTGGACGATATGCCGCATCAGCAGCGTACGACTCACCTCAGGAAGAGACTATCCAGCTGGACGAGAGCTACGGTGATACCGCTGATACGGAGCTACCTGAACGAATGACCCAACGTATGGGAGACATGAACACTCCTTCGGCGGGAACAAAGAGAGCGAATCGAGTCAATAGCGGTTCAGCAAGTCAGAAAAGGAAGACGTCTTCGTCTCCCACTGTTGACATCTCGGTAACCATCCAAGCACTGGTCGAAAGCCGCGCAAGGCCCACTCATATAGTCCATTCTTTCAGAAATAGTCTCCATCACGTTGGCGAGGCCATACGTTTAATGTCCGAGATGCCAATATTTGATGACCACACCTCCCCGGCTTACCAGTGGGCAGTTAACTTCCTTGGCTTGAGTCCAATGATGTTGGATATATTTGTGGAACTGTCGTCTGCTGAGGCTCGCTTGTATTGGATTGAAGGACAACGTGAAATGGCTTCGCAAACCACGGAGCCTGGCTCAGAGGCACACCGAGCTATCCCCCCGTCTTTCCTAATTTAAATATTTATGCAGCTTTTTATTGTTCGAGTCTAATGTGTGGATAATTTTTATTTTGCTGTCTCACCTTTTAATATTTCCCTTGCTTGAACTTATGGTGTTTGCTTGTTATTAAAACTTTGTATGGCTGTTGACCCGATTTTTTGTTGGTTCTCTATATGGTCTGCCACACTTTTGTTTATTCCCCAGCACCCGGGCACATATACACATATATAGGTTCATTTCAATTTTCCTTCAAAACATTGAAATTGCATTTGCAGGGCAGACATCGACGATTTTACTGCATGGGGTCATGCCCACGGGGATGAAATTTCGCAAAACAATGATCCATTCTCTTTTACGGAATTGTTAAATCGTGGTGATCCATCCCCCGCCCATTACATGGTAACAATAATTTACGATAACAAACTTTCATCTGATATGTGTAACATGTTATTTAAAGTACCATATACAACTCTTCGGTTTGACCTACAAACACACTTTTGTCGTACCAGGAAAATACTATCTTGTTGACGCTGGCTATCCAAATAGGACCGGGTACATGTCACCATACGAAGGTTACAGGTACCACCAACCCACTTTCCAGCAAGGCACACAGACCCCTCGTGATGACAAGGAGCTTTTCAACAAGGCACATTCTTCTCTTCGAAGTTGCGTGGAGCGGACATTTGGTGTGTGGAAACGTAGGTTCCACATGTTGTTTGACATGCCCCAGTGCAAGATGCGTACGCAAAGGGACCTCGTACTCGCATCTATGGCGTTGCACAATTACATCAGGCGACACACAACCAACGAAGAACTTTTTGAGGAGGCTGTTAATAACCCAATGTACGTGTTCGAAGACCTGCCTGACTCTGACGATACGCAGGCTGACCTAGAAGACGACATGGTGGAACCGCAGGACGATTACACTGATGACAATATGAATGATCTACGCAATAGTTTAAGGAGATCCATGCACATTGCCAACATCCACCAATGTGGGCGTAACCGACGTGGTTAGCAATTCCGCCGTACAAATTTATTCTCCAACCCACCAAATAATGCAACTCTTGCATGTCCTAGGGATATAGTGGGACGAGATTCATGGCCAGTCCATTTCAAACTATTATTGGGTTCTTATTTTTTTGTTTTTAATTTTACTTATCTCTATTTCCCTTTTCATATGTAGTTTTTTATTGTTCGTTATTTTTTTTTCCAATTCCTAATGTTGACACAAATCAACATAGCCAACGAGTTTTATTTAAAGAAATTAAATACATTTATGGAAATTAAAACGAAAATAATTGAAAACAAATTGCGGCAACCAAAAGAAAATTTACAAACACATTCCCGGTTTACAAATAAATTTTTCAACAATAGTCATTCCATGAACACCTTTAACCAAATGTCTATGGGTATTTTATTCATTCCTACATGAAAGTCAAACAAGCACACCATTAATTATGGTCAACATAAGCCACAAATAATTTAGTCCAAATGGCTTAGCCTAGATTGTCTTCTACTTATTCAAAAATAATACAATAAGCCAATAAGTCAATCATTACCACAGGCCAAATGGACCCTAAATGTCCTTACCTTATTCTGCTGCAGCTTTGCTTGCTTTGTGTTTTCAACTAGTTTTTTGCTTGCTTTGCTGTTTTTGTTGTTGCTCTGCTACTATTGCTATTTTGAGCGGTTGGCCTGGTTTGTTCAACTAGTGTTGTAGTTTGGTTTGTCTGGTCTCTGCTGCTAATGTTTGCTCTTTTTGTGCTGTTGTTAGCATTTGTTTTCTACTAGTGTTTGTTGTTTTCCGGCTCCTTTTTGGCTTTTTTTCTGGTGATTTAGGGGTTTTAGCTGTGTTTGGTTGTCATAGGTTATGGCCTTTGGTTTTCTTTTTTGTTTTGCTTGTTTTACCTCGGTTGATATTTTGTCAACTTGTTCTATCTAAGGGTTCAAGCGGCAAGTGATTGTCGGCTGCTCGGGTGCCAACCTCGTTGAGATTCGTATCATGGCTATTGTGATGCCTCAATATTTGTTTCTCCTTTTATCTTTTTTATCATTTCCAAAGATTAATAAATTTCTTTTTCGTTTTAAGAAAAATAATTTGGGTCAGCATATTTTTCTTTCTTTTTTCTTAATCGTCATCATTCATTAAAATTTCAGCAATCTTCAAAATTCTTTAGTGAGTGATCAACATCTACTTGCTTGTTTTATGGGTAGGTAATGTAAGTTTTAAAGAGGGAGGTTATTAAGATTAAATATATGCCCTTTACTGCGACCAAATATATATACACACAAACATTTGTGCTCTCTCCATCTCCTCTCTTGAAAATCCATATGTGCGCTCTCTCTCTCTCTCTCTCTCTTTCTCTCTGTGTGTGAATAAACCATGCAAGGCCTTTGTTATACTCCCTTTGATAGTCCATTCAAAGATTTTGTTCTCTCTTCCTTTCCCTCCATTTATAGAAGAGCGAACCAAATGTTCTTTTGATATCCGATTGCCGGCATGTGACTCCCACATATGTAAAGGACACACACACACACACATACACATACATACATACATACATATACATACATATACATACATATACACTAACTAGAGGTTGTGCACACACTATCCGTGCATATCTGTAATTGAAAATGTGAGATTTGCAAGTAAAATGCAGGAGTGAGGCGGAGTAGAATATGAAAGTGTATGGGCGTGTAGTAGTTAAGTTGAATCATTTTATCAGTTTATCATGACAATGGATTTATAGTATAATAATATTAGTCGTAAAAAAATTTAATTTGTTGGTGGTTGATGAGTTCGGTTTGCGTCACCCCTCTGTTTTTAACGTACCGTTCCGGAAGCATGATATTGACGTGTGATGATGCATGTTTTTTAAGAGATTGCATCTTAAGAGTTATATGTCATCTTTAGCTTTGAATTTTTTAAATTTGTAAACTAACTCCTATATATTTTGTTGAATTTTTTTGTAATGGAAAGCAAATTATGTTGCAACTTTGAACTTGTTATTTTGGGTCATATGGGCCGGGATGCCTTTTGAAATGTAATATTTTGACTAATGACTCACCTATGATCAATGGGAATGTGATTTGGGAATTACTATTGGGATAATGTGAGTTTGATAGTAAACGTGACTATTTATCTTTTTCGAAAAATGAGGGTGTGACAGTTTAGATAGGCTCATTTGGTATGTACGGGCACATCTTGTGTAATACTTAAGTCAAGCTTATCATACTGAGATTGATATATCACGTTCGATCGTTTTACAATTTCATGTTTGTGAGAACTAATGTGATTAAAAACTCCAAGCAATTCGAATATTGACACATACTTGGTCGATAAAAACAAGTGAAATGTAGGAACCTTTGTTCATTAGTAATTGTTGAAATTAGTGGTGTAGCTAGAAATTTGTTGAGTACGGTAAATTTTAAAAAATAAACAAATAACTAAAATTTATGAACTTAAAAAAACATTAAATAAATATCCATCAACAGAAGTTTGTAATGTAAACTTTGATCTCAATGAATCAGCAATGATTAGGGGTGAAATAAATCCCGACTAAATTGAACTGACCGAAACTTTTGGAGTTTGGTTGCTCTAGTTTCTAATGCGGTCATTTCAATTTTTTTAAAAAAAGAATTCGATTTTCAGTTTGGTCTCGATTCTCTGTAAATGGACCCCTTATTTTGTGTGAAAAGATTTTATTATTTTTAATTTGTTCAAATTTATCAATTTGATTGTTCAATCAAAACCCATTGAAACATGGTTTTATATTTTTATTTTAATTTGATCCTGCTACTAGTTTTTTCAACTGTCTCAAATTCAAAACTTCATGGTTGCTATTAATTGTTATGCGGTCAATCCATACATGGCTTTGCTCTGGCTTTAATTTAGCCCTCTACTAGTGGCGATGTAATTGGTCTCAAAAAAATTGGTTGAGATTGTTGAGCGCACAATATGCATATATAAGTTGTTCAATACATCCAATTTTGCATTCGTGCATGATTTAATTCATTGTTATTTCTGATATTGCACGCAAGGCATTGATTTTTCATGTTCACGCGCTAGCGACGTACTCGGGTGTTCTTGATAGTGCCCGACTGTCCCCATAAAATTCCGAGAC
Organism: Arctostaphylos glauca; assembly: GCA_019985065.2. Taxonomy (NCBI): domain Eukaryota; kingdom Viridiplantae; phylum Streptophyta; class Magnoliopsida; order Ericales; family Ericaceae; genus Arctostaphylos; species Arctostaphylos glauca. Next base: position 1,611,628 of record JAHSPW020000007.1, read on the forward strand.
CCAGAGGCCAATTGAGGATTCATTGAGAGGCCGAGATTGATTGGAGATTGCCTTGATGGAAGGAGGGTTGACGATCGAGTGTCCAAGAGAAGATCCAACAAGAAGTGCAGAAACCAGAAGTTGAACAGGTAGAAGACCTTTGACTTCCCAAATTTTGGAGACATTAAAATAAAAATAATTTGAACAAAACCAAATACGACTTTTCATTTCTCAACAACATTAGAGTTTGATTACATAAATAAAAATATATAGAATTTGAACAAAATAGAGCTCGACAATATCTAAGTAAATCAAGGTATTACTTGGTCTTCCTCGAAGTTGTTGTTGTCGAGGCCGGGGTAAGAGGGCTTTATTTCGTTATCATTGATACTTGGCATGAACGGCCAAAGACAAGGGAAAATCGCACCATGAGAGATAAAAGTCAATAAATAATCTCACTCGTAGACTCAATTTATGCAACATATCATATGATTCATAATCAAGGTAATGACACAAGCAAGTAATCAAAAAACAAATAGATTACAAAATGAAAATTAGAGTGCGACACAGATAATATTTAATAATGATAAGCAGAAGTATTTAAATAAAAAATTTCAAAATTTCAATCAGAGTGAAACATAGGTGATAATTTTTCTTAAGTCAACCTCTATGACTAGTTCCTAAGTTTCTGATATCGGTGTCTGATAATTTCGATATGTATCCAAAATCCATTTCATTTTTTCAAGTTTTAGGTTGACACAAGTATTGCCCGTAAATGAAAAACCATTTCCAAACTAGTATCATGATGTTTCCGACCGATATGGTCCTGATCCCTAAGATGAACCTCGTATTTGACGCTAGCGTACCCAAATATCGGTTCTCATATTCTATGTTCCCAAAAATTATGGTTCGGGACATTATGTCTCCCATGTGTCGTGTCTTGACATAAAAAATCTTAACTCCTCTCTTCATACTATATTTTATTTCAAAAAGACACGACACGACTAATGAACATAACCAGCTCACAACATATATAACTTGACTAAATACACGAGACGTGACCGACTCGGCTCCAAAATGCAACCCGGTGGTACCAAACATAGTTCGGCTGAAATTCATATCTCGGCTCAAGACATCTTAACACATCTCCAAATGAGTAATTCCAATATCATGTCTTGTGGCACACAGGCGCCGGTATATTCCAAAACTTTAAGTTCTATTCAAAATCTCATTTAATGTGAGATTGTAATGACCCAAAAAAAATTTCATTTTAAAATTATGTTCGGAACATGTTTTGACATTGATAGTAATGGATATTATCCGATTTGGAGACGTTGGGATGATATAATGCAACATTGGGACTTAAGGCTAGCATATATATTGTAAGTTTTAGGGGTATTAGTGTGATTTTTGGGTCACAGGTATACCTAAACAATCAGATTTTGTTTGTGTTTGGTTGGTGCATTCCTAAACACGTAAATAACAAGTAGTATAAAAAGAACAAACCTAGTTAAGCCATGGTTTTATTCTTGATACATAGTTATGACAAATGACCTATTTGGCCAACATGGCTTACATGCACCTATCATACAGACTTCAACAAAACACACAAACCACAATTACTAATACTTCAGCTGAATTCATGCATCAAACTCCAACACTAGGGAGCTACGTGCATAAGCTTTTTGACAAACTATTGTACAAACTTATTACTATAATCACACTAGTAAGCCGCCGGCAAAGAGCTAGCGTTTTCCTTTAGGTTTGTTTACTTCGTTGCCATAGTAGTGGTGACTACTTGAAGTACCAGGCGATCCAGAATCAACATACTTATTCTGATCACCTTGTACGCTGGTTTTAGTTTCACCAATCGCATCGGTACCTTTGTTTCCATTTATACCACTACCCTTCAGATTGTTTGCACCAACGTTAACCTTTCGCCCATGATTCACATCACTTAGCAACCGACGGTCCACCAAGTTAGTAATCTTCTCTCCATTTGCTTCGGAAGCTCGTAAGATCAATACAAATGCTACAACGAGTAGGAGCAAGATCTTCATGTTTGATTGTGCTACTTAACCCTGAAAATTAGAAAATTGTGTAAGTCTTAACCCTGAAAATTAGAAAATTGTGTAAGTCTTTTTTATCGGCAAAAATTAAGAAATTTCATTAACCTTTGAGAAGTGAGTTGCAAAGGATACAACCAAAAAAAAAAAAAAAGCAAAAACGGCACCACAACAGCCAAAATCCAAATCCCAACTAAGTTGGTACGTACCTTAATACAAACATCAATGTCATTACTTCAAGTTTCAAGCGACATGTGATTGTCGGTCGCTTGGTGCCAATCTAGTTGGAATTCAGGTTTTAGCCGTTGTAGTGCCGTTTTTACTTGGCCAAAAATTTTTTTTGTTGAACTTTGAGAAGTGAGTTACAAAGGATAAAGGGGAAAAAAGCAAAAACAGTATCCCAATGGCCGAAACCCATATCTCAATTAAAGTAGCACGTGAGTAGCAAATAATCACATGACACTTAAAACCCCTAGAAACAACCTCAATACGGGCAAAATACCAACCAAAAAAGATAAGATAACGGCGTTGCTTGAGACATACCACAAGCAAATTAGAAAAACCAGAAGAAAATTGTGTAAGTTGTGGTTACTAATAAACTAAGGGAGCTAAGAAACCCCTCGGGATTGATTCAGTGGAATGAGAGAGGATGACTAAAGGGCTTGTCTCTCAAGGTCACGACCTCGAATTCCACCATAACCAATTTTTAGGGGTCATGAAGTTTTGTTCGATCGTTAACGTCAAAGCTCTGAAGACTACTCGAAATTAGGTTTGGACGAATTCCAAAGTGAGCCGGATCCTTGACTATAAAAAAAAAAAACTAATGGAGTTAAGGAGCGAGAAAAACAAAAAGAACCACAAGTGAGAGAAAATTAGGGCTAAGGGAGTACTTACCACTGATGTTCTTGCTTCAAGAAATGATTCTAAGGGTGGTCATATATAGGTGAAGTTTTGTTACTGTGTCTATTCTTTTCCCCCTAAGTCAGGTAGAATAAATACCTTCGTATACATATATCATGAAAATTACTATAGTAGTGAGACACTAAGTCATCATGTAAGAGCGTGGACGACTGGTGACATTAGCATAGACTTTTTTTCACCAACTTTGTGAAATAATCGATTGCCTCTAAGATTTTCAAAAAAACAAAATCGATTTTACCAAGTTAGTTATTCGTCCTTCTACTTCCACTATCATCTGATGTTAGGATCGACAAGAGAGGACGCAACTATATAAGAAATTTCAGATCTATAATAATAAGATAAGAAGAATATCAATCTGCTTTTTCGTCGGAACTTCTTGATTCCCGGAACTTGGAATTCTTGTAGCGTCTAGATCGAAAAGCTTAATGCGCTTACCACATTCTTTAGGACTGTTTTTTCCTAGTATGTCAACATAAAAAGGGGGGATCCTCTCAAGCCCAAAACTGCTGAGACGAGGATAGAAAACTATGATACCAATACCAGAATGAAGCAAAAGTTGTGTATTAAGAAAGCACACAAGCCTTCCGCAACAGTAAGAGAGAATAAATCATCTATTTTTATACTACATATCCAATTTTGAGACCAAGGAATAAAGTGCTTTCTAGAAATAGAAAGAAAACCATTTTCAAAAGTTCAGTTGTGTTCGTTTTGAGTGTTTCTGAAATAATTTTTAGAAGCAGAACTCTGAGACGTTGTTTGGTTATAAGTGTCTCAGAAACTTGTCTGGGAAAAAAGTGTTTCAGAGACACTTTTTATATAGAGAAAAAGTTGTCTGGGAAAAAAGTAAAAATGTTTGAGAAACTTGTTTCAGAAACTTGTTTAGGAAAAAATCTCCCAAACACCTTAACCAAACATAGCTGAGTCTTCCATTTCTTGGTTTTTTTTTCTTAATCAGAATTAGATATTTTGAGAGGACCCTAATATCACTAGAAGATAAAACCTACTTAAATAGGGAAATAGGATGATTCAAATCTATTGCGCCCATTCAAGCAAAGTTTTTCAATATTAAAATTGAGGATTATATTCACATCAAAGGCCTAAAGTAACGAAGAAGAAAACCTATTCCACATGCGCCTAATTCTCTCTGACCTTGAGTAAGACTGATTTGGATAGCATATATTCTTGCCCGCCCTGGTTAATTTCTCTGCTCGGTTTCACAATTAGTCCCAGATCCATCCATTTGACGGATATCAAATTCCTCACCCTTCTAATTGTCTTTTTACTAATGTCGTGTCCACACTTTTCGTTTGGTGGCGATTGACTCTGATACTAGTAGTAACAACTCGCGGCTGACCTTCTAACCCTTTGTCTAGCTACGTGACTCATAGTGTTAAAACTTAGATTATACAGTACTAAACTCATTATGTTGTATATTCTTTAGTACACATTCATTAACCTGTCAACGCGAGACTAAGGTGAGGATTCTCACAGTATAATACCTACATCAAACTCAAAAGACAACAACTTGGAATAACCCATATGATAAAAAAAAAAAACTAGCAAAGGAAAAACTCCTACAAAAAATAATAAGTTTTTGCCTTTGACTAGATTTGAATCCTTAGGGTTTAGTGATTGATACTTGATAGTGTCTACGCTAGTAAGAATAGATTTCTATCAACTTTGAATTCTCAATTCTCTAGGACATCTAGACAATCATTTTTTTATTCATTATTTGAGTTGGTGTCTATCTCGCATCTATAGTATTTTTTGCCCTGGTGTCTCTCAGTTGAGAGTCTACAATTAGTTTGTAGAATTTTGAGAGGTTAAGATAAAATTAAAAGTACTCAGAAGAAAAAAAGTGAGCGCACTAGAGAGGAACGTACAACATGTCAGAACGTCCGAGATGATTTTCACCACCAAAGGAGGAGTAATGATGATTAAGGAATTATTATAGCTGACTTTTGGTAATTAATTTAACGAATAAATTGGGATTATATGTTTCCATGTTAGGGTTCAAAAATGGGTGGCACAGCCAAATGATTTTGTAAAACAGTTATCTTCACTAGCTTAAATTAGACAGAATTAGGTAGATCATGACTCATGGGTGGAATAAATTAACTTGGTGATATAAAAAAATTATGTAATGTGTATTAAACTGTTAATACACACTACATAAAAAAAATTATGTCGTCCGCGCCGATACCTACAAAATAAGTCTAATGACAAGGATTGTTTCTGGCCATGGAAAAATGTGTATGTGTCCCTTGTAGAAGGTAGGGGCGATGTATTTATAGAGCCCATGGTGAAGGAATTTGAGGAATTAATTTGCTAATAAAGAGGAGATATTTTCTCCATCAGCGTATCACCTCGTCGATTTAAGTATATATATATATATAATTATGCTCATCAAAAGAAACACCGCAGAGCTTCTTTTAGTCGGTCATTAGTCGCTCGAGTCCTGTAGGTTGGATTCCCGAGTGGGCTCGGCCGATACGGGAGGAAACTTGTCGGTTGGCATTTTGCCCGCTTGGTCAGTCGGCTTCACACTAGGTCTCAAGGCATTGATCAATATAGAATCTGATCAAGTGCTTCATATAATTATGCTCAGCAAAGTTATTTGTTTGTTCTTAATGTTGCATCTCTTGTCTGTGAATTATCAATTGGTCTTTTGGAAAAAGTCATAAAAGTAAAATAATAAAAATCAAACTTCAAAAAATTCAAAAAAAGATAACAGACAAAATTTAAACTATCTGTCTATTTTGAATATTTTTTGTTTTTGGAAACGTCTAATCATAATTTTTATTCTTTCATTTTCTCTTGTCGAGCCAAATTATAATTCACATCATTTGACACAAAACTAACAAAAGAGAAAAAAAATTGAAATAGAGTAAACGAATATAATCCAAATAAAATTAAATGGTGTCTTGACCTATTTAAGGCAATCACCTTGGTTCAGTCAATTGTAAATACAGAAGACCAAATTCAATCAGTTTGGAGTGAAAATTTCACACAAATCCCGGTCAATTTTATAAAGGGATTGATATCGATTGCATAAGATGGGTTTGATCGGAGAATTTCGGGCGCTCGGATTGAGCGAAATGGACTTAATTTTGTGACGGTCAACCGAAATGCAGATTAGTTTTGGGCCACATGAAGAAACAAAACTATAGAAATCAAAATTCTTCTATTTGGATCAAAATCACCTATTTAAAAAAATCCAAACATTACATTCAATTCGGTTTAGTTCGATTGGTTATAACAAAAAATAAAAACACTTGAAACCTAATTGAAAAACCAAAAAAATAAAATCAATCAAATAAAAATCAAACAACACTTAGATTCCATTTGGCCTAATTAAATTATTAGATTATTGAATTATGTAGGAAGGAGTGTAAATTAATCCACTTGAATCCATTTGAGCTAAATTATTTATATTGTCTTTTGACCGCATTAAATGAAGATGTTTATTTGACTTGGAATGCGTAAAGTCTAAAATGTCTTTTCTTTGACTCCCAATGTATTATTTGTTGGTGAAAGTAAATGTATTTGTTGAGGGCAATTTCGTAATTTTATATACCCTGTTTTTAATCCCAAAATGGGAAAATAAATATAAACTACCATGTAAGAATCTATGTAGTCTAAATGTTAAAAAACGAAATCAGGAGACATTACTGTGCATTGCGTATAACAGGGTATGCTGTGCGCCAAAACAATTTTGGCATGCAAATACTATCCGAATGTTTTTTATTAGTGTTTTACGCACCAAAATAATGTCGTTTTCATGTGCAACACAGGTTGTTGTGCATGCGCACAACAAGCTCTTCAATTCCTCAAAAAACAAAGAGGTACTAACCTACAAATAATTTGATAATTTAGTTAATCCAAATACTCCATTTGGGCTAACTAGATTATTGTATTATTTTTTTGTTCTTATGTGAAATTTTTTTAAATTTTTTATTTTTTAAATTTGGGCTAACTAGATTATTGTATTATTGATTTATCTCGACGAGAGCTTTTAAAAAAATTATAAATAATTTACCAAATTTAAAAAAAAATTAGAAAAAACAAAAATAATAATTTTTTTAGCTTATTCATCGTTTTTATTGATTTTTTTTAACTTTTTAACATAATTTTTAAATTTTTAAATTTTTTTCATCAAGACAGACCAACAATTCATAAAAGCATTGAGGCCAAAATAACAAATGAAAAAAAAATAGAGACAAAAAAAATAATGTCTAGAATCCAAAGTTATTAACCCCGTCCACTACCGCCCTCATAACGGTACCGGACAACCGGAGTTTTGTTTTGATCACTGTTCCAGCGTGTTCCGGACAATACCGACCGGTACCTTACTGGTCCGTACTTAAAAAAAGAATTTCAATTAATATTTTTTGAATAATTAGACATAAATGGAGGCTAAAACTATTTTTTATATGTTTAGTGATTTGTTTTTAAATTGTGATACTTTATTTTATATGTTCAATATAATTTTTTGTTAAAAATATTATTTGAAATATGTATATTAATTTTAACAATAAATTCGAAATGGTACGTCGGTACACACCAGTACCGATACGTACTATACCGGTAGCAAAATCAATACGCTCACCGATACGAGATTGATAACTTTGCTATAATCTAGCGAGACCCAATGCACAACAACAATTTTTTTTTTAATCCTTTCACTGCTAACTATCACAAATCAATCAACAAAAAACAAGATCCCAACCTCATCATCACAGCCGTTCTTTGCTGCCAGGTTTTCCTTCCATCGAACGGCGATAGATTCACTCACAAACTCGACATCTGTCTTTCTCTTCTACACCCCAACCTCTCTTTTTTTTTTCCCCTCGTTTTCCGGTTTCCGAAATTTGCCCCCCAAATATTTTTGGCGCCAGTTTTTCCCCATTTATTTAGTTTTTCTAACAAACAGCGAAGAAGAGCGAAACAAGGGGGTAGTGTAAGCCGAAAGAGGTTGCTGCAATCAGATGGATTCGGGAACGGGGGATGGGTCGTCGTCGAGGTTCTCGGCGACCGACGATTATGAATCGTTGAGTTCGACTACGGAGGCCGATCTCTTAAAGCGGGCATGGCGGACCGAGAAAGCTGCTCCCGAGATCCTTCAATTCGAGGCCAGTTTGGTTCAAAGATCCCGTGAACAGATCCAGTTGGTGGTATCCCTCCCTCCCTCCCTCCCTCCCTATCTCTCTCTCTCTCTCTCTCTCTCTCTCTCTCTCTCTCTCTCCGTGCGTGCGTGTGTGTATAGTTCAGTACGATTTCATATATCTGTTCATGGACATAGGGCTGTGTGCATAAATAGCTCACCTATTACGATGTTGAGCATTTCTGTGTTTGTGTATTATTGATAATGGTTCAGCAGTTGCTGAGACTGAATCCGGATGAAATCAGTACAGATCAGAGAGGTGTGCACACTCATTGCAGTATATCAGAGACGTTTCATGCGTAGTTAGTTAGTGCTAACTGTTTTGAAAGTGTAGTTAGTTAGTTAGAATGGTGATGAGCTGGCATAGTTTAGTCGGTAAAGTGTTTAGCTGGCACATAGTTAAGTCGATTATTGTGTCAATTGTATTGTGTATATAAAGTGTTTGTAAAAATGAATTGTTAAGAAAATAACAGAGAGGCATTCGTTTCTGCATTTCTTCTCTCCTCTTCTTCATTTAGGTCAGATAATTTCTCAATGGTTTACATCTCAGTTCAGTCAATCTTGATCTAGATCTAATAATTCTACAATTCTCACTGTTTACGTAGTTCAGTACGATTTCATCTCCGTTCATGGACACATGGTTGTGTATATATATAGCTCATCTGTTATGGTGTGGAGCACTGGTGCTGTATCTCTCTCTGTGTGTGCGTGTATTTCTCACTGTGTACGTAGTTCAGTACAATTTCATATCTCTGTTCATGGACGTAGGGTTGTGTATATAAATTGCTCATCTGCTATGATGTGGAGTATTGGTGCTATAAATGTCTGAATTTGTATAGCTTTGTTAAACAAGTTTGGAACATGCTCCTGAAAAAACTGGCCTGCAAGAGTTTTAGATGTCGTCTGATTTTTTGCGTTAATACTGTGTCCACCAGAAAATCACCATTAACTCAGGATAGCGAAGTTAAACATGCTTTGCCTTATATAAGATAAGTGACATTAGGTTTTCAATTGATACATGGAAACAAAATGAATTTCCTATGAACTCTTGTAGTAATAGAACATGAGGTCCTAATGACTGGATTTACGAATGTGGTTTGACCCCTGAACTTGTTTTGAGCCTCAAAATATGTTCTAAACTGAGTTAGTTAAATATGAGGTACTCAAGGCGTCTGTATAGAGTAAGGGCTCAACCTATTTGGGCATGCAACTTCGTGTTGTAGCCCTCGTGTGGTGTGGTTGTGGCACCATATGTCAGGATTTATTGTCTTAACAACAAGACTGTTGCCGTTGTCTTTCATGACTACTACCGGAAGGACTAATTATTGGTGCTCACGGATTATACCAACAACACAACAAAAGTAATTGTTGATGTCACACGCTTGTAAGATTTTTTGTTGCATGATTTGTTGGAAGTACCAAGTAGAAATGTAATATGGTACTTCAGGAGCGTTGGATAATTGGTCTACTTGATGGCTCCAATGATGGTGAATTACAAAGACTGGGGACCACGTATTTTTGTGTATCTCAAGTGTAACCATATAAATGGAATCACCTACGAGTATACTGAAGTGGCGAAGATTCTTTAAGCTGTCTAAAAAAAAAGCAATAGATGTCTCCCATAACAGGCCTAAGAAACCATGCGTAGAACCTTTTAAAGTTGAAGAAGGTAGTGTTTGTCGGGACATAGATTTTTGTTTATTTGTTTGATAGTCTTCTCTACCATCATCTCGTTTGCCTCTTGGAGATGTGTATTGAGTCTCTAAAGAGTTGAACACAACAAACAAATACCTTTTTATTGGTTTCAATGACTTGTACATTAAACTTGTGTATACAACCACACACTAGTTGTCACTCACGACAAAGAACACTCACGCACACAAGACTTAGTTGGGAACGGATCATGGTGTATAAATAGAGGTGAGCTCTTTGCTTAGTCGGTAAAGAAAACATATTGAAACATTTCCAGTATTCTCATCCATTCGTCTTTCTTATTCATCATCATTTCTTCATTTCTTGGGTAATTGTCATGGTATAAGAGCTACAAAGACCAAAGTCAATCAAGCTTCAGATCCTGAGTACCTAGGTCTTCCGTCTATCTATGTTCTTTCTTGAAGGCATCTCCTTGTGTATCTTTAATGGGAGAAATCACTGTAACAATTCCTACTTCACTGGTTTTTATCATCTCTAATTTCCATCCTTATGTGACCATAAATTGGATTTGAGTATTGTTTTGGAAGAATCGGATACAAAATGGTTTCAGTTCGAACGGCTATCCAGAATGTCAATGCAAATCAAAATAGAGTTCCAAATCCAGAATATGCAATGTGGAAATTTATAGATGGACATTTGCTCTCATGTATAACTGCAACTATTTCACCTGCAATCTTGCCTTACATATTAGGTTTAGATCTTATATTCATGATCTTAAAAGTAAGCTATTCAACATAAGTATGACATCAAGTCTGGAATCTTATCTTGATCAACTTCAAGATAGTTCTGTGAAATTAGCTGCAAATTTTTATGCAGTCAAGAGGATTGTTAGATACAAAAAAGGCATTCTACATCATAGTTTGTTCTTTCAACCTGGACCTTAGTGCTTACTGGTTCTTGTATTTTCCTTGGTTCCAATCTTATATAGTGGACTGCTGAGAAGCAACCTACTGGTTCTCATTCCTCCATTGAGACAGAATATTAAGCTCTTGCTCATACAACTGCTGATGTAGTTTGGATTACTCAATTACTTCATGATCTTCATGTCTCTATGTCCACTCCAGTCACCATCTGGTGTGACAATTTGTCAGCTATGTCTCTTGCTTCTAATCCTGTTTTTCATGCTCGCACAAACATATCGAAGTCAATTGTCATTTTATTCACGACATGGTGTTAACAAAAGCCATCCAAGTGCAGCACATTGGTACAAATGCCCAGCTTGCAGATCTCTTCTACTAAACCTTTGTCATCTGATCATTTTCACCTTCTCAAGGTGAAACTAATGGTGATTGATCTTCCCATAGTTTGGTGGGGGGATGCAAAGAAGGAAGGCTTAGCTTAGCCTAGTTAGTTAGTTTTTAATCAGTTGTTATTAGTGGTTTAATGAAAAGTTGTTAAGGTAGATATCAGTATCAAGTGTGTGTGTGCTGAGCTGGAAGGAGTTCAAGAAGTAGGTAGTTAGAGTCGGCAATGGTTCATGCTGTATAAATAGAGGTGAGGTCTTTCGATAAGGAAAACATAGAGGTTGAGGTCTTTCCAATCTTTCCTTTCATTTGTCTTTCACATTCCCCCTACTTCGAGAAGCAATGTATGATTCTAGAACAAAACAACTCAAGAGCTTTAGAAGCTTCCAGTGAAGCCCTAAAAATCCATCATGGTTTGGAAGATTCTAGCGAAGTTCAGAAATTTCTAGAAGATTTTTACGAAGTCTAGATGTTATTGGAAATGCCTAGAGGTTACTGCAACAACCGGAAGACTCCTAAAAATCAAGAGGTGGTGGTGATCTTTAGTATTGCTGTATAAAATGGCAAGGGGTCAGTTATTTAAGGTGCAAGGCGCAAAGGTTCCTTGGAGCCTAGGCGGAAGGCGAGGCGCAAGCTTTAATAAAGAGAGGCGCACCTAAACGAGAAAAAATAACAATATATATACATATATAATGTTCAACAGTCAACAGTAAACAATTGACCAAGCTATTTAAGGCAAGGCAGGGGGCACACACACACCCATATGAGCCTATGCATATACATATACATATGTGTGTGTGTGTGTGTAAGAAGAATACAAAATGATAAGTGAATAAGAAAAATAAATAGAATAGTATGAGTCGATCTGCTGAAACTTCCATTAGGAATAAGATATAATAAGATATGTATCACAAAAGTCAAAGCAACCCAATAGTTGTATTATATATATAAACACAATAACTTAATTGTATTACACAACAATATACAAGGTAGACAGAGAACGAGATAGAGAGTGAGTCAGTGAGAGTGAGCGAGAGAGAGAGATTGAGAGAGAGATCGACGCAACATACCTAGTAGCTTGGAAAGATCGCGATCATTAGAGAGTGAGAGGGAGGCGTGATGTCTGTGATATGATCAATATGTACGTCTTCATTTTGACTTATTTTTTTATTTAAAAAAAGGCGCGTTTTTTCGTTAAAGTGCACGAGGCGCAAAAAAGCGCGCACCTTAGTGAAGGAGCCTGGCCTGGCCTGGTCAAGGCTCCAGACTTGAGCCTTGAGCCTAGGCGCGCCTTTAATAACTATGCCAAGGGCTAACAACCAATCAACCATAAAGCAAGAGGCCAAACGAAAAGGAAGTGTTTTCACCCTTTTGGCAAGTGGATTTTCCTTCTCAAAAATTAATCTGTTTTGATAGTTTTGTGGGCATTGCTTAGGAGTTATTTATTGACTACTTGTAGATAAACGCACAACCCATAGTAGGCGAGCATGGGCTTGTCACTGTCATTGACTAGACTTTGTAGCAACCCTCTACCAAGACAATGTTTCAAGATTCTGCATAATCGACTTGGTTTGTAAGCTGTGTTGGAAGTTTGGAAGGTTGGTGAATGAATTTGGAATAACCGGAGTGTCTCAAGGGCCCAAGGCAATCGAAAAGTCCCTTATTCGTGAAAGTCATTCATGTCACACGACTCAAAGGTCTTGGGAGTTTAGCACGTCAAAGGTCTCGGGTTTTTTTTGTATAACAGGAGTGAAACAAGCACAGTCAGTTCAATATGCAATCGATTGATTGGTGTTAACTGACAGTCGATTGATAGTGTTCTATCAGCCAAATGTGCCATTTTACCCTAAGAAACAGACGTCTTTACATCCTCCAACACTTGCGGTGAGATGACGGATCGACCAATTCACATGACTTGGTTTGGTATTGTATTTTTATGTATTCGTTCTGTATTTTCATTTTCCGAATCACTTTTCCTATTGCTTTTTGTAAATTTTAATTTTGATCTATAATGGAACTTATTGTCTGGAATCCGAGTATCTTTCATTGGCTGCATATTTTTGGCTTCAACCTGTTTGGTGTAAATTATGTTCCTAATGGCAACCTTTTTGCTGATATTTAGGAAGAAATTGTGGAAGAACTCATGACAAGTGGTAGTGATCCACTTATTGTATCGCTGAACCAAATGGACATGGACAGAACACTCTTTCTATTGAGATCATATCTCCGTACTCGTCTGCAGAAGGTGACTGACTAAACTCTTTCATTTGCTTTGTGGTTTGCCTCAATTTTTAATGGAAATTGTAGGGATACACTTGCTTTCTGTCCTCTAAAATTGAACTATTAGTTGATAGCTATCCCATAGCAAATCATTGAAAGAATCTTTAAAGAAAGTTGCTTTGGTGGATCCTTTTTGCTCATGAAAACCATTATCATATTTAGTAACTAGCCAAAGAATAATTCTCTTGGTTAGGGGTGTAAGCGAAAACCAAAAAATCTAACCAAACTGGAAAATGGAAAAGAAGCAATAGTTTGGTCCGGTTCGAACATACGGTTTGGTTTATTTTTTAAATGTTCACTTTGGTGTTGGTTTTATGATCTTGAACATAGGACCGAACCGGACCGTATCAAACACTTGCAGTATGCATTTTTCGAATTTTTTTAAATATATTGATGATCAATTTACTATTTGATGAATATTTTTTAGATTGTAGACATTTTGTATAGAAGTTAATATCATTTTTCTTATTTGGCTTGGTCTATCCATGGTCCACCTGCTTATTTGTTTATTAAAAAACATAATTTTTTTATTACATTGAGCTTGTTCCATCCGTGGTCCAACCAAGCCGGTAAACCCAAAACCGAACTGAAATTGCCCAAACCGAAACCAAACCAGATCGAATTAGTTCGGTTTGGTTTTGGTTTTGGTTTCTAAGTTTGTAAACGGAACACACTAGTTCGGTTCGAGTTTTCCTTCCAAACCGGACACCGGTCTTGGCACTTATCAACCATGAGTTAGATACTTGGGTTTTTGTGTGTGTGTTTTTGTTTTTTGAAGTGATTGCCTTTTTATTGCAGATTGAGAAATACATGGTTCACATACATAAAAATACAGAACTGTGGAATCGACTTTCCAAGCAAGAACAAAAGTTTGCCAAAAGGTAAAAAGGCCCGTTTCTTTTCCATCTGCTTTTACAGTTTATATGAGGGAATATTTCTGCTGTCCTTTAGTTTACGGATGCCCTTTATCGTTATAGGTGCATTGAAGATATGGAGGAGCATTTTGAAAACTCTGTTCTGTCTAAATTGCCCGATCGTTATAAGTCCAGTTTAAAGCAATCTGTCATAAGTGAAGAGGATGATATGGGTAAATGCATTCACCTTTATCCAATTCGTTTGTAGTTTCTTTCTCCTCATCTGTGTTTGTGTGCGTGTTATATGTTTAGCAAAAGGAGTAACTAATTAGTGCCAATAGACTGAAGGTAATTGGAGTGCATTCCGATGTTTAGGTTAGTTCCAAAAAAAGAATATTATAACTGAGCTTATAGTATGAGAGTTACACGTATTTGGTTAGAAGTGCCTTTCTACCTTATATAGAGAACTCTCACGAGGCACATATCACGATACCCTAGAATGTTGTGTCATTGTCGGTCTCATCTAGTGCAATCGCCACGTGCACCGCATCTGGGCATCATGGTAGTCGTGCTCCACGTCTAGAAACCGTCTATCCCCCACAATGTCGTGGATAAATTGCCCATGCCGAATAACATGCTCCACTCGGCAAATGTCACGTGCTACGACTCATACTGCTGTGCCGAGCGTCCGTCGTTTCAAGGAAGTTTAAGAAGCTGCTACAAAACCTAGGAAGTCCGGCCTACTACAATTCAAAATGTGCATGAAGTTAGTATTTTGATAAGTTTGATAACTTCATGCAAACCAGTTTGAAGTTTTTAGGTTTTTATGTCGCTATTTCATATTTTACCTTATTAATTTGAACCATTAGGTTCACCTACTTTTGTTTCCTCATTTCTCATCTAGGGATGGTGTGTAAGAAGCTTGGTAATATGTAGCTTGCTACTAATCAAAAGGAAAAAAACAGGCCAATACGGTATGCTTCACACAAGTATAGGAAAATGAGGATGCGACGTACGAATGGTCAGAGGCTGCAGTGAAACTACCATAGGAAAGTCTGTCCCCGCTAATTAACATAGAAATAGACTTCCAGATAGCAGTTGTCTGTACGTGAATCTCTTCCAACTGGCCAGGCTGAATTGGGCCACCACTTGGGATGGAATGGCTCAGCCCACACCTGTCATTTGATGAAAGCACTCCAGCCAACCTCTTTAAGAAAGCTTTGCTTGGTAGGTGTTGCCTACTCACTGGGTCAATGCTCTGAACCAAAGTTGTCAATCTCGTACCCGTGGACGTACCGGTTTTGTTACTGGTACGGTACGTACTGATACCGGTGTGTACTGGTATACCGTTTCGGATTTATCGCTAAAATTAATATATATATTTTAAATAATATCTTTTAACAAAAAATCATACTAAACATAAAAATAAAGCATTACAATTTAAAAATAAATCACAAAACATAAAAAAAAAGGATAGTTTTATTATGTTAAATTATCCAAAAAAACATATTAATGGACTTTTTTATTTTTTTAAATATAGACCGGTACGGTACGGTACTGGCCGGTATTGCCCGGAACAGTCCGGAACAGCCTAGAACAAGCCGGAACAGCCCGGACCAAGCTGGAACACTTGCCGGAAGGTACTCCGGTGGTCCGGTACCGTTACGAGGGCGGTACGGGACATACCGGCCGGTACGGGACGGGATTTACAACTTTGCTCTGAACATGAAAATGTAAAGTTCCGTCTCCTTCTCCCATACTCAGTCACACAGGTAGTGTCTCGAAAAGCATGGACGAGCCACATCCCACATGTAGGGAATTTTGCACATCTTGTTCTAGTTGAGGCCCCCGTATATTGTACTAACATGTGTCGTTTTTTGTAATTTGAATCAGATTGTCATGGTGCAGATGAGAAAGTTTACAAACATAATTCTCATGGACAGATCTAGACGCAAATATGTCTTGAACTGTCCGATGCACGTGGGGCCTATAAAATAATGAATGTCCTCACTTGCATTAGACGATTTTGGACATACCTGTGTTCGAATTTGTGCACGAAAATTGTATTTGTAGACTTGCTCTTAGTCTTCTTTTTCTAGTTCTGAGTCATTGGTTTCTGCACTTTCTATAGTGCCAAATTGCTTTATCTCTCCATTTATTTTTGACTTACAGTCCCAGAACCTCCGTTGGACACCTATGTTATCTGTCGAACCAAGAGATCCTTGGGAGCTCTCCAGCTTGATACCAGGCAAATTTTATCAGATTCTTCCAGTAGTTTCTTGCAGTTTTCTTCCTAACATATTTGTTTGCTAACAAATTGGAATAATCTCTCATCTTGCAGTGGGGTAGAGGATCCTGTGGACCTGGATCCTGGTGATTTATATGCTGTCCGTTACAAGTCGATAAAGCCACTTGTGTATAGTGGCCAAATCGATTTGGTGTGAGATTCAGAAAAACGAGTCAATGGTGCCCAAATGGTAAGATACGTGATTTGTATGCATGAATGTTTGTGTATGCATGAACGTGTAGGGAATCAAAAAATCACACTTAGATGAATAATATTTGAAAGAAACTTTCACTTTATGGACAGGACTAATAAGATTATAAAAAGGTCTCGGGGGAGGAGGATCAAAACCTCAACTCTATTGCCTCTCATTATCGTTCTCTATTCTCACTGCACTCTCTTTATCAAAGTTGCACACCCTATGCTATATATATAGGCAATAGCCATAGGAATGGAATACATCCAAGAGCAACTAATGCTGTTTTACTTTGAGATCTTTAAGAGATTAACTAAATCAAAGTAACATCCTCGGGGTCAACTAAAATTACGAAGAGTTATCCCCTAGAAGTCCTTGCAAAACACATGAAAAGAAAAAAAAGCAAAATGGGTGGTGGAGATTTGCTGTAATGTTGAAACTATGGCGAATGCATCTATTGTCATTGATGCATAAATAAGATACCAATTAGTAGTGATTGAATTCCTTCAATGATTTCACATGAGAAATCAGTAGCTTACATGTCCAATTATATTATAAGTTTGAAGAATTTTCCAATGCTCCTAAGATCATAGAAGCAATGATGTAAAAAAGATGTGTTGCAATGCAAGTGCAATGGAAAAGGATGTTGAAAAATTAAGTGACGATGCTTCAAAATTACCGAATATTTCATCATTCCATAGTCGAGAAAAAACAATATCTTCATTCAATTTACCCAGAAAATATAATGCTTCAAGACTACTGAATATTTCATCATTTAGGAGCCAAGAAAAATCAATATCTTCTTCATTCAATTTAGCTATTCTATTGGGTTCAGCTTTACTTTTGATATGTAACAGGTGAAAGTTGTGATCAAGTACTAAAGAGCTGAATCTTAAAGAATCCGAAGTCATTGGGTCTGAGATTTGTCAACTGAGATATTGACGTCCAGATGAGTTGTCTTGGCATCTTCATTTTTACCTCTATTTATTTATTCTAGAGGGAAATTCAGTCAACCCATATATTTTTTGTTATGTTTGAAATGATAAAGTTTGATATTCCAAAAATAGAGTAAGAAAAAATAACAGATCCTCGAAGAAACCAATTGCCTACTATTTTAATATAAAAAGAGGAGTAACTGAATTTGAAATGAAAGTGAATAATGATTTTTGGTTAAGTAGAAGCATTAATAAACAAAAAATTAATAAATAAAATAAACAATTAGAAACAATTAGACCTTGCAAATTTCATTCCACTTGTTAATAATTGTAAACCTGAATTTATCCAAATCATCAACTCATTGCTATCCCATTGAGTTGATATATTGTTAAATTGATAGGGTCCTTTAAAAAGTTGATATCATTTTGGTGTTGTTGGAAAATGGTAACTCGCTGCGAGCTCCTTTAGGTTTTGCACAAAAGTACGGTGACCGGAAGTAGTTGTCTAGCCAAGGACACTCAGACGATCAATTTAGAATAGTTAGAGATAGGGTAATATGGCGTGTATTGACAGTAAAGATGAAAGTGTTATCTAATTTTATGGTCGGAAGTGAGTTTTAATAAGTTGGTATGGGTCAATCTGGGAGGGCGCTTTGCCATCAACGGCGCCTGCTTTCCAAGTTGGGATGATTGTCGCACTGATCTTGGGTGCAATCTCCAAGTTGTTGAGCAGTCAGTGGCTCAATTCATGAGATTAAGCAATTGTTGGGAGCATTTTATCTCTTGGAACGATCAGGGTGTTGGTGGTCGGTCATGCCTTGGCCAAGAGGCTCTTGTCGGTCTTGAAGACTTGTTAGTCACTAGTCGGTCCAGAGTCTAATCTAAGGTGCACATTTGAAGTACACATTTGAAGATGTGCTAGGAGAGTGAAATGTACTTGAAGTGTGCAAGATTGACTCTTGGGAGTGTGGAGAAGCTCTCGCAGAGTAATGTGACAATGATAATCCACTTCAGTGTACTTTAGTGCTAGAGTGAGGGGGTTGGTCTTTAAGTTCACTGTTCAAGATCCTTATGTTCAAAAGTACTGCTCCAACATCTTAGGGAAGCTAGACCACTCTTTTCAGCATATATGTTTGATGATGTCAAAAAATGATAAAGTCATTACAAGTTTTTATTTTTGGCTCTAAACACAAGTTCAGTGATCAGGGGTGGTTGTCTGACTAAAAATTCTCCAATGATCAAGTTGGAACGTGCGTAGAATGAATAAACATATGCGTATTAACATCAATGATGCAAACGCATATGATTGCATGGCCGGAAGTAGGTTTTAGTACAATGAGGAAATTAGTAAAACAAGGTGGATAGGTTGTCGCCATCAGTACCCATATTTTATCTTGAGAAGATTGTTCTCCCGATTATGTGCACCATCTTTGGGATATCGAGTAATTAGAGGTGCCATCTTCGGAACGATCCGAGCAATTAGGGATGAGCATGTCGTGCCTCCCCTGCTTCGCATTCTCTGCATGGTTTGGATAAGGGTTTGCCGATTGGCGATGCACATGGTAGGCATGTCAGTCGATCATGCTTTGGCTAGGAAGGCTCTAGTCGGTTTGAAAAGTTTGCTAGCCGCTGGTCAGTTCAGAACCCAAACTTGACTCATCAATATCTGTACTTTCGCTAATCCTCCATGTCTATACCATATAAAAATGCAATACAACATTGACATAACTTTCGAGAGAAAAAAATGCATAAATTGTAACACAGGCTACAACAACCACTCAAAGAGGCTGAAGTTTGGGCAACTAAAATGGTCGGGTTTTGTGCTAGGAAGTCACAAAGGTTCACTTGGGCTAGCCAGTTTAGAATATAAAAGCAACTAATTAAAGAACTAACTTACTGTTGGCAAAAGAGTTTATTTCAAATTAAGTGAGATTTGAAAAAGTGATTATTTAACGTTCGTAAAGTACGATGTGATACATTTACATGATAATTTCAATAGATTAATATACTGGTGCCATTACAGAATCTTATATATCACGTACGGCACACTTTTTATATTTTCTTTGTATACAAGGTGAACACCTCAGCTTACTGCACAACATTTATGTCACCATACTAGCTGGTT
Organism: Arctostaphylos glauca; assembly: GCA_019985065.2. Classification (NCBI taxonomy): domain Eukaryota; kingdom Viridiplantae; phylum Streptophyta; class Magnoliopsida; order Ericales; family Ericaceae; genus Arctostaphylos; species Arctostaphylos glauca. Next base: position 1,631,389 of record JAHSPW020000007.1, read on the forward strand.
GGTACATGGACCTTATCGTAATAGGTAACTAACCAACCTCGACTTCCACTATTCTATCTTTAGAACTGGTCATTGACCTGATATATATAATTGAGATAATTTTATTGGAACCATAGAATCACAGAGCAGTGCACTCAAGAGAGACGTACTGAACTCATAACCCACCATATTTCCTTGCGAAATGTACTGAACTCCTTAGCGCCTTTGTTAGCTTTATTGAATCATATAATCCAGACATTATATGAAAAAATACTGACTACGCACGAAAAGACAAACAAAAATACCCAGAATGATAAGTTTTGTTGGCACATTTTTGTTGAGCCTTTAGAAGATAAAATGGTGATACAGATAGTGTGCATTTTACGATAACATAGTAATATGAAATTCTATGTAAATGAGATCATGGTATTACAAAAATACACAATAATTAATCTTGAAAATCAAATAACAATATTGATATTCTTCTTCTTTTTCCATTCATAAAATCACACTAAAAACAATCAGACGATTCCTGAACATGGATTCGAAGTTTTATTCTACAATTGTTATATATTAATTAACTAAAAAAAAAAAGATACAAACTAAATTAGCTAAATTTCAATGGGAGAAAGCATGTGAACACTGATTCTCGTGAATAGATTCAGAAATATATGCGTTCGAAATCGTATTCAGAAATATATGCGTTCGAAATCGTTCGATGCATATAGAATTCATCAAATAATGAAAAGCCTTGCGCGTATTAAACAGTTTGGACACATTATTTTTAGATTTGTGCACGAGAGCTTTGTATATGGACTTGCTCTTAAACAAAGGCTCCAATTTATCATCATCATCATCCTAATACTAATCAGACGGCCAAAATTTTGAGAAGGCCTTCAAAAGTCACCCCATGGTTTTCATCACCACCGCCCAATTTGATCATGGCCTTGATATCTTCGTCACTGGCATCGTCAAACCCGGCCCATTTCATGTAGCTCTGGAGATCCTCATGCCCAACCCGACCATCCCCATCTCTATCCATAACCCTGAACACATCCTCCATCACACCCGACCCATTATTACTCCTCTGGTCCAAAACACGTTCGAATTCTTCGTACTCAACGTACCCGTCGGCGTTTGAATCCGCCACCGATATCATAGACCCGATTAACTCCTCGTCGGTAGCAGCTCCGGTACCGGAAAACCCAGCGTAGAATGTCCGCAGATCCTCCTTGCTTATTTTCCCGTCGTGGTCGGCGTCTATCACCTCGAACGCTGGCCGGAAATCTGAGCCTTTGCCACCGGTGGAGTGGCGGAGGACGGCGGCCGTCGTACCAGTTGGGCACATGGTGTGATAGTTTTGAGTCACAAACGTAGATGCAAATGAGAACCAGCAACTGTTGAGTTGTTTGTAGGTTTTTCCATTTTCTTGTTTGAGGCGTTTATGTATATATATAGGCAGAGTTTGGGCCTTTTTGGTAGTAATTATCGAACGCGGCGTATTAGGTAATAATTTTACATCGTGCGAGTGTACATATCAGCATACATGCACGTCAATTAATTTTTTAAAGACTAATTTCATCATTTATTTGTAGAGATCCTAATTAAAATTAGGGCATTAGCTCTGTATAAATGGTCTTATAAAAATTGATAGTATATATGAATTTCGAAATTTGATATCTTAAAAGAAAACAAACTTTAAGTTCTAAGTATTCAAGCCAACCCATTAGTATTGATAAATTTTACAAATAAGCTATTGAATAAACATATTTGTTAAGTTATTATGAAACGAGAAATAATCTACATTTTACTTGTTCCAATAATATATTGATAAAAAATATTGTTTAATTTAGTATTGCGCGATGACACAAGAACAACGCACAATAGAATGTTTTACGGGTTAAGACAGTATCGTTTAGGCTGTTTAAATATTATCTAAAAAATGTCCAATCATTTGAATAATTTAACGTAAAACATATTTGGTTATGTATTACGCACAAGAAGATTCTCGAATCTACGAGAATATTCAATAATGAATTATTATTATTTGGGGTCCACCAGCCAGCTTGTTTTCATTGACTTGGGGTTCTTTGAGCCTTGGGCTGCAAGCTTAGGAACACTTTTCTTGCCTAGTAGGTGGACGTAAGGGGTGACGCAATTTTCTGGGTCTAAAAATTTGTTAAGGTGGTGTTTGGTAGGCTGAAAAAGGGTGGAATTGGTAATCCCTAGTATGGTGTGGAAAATTGTTCGAGGAGTTGGATAAGTAATCCAAAGATAGTCACAACCTAGCCAAGTTGAATCAAGTAATCTGTCATGTAAATTTGGCTTGAAAGCTTTAACGGCTCAAAACTGTGTTCAAGATTGTCAATTAAACAATTAAATTGATATTGCTGAAATTTTTATTACTCGAACTAGGATAACTTTCGTATTATAAAATGTATGAGGTTGTAGACTCGAGTTCGAACTAAGTAAAGAAATAAAAGAGCTTCATAATGCATTTTGCAACTCTACGAGTTGTTCACAAACGAGCATATAACAAGCTAAATACAAGTCGAAGTGATAATTTGATTAATTTTGCAAACTCTATCCCAAAATAAGACATCTTAATATTCTCATGACATTGATGAGATTGTGTTTATAAATATTATGAAAATACATGTATTTGAACAATCGATTATATGATGAAAGTCTAAATTGTTAAAAACGTCAGATATTGTTTGGAGCAAAAATCTAAGTTTTTAAATTGGCTCAAAGAAAATCAACAACCTTTGTTAAAGTTTGGAAGATCTAGCAACTCATTTGTAGATTTTTCTTTGTTCGCTTTCTTTTTTTGATTCTATTTTTCTCTCCCTATAAATGTGAGTAATCTGTGAAGGGAAAAATCACAGAAAGGGTAAAGTAGAATCACGTGGAGAATTATAGTTTTTTGAAAATCTTTGTATGCTCTCCTAAATATAAAATTTTGTCCGTCAATGTACTCGAATTTCAAGAACTACGTAAACCGTTCATTTTTATGTGATTGATTGCGTATGTGTTTAAGTTTTGTTCCTTGGAGTACAACTAAACAACACTAGTCCACAAGTATGTGTTACAACCATTTTAAAACAGCCAATGTGATTATGAGAATAACATTAACCTAGGATGTGTTGTCCATGGACTAATAATCTCAGGATGACCAATTCCCCTAAATTTTGCTCATAGAACCAAACACGGTCTTAACCGACATAGAGTTTCTGTGAATGAGGCTGGTAGGTTTGAACCACACAATATTTATTTGTTTGTTTGTTGATTTGAAATGAGAATCACATGGTCAGACTTTTTCTAGGAGCTAAATCGCAGGAAAGTGGTTGGAAACTGTAAGGAAGATTCTAGCCAGGAATCGTGTTTTGCTGAGGAAATATGTATGATGAAATAGTAATGATTAAGAATATCTAAATAATCGGTGTGAAATTAATTAGTCTTCAATCGATCAATTCTCTTGATGGTAATTTTCATTTCTATTCATAGGAATCCATTTAGTTTATTGTTGAATACACTCGAGCGTATCTATTAGCAGTGCTGATCAGGGTAGTTATTTACCTGAGGTGGCAGTCATTTGATGACAAATGTTAATAAGACAAGTCAAAAACGGTTTCTATCCGAGTTAATTCAATAGTTGAACGAAACTTTAATTTACGGACCGACTACTTGTTGATTCTCGTGCATCTTTGAATAGTTATGAAATTTATTCACCTCTTACAACTTTCATAGAGCCAAGATTTGTTACACCTAACCCCAAAGATTTGGCTTGATAGTTAAGGTTTTAGACTTAGAGGTATACTTCTTCCTAAGTCTCATGTTCAAAACCTCTTAAGTGCTATCAACTCTTTTGGGGTCAGTCTAAGATTAGTCGGCATTAGGTTGAGAGTAATTTCAAAATCGACAGAATACTTCGGCTATTAAAAAAAAAGATTTGTTACACCCAAGGTTATTAGACTCACTACCAGTAATAAGGCTGGTAGGTTTGGACCACACAATTTAGCATTTGTTTGTTTGTTTGTTGAGTTTAGAAATTTATGAGAATCACATGCTCAAACTTTTTGTATAGCTAAACTACAAGAAAATCTTGTGGTTCAGATTGGTTCTTATACATTAACTAGCAAGTGGCCAGAAGGTATTAGGAGCTAAGCTACAAAAAAAGATTGACAATTCATTTGTCAATTTCACTCAATTATTTTTATTCTTTTTTCTTATTATTTTCTTTGAATTTGATATTTTGGAGAGGGAAGGTGGACTCACTACATATCTTGTGATTCTTGCATTTATGTTTATAATATAGATTTCTATAATTTCATGCTTATGAAAATATATTTATCAAGATGATGGGGTGATGCAATCTCACCGGAAAATTATTATTTAATAGATTGTATTGGACTCTAAGAATAAAGATATATTGGTACTTGACTCAGAATCCAATAAAGAAAAGATAAAAGGATGTAGTAGAAGATCCCGAGGAACTTAAGTTTCCAGAAGGAGAGGAAGACAACCATGTAATAAAAAGGTCTCCCTTTTGTTAAGCGGCTTGAGCCTCGAAAAAATCAGAAAACGGGAATTAGGGAATAGCCGAATAGGCTTCAGATCTGAGATAATTGGGATAAGGCATTGTGGGTTGGTGTCAAATAGAGACTTGTTATTTTGATAACTCAGAATGTTCGAGTTAGTTTATGCGTATTTTGATTACTCTGAAAAATCAATTTCTTTGTTTATTAAAGGAGGTCCAATAATGTTAGGGCAAAATCATGATGAACTAATCTCATAAGAGTTGATAATGTCCGAGAGATTTCAAACTTGAAATCTTAAGAAGAAACAAATTCTTAAGTCCCGAGCCTTCATTACTAGGCCAAATACTTGACAGATCGAAGACAGTAGACAGTGCAAGAGCATCGGGGATTTAGGTGGCTAGAACAACTGTTTGAGTTGGGTGAGTTTATAGTAGAAATTACAAGTAATTTTTTTAATTTTTCCTTGAATGTGGGATATCATGTGACATGTTCCCCTTAAAAGAGTTCGTCTCTCATTCCCACGTGCTAATCTAAATTTTGTTGAATTATTTAGACTCTACATGAGTTATTGGGAGTGTAGCATCCATTAGAACTAAGAAAAATTCAAAACTGGAGTAGGGTGGTGGCGGTGGGTGGTCCATGGAGCGTAGGGGAAGAACTATATAGAAACTGCGAGGGGTCCAGGCCTTCCCAAAATTTTAAAAAAAATTATGACTCAAGTATAAATTTTAAAAATTATAAAAAAATTATATGTTGACCACTCCAAATTATATTCGGTCCCTTCTTTTTCAAAAAAAAATAATAATCTTGATCCTCCCAAATCTCTAATTTTGATTCCTCCATGATTGGCCGACCTATTCTTTTGATTGTTAATTTCGTTCTGTCAATTTTGTCCCTTTCCTTTTCAATTCAGCTGCCTAACGGACATTATTATTAACGAAATCGATTCACACTTCTTAGTCCATGTTGTCTCAAGTACATGAGGAGAAAAATAGAGGTGATGATAAGGACCAGTCATTTCAAAACTTTTTAAGTGATATTAATTTTTAAAAGATTCATATATGCGGATCTTTGTTTAGACTTTAATTGAACACTGTACTAATAGACAGTAAAATTTGATCTAGAGATTAGTTGAGTGTGTGTGATTGCTTGAACACTCTGAATTATCATTAAAAAAAAACAAAAGACAAGCTAAACTAGCTGAGTAGACAAATTGAAAACGAGTTTCAACATTATGCATAAGCTTAGTTTTTTTATGAGATAAGTTGGATTCAAACGAGTTTTGATCGAATTGATCACGAGTCAGTCTTGAGCAATTTGGATTTTTTATCAAAGCTTAGTGAGTCAAGTAATAATTGATTTAAACTGGGTTATTTACATAACAAATGGATAGAAAAACACGTATCAAATCAAACCAGAAAAAATATGTAACAGATGAACTATAAAGTTCGCTAAGTCATTATAAAATTTGTATCGCAACTTAATGCTTTGTTAGTTAAGGATCATAAAAATTGTCAAATGATCTTACTATATATGGCTATTCGATTTTGCTAGATCTGAAACTTATTTATTTCTTGCACTCTGAATATGATATCCCTTCTATATATAGAAATGTAATTATTATTTGTGAAAATTTTACTATCAATCATAAAAGTGACATTCACCTATTCATATCTAACATATCCTCCTTAAAAAAATACTCAAACAAATCTTTTTAATATTCACTCATCTATAATAAATTTTTCCTTCCATTACCTTCACTTCTACTCTCTCTATTATATTATTTTCTAAAATTCTAATTGTTAGCAAACAAGCCGTAAAAAATATATATATTTCACCTGTATAACGTCCACACCTATCTGTAACTATACTAAAGCAATACGTGACATAAACAAACACATTATAATATATATATATATATGTACGTAAAATTACTACAATACACCCTATATATTACTATTATGGAACCTATTTATCCGATATTTATATTTAATGTGCTGACGTATTAATTACCCAACATGAAAGCCACTCTTTCCACAACAAGATTCCAAATGCCTTTAGAATTTGTTCTGTCGAAAAGCTACCCTTCCTATAGGTTCTATGGACAGAACCACAGAAAAATCCAACCCAAAAATCCGGCAGGAATCTTTCAAAATGTAGGGATGATAGGAACGTATTACACACACATACCAACAGAGACGGAATTAGAAATTTTACTCCACGGGTGAGCTTATATGCTTCAAAGAAAATTATTATTTTTTTATATAATAATAGTTTTTTTTTCTTACAGAGATAACAGCCCCTACGGCCCCCAACTCCATCCCTATATACCAACACGCCCTCATTTCAAGTGCATTGCTGGAAGCGTCTCCAACTGTATTTTTGTTTTCCAATACACAAATGTCTCAACCACCTATTTCAAATAATTTTTTTATGATAAGTCATAGTGTCTAGACTAGTCTAAACACATTTCAACTAATTTTTAAAAAATTAATCCCATTGTCCACTAATTGAAAGCCCAATTACAGTAAGGACAAAACTTTAGATGGACTGACCTCATAAGAATTAATAGCATCTAAATATTTCTAACTTGAAATATTAGGAAGGAATAAACTTATAAGTCTCAATCGTTAACAACCAAGTTAACTTCTTAGGATTAACTTCAAAAATTCTTGGATTAACGGCTTGTACAAACTTTTGGTGGCTTCAATGATTTTTGTTAATCGCATAAGTGGTGCTTGCGAGTTGGGAAAGATAAGCTATTTGCTCTTATGTTCTTACCCAACCAACCACTTGAGATTATGACTCTGTTTGGCTGCATGAATTGTGTGTTTTTTAGTTTTGGTTGTTTGAAAGTTGCATTAAAAAAGTATTATACCAAAATGAATTTAAAAAAATAAACTGGCGAATACTTAATTTCAAAATTTATTATGTACATTATCATCTAAATATTTTTATAAATTTTAACAGTGATATAATAATTTAAAATTTAAAAAATAATTGACCCCCCATCCCCTCCCCTCAAACTTCCCTACGAATATTGTAGTAGCATCTTATTGACATGAGTGGGGAACATTGAATGACCGCAAAGCAATTATTCGACTTTGAATAAAATCAACAGGAGGAAATTGATCCACGTAGCTGTTATATTCATTACCAAAAAGGACTTCTTGTGTTGAGTACATGTCCTTTGATGCAAAAAAAAGAAAAAGAAAAAAGAAAAGAGTATAAGTCCGGACAGGGACAAGCAGGTAATTTCGTAATGATTCTGTAAGCTTGTTGCTCACAACAGACGGACAGAAATTGGAATTTTTTTCAAAGAAGATATAATATTCGAGAGAATCAAAAGTGAAACCAAATATTTGCCACAAAGATTTCGCCTAAAAAACCTGGTGTTATCAAACATGGTCGGAAAGCATGTTAAGAAAACTGTCGCGCAAAATTATATTTTTCCCTGTGAATTGGAGATTCAACAAACGCGCTCCCAAACTTTCCTCGTTCAATGTTCCCCTCACTAATTGGGTATTAAATGAAGAAAGATACGATAGATATAAATAGATAGATGATATTTGTATAATTAATAATAATATTTATACAAATAAAAAATAAAATATAGATAAACATGACAACACGTATAGGTATATTTGGGGTGATAAACATAAACCCTTTGTTAACCGCTAACAAATATGTCCTCATAGAAAGTACCTGTATATGTATAGAGGTATTAAGAATTAAGTCTCATGTAATATAATAATATTTTTATTATAATTACAAAAATATATCCATTCTCTTTTGTATTAAATAATGATTTAGTATGCACTAATTTTGTACGGTAACTAATAGAAGGATAATAATTGAAGAATAACATTTTATTTTTATTTTTATTGAAATGTTTTAACAATCATGTCATGCCATGTTCACTTGCTTGAGGAAAGAGCAAGCTCCGAAATTTTTTCTCAAATTGAAAAACAATGCATTAGATTTATTTGAATTTGAGAACACTACTGATTCAAACAAATTTAATCCATTAGTTTTTGAATTCGAAAATATTTTTAAGAAAGTTTTTGAAAACCAAATAACTTTCCTCGAGGAGACTACAGTTAATTTTTTTAAGGGCTAAATTTCACATACCTCCCTAAGGTTACTGGCAAATGGGCTAACCTCCCCCGTAGTTCTGACAATAAAAGTCATGGAAAATTATTTTGTAAAATAAGAGAAGGCAATGCAATTGTTAGAATTACGGAGGAGATTAGTGCATTTGTCAATAACCTCAGGGAGGTATGTGAAATTTACAAACCATTTGACAGGTTGGAAGATGTCACCTTCGTCCGTGACTAGTGTTAAGTAGTGGGGTCTATTATTACTTTAAATGATTCCATTTATTTTAACCGATTTGAAAGAAATGTTTACCTAAACTTGTAGTTGCGTCAACAAATTGCTACTTACTTGACAGATAGGCAAGATAAACTTAAATTTGTGATTGATTAAAACAATAGAATCAACTGCTTTAAATGATACGCACCTGATGAGGCGGGACCACCAGCACACAAGGAAGGCGCATTGAAGAATTCGAAACCATGATCACATTGCAAGTTTCATTCGAAGATGTTATACTTAGAAACTCTTGGAAAGTAGACATCCGGCTATACAGGGTCTCTTGATCAAAGTCTGACCTGCTCTTGTCTGTCTCTTTATAACCTTGTCTAACTCTTGACCAAAAGACTGACGATGAATTTTGGCCGAGGCTAGCAAAAGATGCCTTAGTACAACCCATCAAAACGGACAAGAGTCTAGCTCGTATACACATTTACTTAACTCGTGCGACAGTTGCGCTTGCAAGACAGATTTTGACAGTCGAGAACCACTTGAAACTCTTTTGTTTGACAAAGCACCGTTCATGTATATAAAGTTAAATTGTGACATAACAGGACCGTTAAGATCGATCTTAACCATCCCGTTATGCATGTGAAGATTTATGCTAAGGTCCAAAAACCACATGCGAGCTACCCAACCAAGCTTGCAGTTGGTCCAAAAACGAGTAGAATAATAAGTGCCATTCATTTATATGGAGAGAATATATCTTGCTTTTGTTCAATGAAACCCAAACCATGATGTAATACAACTTGTTTTTCCTCTATAAAAATATGCAAGTACGCTGAGGCATGTTTATCACCAAAAAAGAGTAATCCGAATGACAAAATTGAAGCAACAAGAGTTGGAATTTTGTTACATTAACGCACAGGAGATGAAAAGAAAATGACGAGAAAATATACAAAGAACCCAGCAAGAAGAATACCTGCATAAAAGAAGTTCTGTGAAGCCTGCACAGGATACTTGTATTGGATATCGCAGCACTTCATTTTCTCCTTCTCACTGGCCAAAACATGGTCTACGTACCTGCACAAAACGGACCTGTGTAGTTACCATATATACCATGAAGATATTTTTAATAGTCAACTGAAACCATGATTTCATCAATAGAGGCTTCTAGCTTCTTCTAGTTGAATGTCTTACTCTTATGAGTTGCCTACGTAAGTGACCTAGATACCTAGATTCTATCGCAATCAAAAAGATGCCCCCGATCTTTAATTCTCTTGGAAATTCACTCAGCGAGAGAGCCTCTCTCTTACAAATACAACTAATTTAGTGAAAGTAATTGATTTTTATTGTTCTTCGGCAACAGAAGGAAAACATGGGGTACTGGAATCAGTATCAGGACAGATTGAAAAATGACAACTAAATAGCATATGCAGACTTGGATACTCGACCTAACTACTCTATGGACCCACAGGCAAGAGGGAAGAGAAAGAACTGCTTTATTTATTTAGTTCGTGAGTTATGACCCTCTGAGAGGTATACAATAAGACCACTTGCACAATGCCCACGATATAGCTCATTGGAGAAAAAACAATTTCACAAAGCCGACCTCAATTGATTGTGAGTTAAGGCTTGGTTTGGTTTGTAAAACCTTCTGCAACAGAACAATAACTTTCTGCACCTAGATCGAATGGTTTAATAGGTGAAGCTTTCTCCAATGTCAACTCTATTTGCAGTTATGTTTGCTAGGCAGGAAAGTAGGATGGTAGATCTAGACAATGGTAGGGTTATGATGCCGGAGTTTCACTGTCTGTCTTGCCCTAGGATTTGGATAGATCAGTCTATCTGTTGTGCCGTCCCTCTCCATGTTGTCGATGTAGCCTATGAACAGGAAAAGGAAGGAATCCCTTAAGAGGGTTGACTAACTGGTAATAGTCATGCCCTTATTTTCGATGGAGCGAGTCGGCAATAGTATAACAAAGAATGATTTGGTCTTCCGTAAACACCTGATATTGCTGCTCCTAATAACACCTTTCTGGATGACAATATATACTCCTCTCTATTTGGATGACTTCAAAATTAGCTGTGCAAACGAAAATGCACTCGAACATAAAAATTCTAGTCCTCCTTATATCCTATTTGTCTTTCAGCGAACATAGTTTTTGAAAATTCAAAAACATCTTTTTACTGTCTTCTCAAAAAATATTTTTACTGTCTCCTCAAAAATTATCTTCGTTGGAAAATCCCCGTTGAACAAGTAGAAGTCAACAAAAATGTAACCAAAAATAGCACTTGGACCGTTTTTTCAGGTAAAGTATCAACCAATTGGCAGCAGGAAATATACAGGCACCATAACTTACTGCTGGGTAAAGATGGTGCTCTGGAAAATTCCTGTGCTGTTCATAAGAGCATCTTCTAAACGATGATCATATAGCAAGGAAGACAGATCCACAAGCTGTTCTTCAAGGCCCTGTTATTCAGACATTCAAGACAACATATCACTTGGGAAATGTCTGAACAAAGCTCACGAGTCAGATCAAAGGTGACTTACATCCAAGTATTTCTCTAATCTTTCAACTAATTCATGCGGGAAAGGTTCTGGTAGATTAGTAGTCTTTTTGTAGAACTTTTCCAACCACAGTTCGGTGCGTGACATTTTCTTTTTCCCTTTCACTGGTTCACCGAGAGGGGTTTTCAGATACTCTGCAGCAAAACTTTGAACTGACTGTAGAAAGAAAGACGATTACTGCATGACAATTTGAAACATATATCAAAATTGGCTAAATGGCGATAAAATTTACCTCTGATGTTTCTCGAATTCGGCGTAGGGCAGAATCTACCTGTGCGTATATTGTGTTTCTCTGCACACGAGCAGAAGTTGTGAACCAATTTTTTTTTTTTTTTCTACGTCTAAACACATACTGACAAAACCAAGCAAAGAAATCATTTTTGGCGAGCAAGTTCAGTAAGGCTGTGTTTTGGATCATTCATAAGTGGAGAGATTTGTTGAGGGGAAGAACATTTAAAACAAAAATACCTTTAATAATGTGGAGGAAAATCCCCTACATTTTCCTTTCCATCCACAAATCCCTCAACATATCCTTAATCCAAATGCAGCCCAAGTGAAGCTATGTTACATGGACTCAGATATGGCTGTTGGGTGCATGTATGTGCCTGTCACACTCATCTAATGCATGTCAAGGACACGGGAAACAACTAACATTTCTTACTATTATTTTCTAGGTGAAATGGTGTTTGCAAAATTCCTAAAAGCATGCATGATATGAGAATTTAGTGCACAGGTATATGGCAAACTCGAATTGCTAAATATGCTTTCAAGGTGATGTACAACACATATCACGTACCATTACGCAAAGTACAACATGGGTATTTACACTTTTAAAAGAGCCCATGTAACATTAGAGTGAGGGTTATCTGAAACTTCACAAGAGATTTGTGAACTTGATGCAGAACATCACTCGTAATCTCATCTTTAAGCTCAAGCAGAATGAAGGAGACCAGGATGACAAGCCTTACCCGTGCCACATCATGAAGCATTTGACTAACTTGGGAAGTATTCGAGAATGGTCCAAATGGATGACAACCAGTTGCCCATAGCCAATTGACAACAGGCCTTTCATGTACATGAGAAGCCTTTTCATATGGGGCACTTAATCCACCCACGACAGAAGCCAGCCCGGCCAATATATGGCGCTGCACTTGTGACGGGACAGCATGCCTTCTCTCTGTTTCTGAGACATAACTGCCAACAAAAAACACAGCAGTATGATACTCGAGGAAGGATCGTATACCATATAAGTGAGGCATTCTATCATAATGCATATGTCACATCAATGGGGTGTTATCGAAAGTAGATGCAATTGTTACTCGAGACAGACTGCAAACTGCTAAGGAACAGCTATGAAGAACTCAAAGCAGCTTCAACAGATAGGCAAGTCATGTATCCACGCATGCACAGACAGTAACACCCCGGGGGCCATACAAACATGCCCCAAGTAACTGTTTAGATGTGGCTGTATGCAAATTATCCATACCTGCATCTCAAATATACTCAACCAGCCTATATGATCATACAGGTCAAATCAGAGCGAGCAGATTTGGGTCCTTAGGAAAGTCATTAAGTTTCTAAAAGGGTTCTAAGCAGCAGTTGGGTAGCCCTAAACTTTGGCATTGTGAATTTGTTAGCCTAAGCTTTATGAATCTATGAGATATTAAAAGGTCATTATGAGGCAATGTAGGGCATGTCTAATAATTTTCGGCACTAAATCCGGAGTAATAAACCATTTCTAAACCCGCGATTGATGAAGTACTATGATAGTTTCAAATTCAGGCATGTTATCAACAGGTTCTGGGAGCAAAACAGTTGAATATGGATAGAAAGCAAAGTAATCTGGATTCTGAACCCAAAAAAAAATGGAGAATTATACAATGCCACCGATGATCATGCATACAGTAGAAAAGCAAATTGGATTGTCAAACAATGAGCAATGTAGGCAATGCAACTGAAATTTGATTGTGAGGAAGGTAATGACTTCTAGAAACATTCTATACTCAAAAGCAACAAGAAGCTGGAAAAAGTTCCAAGTCCACTAACCAGTTTAATAATGAAATAAAATAGATAATAGATCACGTCCACAAACCTTAGGGGTATTTTTTCATTTTGATGCTGAAGTACAATAACAGCATCGTTACTCGTCCACACAAGACTTTCATCTTCCATCATAAGGTGTGGATCCACATCAGCCAACGAGAGAACAAAGCTGCAAGGAGCGATTACTTTTCAAAAGCTTCCATGAAAGCATGAAGACTATGCAACTCACTACGAATCACATAATTTTCGTTATTCTTGTTCCCACTTGCAAGCACATCAAAATAAAAATAAAAAGTTGCTCTTTCAATTTCTCAGTAATCAAAGTGCAAACCCTGAATACTAATGAGTTTTTTGACAGCACGAGCTCGTTTGTTCTTAAACTGTTAGTCTGTCACAGTAAAAACCACCTTCCCAACACACTATCTTGAATGTGGTTAGTTATTAGAAGTTTTGAGCATTTTGGGTTTTGACATCAGACTTTTCAATAAAAGTGTGTCAATAAAATGACGCTTGTAAAGCATATGAAATAAATGGATGCAAAGGCATTAGATACTTAGATAATCGGTCTTTCTGCAAAAGTCATTTGCTGCACTACGATGACAAGTTTTTCAACAAGTTCGTCAGCTGCAAGAGGTTTTATAGGACTTTACTACTAACGGAACATAAGGCTTAATTCCTAGGTAAAAGTACAAACACGAGATAGAAACACAAGAGAAGCGGGATTGTCCTCACACAGGGATGACTCTTGTTCCATAAGTTCGGTAGAGATCTCCTTGTTTCTTTACCGTCTTCTTTTTCTTGCCCTTGCCACGTTTGGAGGTATAAGTATCCCAAAGAGGTTTATGCTTTAGTAGTGAATCAGTTGAACTATCAGATTCGTCCATCCAATTCTGGGAAAAACAAAATGTTATCAAACACGTAGTAAAGAAACTTAAAAAGAAATTGCGTGAAAGAAAAAAATCTTAAACAAGAAAAAGGCCAGCAAAGCTATACTAACTTGGCGAAGAAAAAATTTACTAGAAAGAGATGGGTCCGACATCTCAAGTAAACCTGCAGCAAGCATATCAGCAGACCGTTCCATCTCCTGCAATGCGCATTTCACAACAAAATGTCATAATAGGGGACTATAACTTCTCGGTAAGTCAGGTTAAGAGGACAGAAAAATTGTGGAAGTATCTTCCACAGGCAGTAAGCACATCTATAATCCACACATCAACATCAACCCGTTGCAGGTAACAAGAACATTGCAAGAACTGAAGACGCAGAGGTACTTAGAGATCATGCAAAATTTTGGAAACCAGTAACAAACAATCCAGTTCGCAGGCAACGTTGTGATGGTAAAATCGAAAACAGAAATTAGTTAACACAAAAAATCTAGTAGCTGGAGTGAACTATACGAGCCAACAGCAAACCATAAAATTCGTATGGAAGAATGTCGGAGGTTATTGCAAAAAATAACATCATTATCTCAGAAGTAATTACACTTTCAATGTACATAAGACCGGAGAGTTCATCATTGAAACAGAACTAGTTCACAAGTCAACAAAATCAGAATGATGAATTTAGAATGCACCTCTTTAAGAATAGCCCCATCCAAATATGTCTTTGTATGAACGTGAAATCGTCCATCGTTCTTTGTCTCCTGAAGAGAATGACCTCGCATTGCTTTTGAAACAGCAATGGCCAACTTCTCGTGCCGATGTAATGCATGTGAACCCCCTATCATTACCACTTCCTGTCCAGAGTGAACCATCTTCCTTATCTGAAAGCAGACAAAATGATTTACGTTATTCCGTGATCTTCTGCTCATGCGTTTTGATTACAAAATAGGAGGCAACAAAGATACTCAGGAAAAAGTCATGCTACAATTGAATCATGCCAACCTGAATCACCCTACCAGATGAAGAACCCCATCTTAGTTCCCCCCACAATCAATATCAGCGTCAACGATTCAATCAAATGGATTGCAGAGAAAAACATAATAAGAGCATCTTCAAGAAAAATGTCAAATTTTGGGGTGTTAATTTTTTTTGATGGCCTATGTGGCAATTTGACATTCAAATTTTTTGATCTCCAACAAAGATGTCAAATTGAGGCATTTGAGGCAAAAATTCATTAAAGGTTGAGGCATCTAAGGCAAAAAGGTATTTAATACTTGATGTCAAATTTGGCATCAAGCAGCTTTTTTCAATTGCCACATAGGATTTGACAATACTTTTGACATTTTTGTTGGAGAAGGTACTGATGCCATTTTTTAAAAACTAAATTGCCACATTGTATTTGAAATCTTTGTTGGAGATGCTCTAACATCTAGCTTGAAGAACAGGTTCGAAACAATTTATTTGCCAATTCAGAGAGACACTTTATTCTTGAATCATCCCAGTGATGTAATGAGGTTATATCCAGCAAAGCACAGTAAGGAACCCAACAACTAATTGCACTAGCATGAAAGGAGGACCACGATATCTTAGATCATAACCAAAGTCTGAGGTGTGGCCCATTTATCCAGCCAACTTAAAGGTAAAGGCAGATGGCCATGACCAAGGAAAGAACAGATGCAGTTAGTCTTGGCAAGTATTTTCCTATTTCTTCAATCAGATTCAATAGGTTGTTGAAGTGCACATAGGATGCAATTAGTTAGAAACCTAGTGCTAGGACTCCTACCTATGATTGCCCCTATCATTTCTTGCTGTAAGATTAGTAAATTTTAAATGCAGAGAGGCTCCAGAATCAGATAACACAAAATGGTTGGAATTTTAGAAGCAGGAAGCGTAGATTTCATACAGTACTCCATAATCCTCCACGAACTGAGTTATTTTTGCGAGTGAACACAAGCATCCACATCCCTTTTCCCACACATGCAATTATGGACCTGGAAACTAGTGGGAAAAAGTGCTCAACTAACTGTCAAAAGCAAAGAAAAAGTTCCATAAAAGACCCCAGTTGACTGACCATTAATCTTCAAATTCAATGTGAGTAGAGAAATTATGAAAACCTACATTGACCTTCCCAACAACAGGACAGATACAAATGGTTAGATTATAATTGAGCTGATCATACTAACGAGGTTAATATAGAATCTTCTAGGGTGAGATATTTCTGGCGGGCCTATCCCTGGTTTTCTGAATCAGCCCTTAGAATTGATGACCTGAGCCATAATGGACATGGACATGAACTGGGTTGACCTTGAATTTAAGCTATGGCCTACCATGGTCAGTCCAGTCCAGTTACCTAAATCTCCTCCTTTTTCTGCACCCTCTAATGGATGATTCCTTGACTACCTCGGAATGCAGGCTGCTGTGACGACAGTCATCCTGGGTGACCTCTAGTCTCTAACGGGTCTACAACATAGTTAGCTCCGAGACAAAGAGTGACACAGCACATGAAAACCCCTATAATGAACTCTTAAACCCCTACAATTACTTAATAAATCATTCACAAGTAATTTTCCAAAGTAGTTGTCGAAGAAATGTTATATCTCTGGACTTATGATATTTGTTATCCAAACTACAAATACCAGTCACATAATTAGATTATGCAAAGGGGACAAGAGAAATATTTAAAGCATGCACAGCACTTCTAATTGCAAGCAGCCAAGCACTAACAAAATGATTGTATTCCAGAGACAAACAAACCTCTGCTTCAATAGCTTCGACATCTATGCTGTAGTTGTGGCCTTTATCCATGATATTGTAGCGATTATGATTTTGTAGGACAATGACTGGTATAAGCAACCTTGTAGTGGTATCAACCATTTCGAACCTGTTACCAAAAATGTCAAAACACAAGTAATTTGGAGAGAGTACACAAATCACCCAACAAAACCAAAAACAGGTAGATCAGAAGCAACAGTGTCAAATTGCTAAATAGTTGAATCAAGGCGTGGACATAGATAATGTCATTCTGCCATACCAAAAAAATGAATGAAATGAAGTAGCAATCAAAGTCCATGCACATACCTGTGCACACAGGTTCTATCTTGCCCTTGTTGGCATCATAGTGGATACTTTGCATTACTTTTCACAAATGGCAAAGAAAATAAAGCACGGCATGGAGAACACATAACAAAAGCGACACCAAAAAATTGTCGTTTACTGACAACAATTTGCGAGGGTACAACAAAAGCCTTTGTCAAATATGACCTCCTAGGCAACTAGGTCTCTAAAGGGCTATGCAGTTAGATTTTGTAGCCTACATGAGGTGTTTGCCCACTAATTGTGAGAGAACTTGAATTAAAAGGGCAGAGAAGAGAAGATGAAACTCATTGTAGGCTCAACAGAAACAGAAGTAAACTCTTAATACTGAATTTACAAGTAAATCAAACTGGAGTGACAAATTGAATAATCTAAAGTCCAAGAGCTAAAGACGAACCAAGTAATATAAAAGCCAACATAGATCTAAATAGCATCAAGTTAATTTTCTACCCCTTTGGTGCTTGTATCATTGAAAGTGTGAAAAGCAACAAGTTAAGATCAAGCTAACAAAGAGATACCAAGGACTTTCATGATCAATCTGGGCCCTGGGGAATGGGTCTCCTAATGATACTAGAATATAAGTGCCAAGGAAACCCAAAAGTGATAAGTGAGAGTGCCAAGGAAACCCAAAGGTCGTTAGTGGGACTGATCCAAGGTGATCCTGAGTGCGCACTTTGTTGATCTACTCATCCCAAGGGGCCTCCAAAGACCCTTTTAGATGGAGATTTCATTGGTCCATGGATTACTCCGTCTTCAAGAGGAAGAACAAGAAGAAGCTCCTTCAGAAAATTTTAATCCCCAAGTTTGCTAAAGAGAAAGCAATTGCTACCCTCTGTGTCAAGCCTAAATCTTCCCTCAAAAGACTTCTAAGAAATAGAAAGTGACGTATTATAGGGTTCTCTCCTTATTGGGTTGGTATTAACTTGTTTGTTGACCTAACCTCTCTGATTGTGAGGTTCCTTTTAGGATTACGTGTTTCTAATCTTGGAAAGGTTTCTTAGTCATCTGCTTTTTCCCCAAGGATATGTATCAAGCCCCAATGTACCTCCTCAGTTTCTGGTTAATACATGCTTAATTAGCCCCAAATTAGCTATAAAAAACAAGTTAAGACAATCGAAGACCTTATCGAATTCATCCGGCTCTTTGAGCATATGCAAGAAACTACTATTTCATGGAGTGATAATCTGAAAGTAGGAAATATGAGGATTAGTAGAGTTGATTGAGAGCCCTAATCTCTATACTTCAGAAGCATTTGTCAATATCTGAGATGGGCAAGCTAAATGGGCGCACATATGTTCTGAAGACAAATGATGGGGGTGTATCATCAAAGATCAACCTTCTTCCTTGATGGAAGATCTAGGAAGATCTCCTACTCACAACATCGTCGTACACTTTGAAAAATAACCTAGCATAAATGCAAGAAAAACAGTTTAAAACTCGAAAGTTAATAACAAGGAGTACGACAATGCATAACATAACCACTTGTTAGAGGGCTAATGTCTAAATACCTGACATCAGGAGCTATAACGTGTTCAATTGTGGTCGCAACCAGAGCAGCCAATTGTCCAACAAAAATACTGGGGGCAGAATGATCACCAGCTACAGCCAAATCTTTTGGAAACATCGCATGCCGTACCCTGGGGAGTGATTTGTAACTGACACTACCTTCTTCAGTTTCAATCTTTCCATATGTGCAAGGGCCTGCTGAGAGGTCGATCACAACAAATCTGAACTCGCAAAAGAAGACAACAAGAGGTAAACCCACTGATTCAACATGTCAACAGGGATGTAACTATAGTCATGGTTCTTCATGTCGAACACCTTTCAATTGTATCCAAGAAAAAGTGAGCACTAAAATGTGGTTTCTGGTACTAACTCAAGTAGTTGCACCTCATAATTGACCATATGACTTTCCCTTGGGATCTCTATTTTCAAGTATTTATGTTCACCAAAGAGATTTGGCAAAACTTGAAAGTTAAAAAAGCTTTCCTTCAAGGTGCTCTCAGTATGGTTATCTTTATCTTCTCCAAAGTTTCTTCTTTCAGCATCAAACAATGTTACTTTATCCTCTATATTCCTATGTATCATGTCCACATTTAAAACAAGGGCATAAACCCACATCCTTCCAAAGAAATAAGCATATTAACTTGTTAGAAAATCACGATG
Source organism: Arctostaphylos glauca (assembly GCA_019985065.2). Classification (NCBI taxonomy): domain Eukaryota; kingdom Viridiplantae; phylum Streptophyta; class Magnoliopsida; order Ericales; family Ericaceae; genus Arctostaphylos; species Arctostaphylos glauca. The sequence goes on from JAHSPW020000007.1 coordinate 1,650,978, forward strand.
ACTAATAAGAATTAACATGTGGTGGTAGGGTTCCAAAACAAAATTACCCTTATTTGATCAAATGTGGTTTCCATATTTTCCGGTACAACTGGAGAATCTGCACTGCCTAATCATGATACAAACTCATCTAAAAGTCTCTAATTTCAAGTATAGGAGATTTGGCATCATTTGTAGTTTGAAAAGATTTCCGTGAAGACAATAACAGTACAATAAATTCTAGAATTTCTCCTTTTAGCATCAACCTTTGTTGCTTTATTCCCTATATTCCTACATATCATGTCCATACTTAAAACAAGCAAATAAGTAGTTACGGTGCCTTAAAAAAAAACCTTCGATGACTTATCGGCTGCTGCCTTGCTTGAGGAATAGTTTCACGAAAATGGAGGATTAATTTCTGGAATGGGCTATAAAAAATACTAAACCTTATTTGAGGGAATTTCCACTAAACGAATTCCGTGATCTAAATCTTACAAACCCAACATATGTAATTCATTTGAAGTAGCATTATTGCCAGCAATGCATTTGATCAAGCCAAAGAAGTTAGATTATCAAGCAGAATACAACCAAGCGCATGCATATATTCTTCAAAGTACTGTATAACAACTATACCTGCCAGAGCTCAGCCAAACCTGAGAGGCACCTCCTCCACGGTAACGATAGTGGTAAATATAATCTCCCTCCTGTTTCTTTATCTCTGACTCAGTTAGCTGGGGAGGTTTTTCATACATCAGACTGTCGAGGTCAATATCCTTGTTCCTAGGATCCATTCTGACCTGTGAAGGAGTGGAACAAGGTCAGGGAAAGGAAATCACAAAGATACGGTCATGCCAAGCTCTCCTAAGGAGTGGTAGCGCAAGTGCATAACCTTCATAAGTATCTTTGGTGAAAAGATATGATTGCGGTCTACTATTAGTCACAAACTTTCATACTACAGAATCTTAAGATGTCAGATAATACCTTATCAAAATTGACAATAAATATCGCACTGGGCACAGGCCTGTCTGTCTCTTCTCCTGTATACCTTCCACCCTCCATGTCAAATAAGTACGAATAAAGCCTGTGGAAAACTGGCTCCACAGCTGTTGCGTCAACCTCAAAAGCAGGAACCTCTCTTCTGGAATCAGCCTAAACGTAGTCCAAGTATGGTAGAATTTTTTGTCAGACACACTGTTTGTGAACTTGTCGTAAAAAAAAAAGCCACGAGTTGCAGTTCATATAATCTAATCAATCACCTCTCTACCAGTCCCAGCTGGAACCATTGCTGCTTTCAAGGCCTTCTCAAGTTCTATCAGTTCTGGCTGCCCAGCCTGCAAAAAGAGCATGTAATGATTATGTAAGGTATTTTCTCCAACCATGTATAGTTAACAAGAAATCATCATGCTAAACTTACAAAATCCAGGTTCGTGGGCATCTCCAACCCATACTCTATATTTCCATTCATGTCTCTATTTCCCTATTTTGGAGGAAATCATCCTCCAACCCATCCTCTGAAACTCTCCTCCATTTGGGAGGATGGACTTTGATACTCCAAATATGGAGAATGAAGGGAAAAAATAGAAGATCTCCTCTGAATACAGAGAATGGGAATTTATTAAGTTTTCTTGATTGAACTTTTAAGTTACACACTTACTTTTAACAACATTAGTATTTATAAATTTGAAATATGTTTAAAACAAAACTAATATTACAAAATTTTAGTAAAAGTTTGAAAAAAAAAAAATGGATTATGAAGGTAAGTGGCAAATGTTTGAGGATTGACTGGCGATGCTCTAACTGCAAGAAGACAAAAGATCAAATTTTTGGGCGCTGCTTTATCTTATTTTCAATGGCAATTGCTAACTTAAACAAGATTCATATTTCCTTTTTATTCTCCCCTCCAATTGTCTAATATTTTTCAATCGGATTAATCGGCCGACTAATCGGCGATTAATCGGTAATCGGTTGGTCACCTGGGCGACTACACCCAAATCGCTGAGGGAAATCGGCTGGTCACCTAGTCGGAGTCTAATCGGAGACTAATCGGCTAATCGCCGACTAATCGGACCGTCGATTAGTCGGCCGATGGGAAAATGAAAATCGGGCAATTAAAATGACGTAGTATAGATTAAGTATTACTAGGGTTATAAGAACTGTACGGAACTTATAGAGCTACAGTTCTCTCGATGTCGTCTCTCTCTCTCGCTCGCCTCTCATAATCTCATTACACTTTACAGTTTATATATATATATATATATATATATATATATATATATATATATATATATATATATATATATTATAGAATATCAGTAGTAGCTTATATCAGTACAATGGTGTATAATATCTGTGTAATGGTGTATTATATCAGAACAACTTTGAACTTTATAGAAATATTTATTACAAAAAGGAAAAAACCTGACTAATCCTCCTAGGTCGATTAATCCCCGATTACTAGGCCTAGACGCTAGAAGGTCCCCCACCGCCCGACTAGCGCCTAGCGATTTTTAGAACATGGGCAATAAGACTACCAACATTTAGGTTTTCAGCAATACCAGAGAATTTATTAAGAACCATCTCTTTCTGGGTTCAATCAGTCCACAAAGAAGAGAAGTCATCTGCTTGACTTAAATTGGGAGCTTTACCGGTTGTACTTCTCCATGTGTCCCTTAAAATAAACGCACCATGAAACCAGCAACCAAGTATACTGGTAAAAGACCAGAAGTCTAGACAGTAAGTCACTGAAGCCTAGTAATGAACAGCTTCCAATATCAAGCCACGCCTATTTCCCATTCTCAAGCCCCAGAAGCCTAGAGCAAACCACCACCCCGCTAGTTTCGAATAGTGCTCCCGTTCCACTCTCCCTATTACCAGGCCCTTCGAAACATTTAGGCAATGTTCTAAAAATTGTTAGGCGCTAGTTGGGCGGAAGAGGGGCGTCTAGCGCTTAGGCCGAGTAGTCGGGGACTATTAGGTGCCTAGAGATTAGTCGGTTTTTTTATTATTCTAAAAAATATTTCCCTTTCCCAAAGTTTGAGTAAGAAATAAAATAAGATTAGGAAGAAATGAATTAAGGCTAAAGTAACAACTAAAATAAAAGTTAAAAACAAAGTCCAATGTCCAAATTTCAAAAACAAATCAAATTTAGCAATTTTTTGATAAAATTCCGAAAGGGATTTAAGTAATACTATTTTAAGCCCGATTGTGTTTTAAGATATTTACTAACCTTTGACTAATCGCCATACCCTATTAGAAGCCGCATAATGCCGACTACCGCCAAAATGCCTAATGTACTCCTAAAACATAAAGTTACAGTGTCGGACTCTCAACGCCTAGCGCCTAGTGCCAACTAGTCGGCTCGTCGTTGGCTAACGCCTAGGCGCCGACTAGTTGTCCGTCTAGGCCGACTTTCGGAACAGTACATTTATGTACAATCAAATCTATGTCATCATCCGACATCCAAACATATCAGTCCTCAAGCAACATCTCAATCAACCCCCAAGAAACACCCTGGTATCTGCACATAGTTCATCAATCGTCAAGCAGGTCATCCCGTTCCAACTTAACTAGAATAGAAATCATTGGGACTATCAAAAATTTAAATTGGTCATAGTTACCACCCTGTATTGCAGTCTTGCAGACCAATGTGTAATACAGAAATTGAGCTTCTTGTTCAAGAGCTTGGGATATTGTTGTCCCATTTCCTAACAGCTTAAGCTTATAGGAAAATTGGTGATCCAACATTTAAACCATGAAAGGACAGAAATTAGTTGAATATCACTTCAGATGAAATTCTACAGATGATATAATCAAATTCAACATTATAACTTCAAGTTGATAATGTATCTGGCAGGGGAATGGAATTATTAATAACCATAATCTAGGAGAATCTTACAGGAAATGCATTGTAGACTATGTGATGCTCGATGTCAAGAGGCTCGCCTGTCTCTAGGCATGAGGGCCTGTGTGATGGGAAGCTGACTCTCAGAAACTCTTCCAATGTGTGTGAATCAATTGCATACCTGTAGCCTCCATCTCCACTGAAACCAACAAGGACCACGTTTACTTCAAGCGGGACTTGAAATGGAACCTGCATGACACATAAATTCAAGATAAGGTTGGGCATACAAAAAAAGTTCAAGATGGCTACAGTATAAACATGCACCTGGAATGAAGAGGTCAAATCAGAATGTTTTGAACATAGAGACAAAAAGAAATATGCCACAAAAGGATGAATAAAACAATTCCACCTAAAACATTAAGGGTCCATTTGATTGTAAAAATGAACTTTAGGTAGAGCAGAAGCCGCCATCTAAGGAAGCAATTTCGTAAGGCCAGCGTCTGATGGCAAGATTTTTACCACTGGTAACCTTAACCAGAGGAACCAAGTCCCTGGTTAATTGGAGTTGCATGTGCACTATAAGTGTGGGAGTGCATCTTATAATAGAGTTTTACTTCACCGCCATTTCTATCATGACATAAGCCGTATTGTGATAGACTTTCACTGGCCTACCATGTGAAGAAAGGCTAAGGTGCTTCATTGTAATAAATAACATATTTCCAAAGAGTATATGTGTAGCCCTGTAATTCATCCATCCCTTCTTCGGATCCTCTGGATGCATAGTAAGTTCCCTAACAAGGGGTCTTTGAGAAGCGATAGGGACACGGTGGATCCCAACATTGCTCTGTGGATAGGAAGCTTTGGGCTTCATTTCTTATCTGATTAACACTTATCATATTTTTGTACAGTGAACTTCAACATGGCTTGGGTGTTCCCTTTTACTGCAGTGGAGCTCCTCCACTCTTGGAGAGAGCAACGTAGATAAGAACTAGGAGGCTTGGCCCTTGAGCTGTTGAGCTGTTATTTCGTTAATATAGAGGGAGCACAATAAAAGAACTTTTGATGGGGGTGACACTTCTCCCTTTGTTTTGAGAATTAGATTTTGGCCTTTTTTAATAGTTGGCCTAGGGTGGTTTGGAGCCCTTATTGCACCAATCTCGTGATTTTATCGGTTTCTTTGTGTATTTGGACTTATAGAAACATAATCTATCCTTTCTTTAAATACGGATGGCACACCCTTCATGCTTCGTGCTTCGTGCTTCTGTTTCGACTTTATATAATATGTATTGCAATCCAATGTTCATAGTGAATTTCATAGTGAATTTCACTTCTTAAAAATTTGTCAACTTAAAAATGAGGCAACAGAACATTTTAGAAGGCCAAATCTTTCAATTGTAGGAACAGCAATCCAATGTTTCAAGCAAGAAATGAACAAATTAGATCTGTACTGAAATGGTAAGGTTGTCCAAGCAAATTACAGCCGAACAAGCAAAGAAAATGGTTCATGGTTCACTATTCACGAGAGATGGTGATAAACAAAAGCTGAAAGTACAGCTATAAACTAATAAACAGAACAGACACACATACATACATATAAACATACATACCCTATACATGATAGCGATGTGGTTACGTTTTCAAATTAGAAGCCTATATGTCACTTCTCTGTCCAACTTAACTTCTTCTCAACAAACTTTTTTCTTCTATCTACAAATTAAATATCTACACCTACTATATCCTATAATCCCCAACCGAAACTGAAAAAAAAAAAAAAAACCAGCTGAAAAATTCTAAAAAAGTTTAACCTCCTACTTTTTCTAACTATAAAAACAGCAAAAAAAAAAAAAGAGTTTCCATTCGAGTTATTACCTAATTTCGACCTTCAGACTACCTAGAACTGGATGAATTCTTGTGTATATGTACATGTATGTATGAACTATAACCATACAAATAGAAACAAATGAGTTTCGATTATAATTATCACCTAGTTTGGAACTTCAGACTACCTCCCACGGGATGAATGCTTGTGTATAGATTGTACATGAATGTATGTCTTATACTATACAAATAGAAACAAATGAGTTTTGATTCTAATTATCACCTAATTTCGAACTTCAGACTACCTAGCACGGGATGAATGCTTGTGTAACATGTATGTATGTATGTGTAGGGTGATACCTCAGCGCGAGTATGGAGCATGCGGCGGACATCGGATCGGACGCTATCTCTGACATCGTGAAAAGCTCCGTGATGCCACTGAGGGTGCCCTGGATCCCTCCGAAAAGCTTGAGGTGCAGACTCTGATTGCAGTTGGAGCAAACTCAGTGTGAGGATTAACAACGAACATACGAGGCTTCGAATTGAGCTCATGGCTCTCCGATTCAGTGAATGTATTGAGGTGCAGACACTGATTGCAGTTGAAGCAAACTCACACTCTGATTGCTGTATGTATATATGTATCTATTTCCAGACACCGATTCGTCCTGTTGGTGTGAGATCGAAGTGGTGGAGAGGGGGGGAGAGAGAGAGAGAGTTGCTGAGTGTTTTTGAGCATTTGACCTCTCACGCTCCGGACGGGTTTAATTGTTTTAGGTCACCGCGAAGGCGTTCGCGGGGAAGTAGCCTCAGAGACTGAGAGAGGACCGGTTTAGCCAAAATTATTTTTACTCAATTTCTTTATATTTATTATTTCTATTTTATTATTTTTGTGAATTATGAAGGAGGTGAGTATAAATGGCAAAAATTATGATCAAAAGTTTTAAAAAAGTTATTAAAAATAGTAATATTTCAAAACAGATAAAAAAAATTATTTTTTATGATTTTTTTAAAAAATTGGTTCATATTGTTGCGTAATCCATTTAGACTTCAACCTCATTTGTTGGTAACATAGTTGCAATGTGTGAGTTTGGAGATGGACACTACAAAACTTCCGCTCCCCTCCGCCTAACCTCTCCGATAAGGGCTGGCAATAATATTTATTTATCTAACTGTGCCTACTTGATTAGGTGAACTCAATATCTCGTCAATTTTTTACAACTATTAAATTTTTTTTTAAATTCACAAATGTTTAATGCAAATTTACATTTTATTTTCCCAATGACGATGGCATTTGGATTTATCTCAACTAATTTCTCAAGTATATACAGTGATTTGATTTTGAATTGTCATTGTTTCAAAACTAATCAATTCCAGTTTGTTCTCTTTTTCAGTCAAAAAAACTTAATTAAGATAAAAATGAGAAGATGCGAGTTGTGGCTAATATTTTTTCGTTAGCAATCTATTTTCAGCTCGTAGTATTATATTTGATTGCCCCATACTTATGAGTGTAACTGTATGAAGAAGGCCGAACAAATCTAATAGATATTAAAATACACTAAAAAAATTGTTCAAAAAACTATTAAAGTTGCTGGTTATTGCATTTGAATTTATCTCATTAAGTTCTCGAGTATATATATGTATGTATATGTATATATGTCTCTCTCTCTCTCTCTCTCTCTCTCTCTATATATATATATATATATATATATATATATATATTGTCCAAAATTTTTAGATTTGTTGGGCTTATGTTATCGAGATACCAACTTCAATAAGATGAGAAAATAAAAACCAACCACATGTCTACTATTTGATAGTCAAACTTAAGACTTCTTGAAACTAGGACTTGCATATTTAGGAAATGTATACAAAGTTATGTTTTGCATGTTGAGATAGTATTACTACTTAAATGTTTTCACAAGTAATCACAAAATATATTCATCATTGCTTGTCTAGTATTTTACGGTTTAAAGTCTCGGCTAGTATATCACACAAATTGAACAACATATTCACGTCTTGACAAAATTGTAAATTTAGACCCAAAAAATCATTCTTGCATTATTTCGATTGTTCTTGAATTTTGTTTTTCCTTGACAATCTACTAAAATACCCAAACGCATTTAGATTCATGAAGGCAATTGCTCAAATGTTTTCCTAACCCAATCCGAGGCCACAATATGGGTAATGTCCATATCTCGTTGCAAGGCTTATTATTGTGGGTCATAAAGCGGACTTCAGATCAATAACTTTACATGAAAAAGGCGGGGGTACAAAGGTCATAATACCATTCATGTACAAACAACCCTCGCAGGTGACTGCAATGAACAAAATACACTCACTAGTCTAAACAACAAGCAAACACTCGAACATTAGAACAGGAGATCCCCGGACAAATGGACAAGCTCCGGGGAGGGAGGAGAGCAAGAAATACGGTTTTAGAGACGTGACGGTCCAAATCTTATCCAAACTGCAAGAACAACGGACTAAGACGTGCCAACATTAATGTTGTTGGATACAAAATGGACACTAAGAGTCTGCACAACCCATTATCCACCAGAGTGAAAAACGTACTGCAGGATATGATGTCCAGGCAGAACGAATTGCTGCTCCAATGAATCCTTCAAAATATGATGAGATCAAGTTCCAGACCCCATCGCTATGTGATCTTCCAAATGATAGCTAGGGCATCGGGAAATGCGTCCCCACAGGCTTTAAAAGCCGCTATTTACAGCAAAAACTAACAGCTGCTAGAAAAAGGCCAGTGCAATTACAAGCAAATTTTCCTCAAATCAAATCATGTTCTATAGTCCCAACATGGCTTTCTAGGGTTCATGAAGCTATAAGACGGTACAAATTAGGGTTACTGTTATTTTTGGAAGGGGATGAGTAGAGCATGCTTTCATAGACTCAGAGTATTACAAAGATCTTCATCCATCTTCCAAAAGCTATAAAAACAAGAAGAAGAAAAAAAATACAAATATCAAGAACTCTTGAAACAAATGAACTCATTATCATTACTAGAGCAGCAGGACTGCTTTGTTATGCTGCTCGATAGCCGTGCATTCCGGTACATCTCGTGGAGGGAGTATCGTTTTCTAGGGGAACCGCAAAAATCAGAGGAAGCATACATTTGAGTAGTGAATCAGAAATCAACGGTGCTCCAGAGCACTACGGAGTGACAGTGGAGGCTCTTGCATTATGCCTCTCGAAATTAGGTCATGGTTCAAGAACAACACAATAACAGTTATATCATCGTGGAAATGGCGTCGGACCTTCTGGTCAATCTTCCGAAGATCACAATAGCGCATCTCACGTTTTCTAGCTGCTTCTTGAAGAGCAGCCTTGACAAGCCTCTTGGCACTTCCCTACAATAAAACCAATTTGGTGAGCACAAGAGAGGTCACAAATGCATATAAAGTATAAACACATCACGTAGTTACATTAAGAACATATTCGTGATCACAAGTACAGATGGGGGATTCCATACCACAGACATCTAGGTTGATGTCTGATAGTGTAACATCGAGGCCGAGCAGATTCATTATTCCTTTTGTTTTTATTCCGAGAAGAAGAAAGGGACTGAGTGGGTGTTTGGTGACTGGTGTTGAGAGGGAGGAAGGGCACGTGATGCACAGCCGTAATGCTGCAAGTAAGAACATGGCAGCTGAATGCACAGTGCACACCACAATAAGACAAGAACAGAATTGTGTTATATGGACTGGGGTACGAGTGTCGGGTGCATTTCCATCCCACCGAACAAGCCAAAATATTCATATTTGTTTGTATAACTCTTCAATTTACTTGGGTAAACTTTGTTTACAACGTGGCTTGGTCATTTCATGCAGCTTTTAGGAAAGCTCGTGGTAAATTAGAAGTACAAAATATGTTTGCTAGGTGATCGTCCAACTTAGCACATTGGTCATGGATCCCACACCCTTCGACAATCCAACAAGGGTGCTTTATAAATTTAGAAGAGTCCATTTGCGTTTTTCCATTCACATGTATCTGCAATTACATAAAGTTCAAAGAACACGTCAAATCTACAAGGCTCTTCACTCATTTAGTACCCAATTTGTCATACATCGTCCCTCGTGCCTATATCTTTTAAGTTCTCATTCTCCATCTTTGCATTGCCTCGTTCACTCAAGCGATAACTGTAGTTTGAAAAAAGTATTTACCCAAATGTGCAGAATCAGAAGAGAGCAAAGTATCTACACTACACAAGATGGAAGATGGATTTCAGTACACAAAAGAGTGATTATACAAGAAGATAAGATTGCAAAAAAATCTCACCGCCTGCGGATGACTCTGGACGATTTGCACAGCATTTTCATTAGTCAAGTGTTCCCATAAACCATCAGACGCAAATATAAGGAAAGAATCATTTGGTTGTAGACGGTGACAAAGAATAGATGGGGTGGCACTCAAGATAGGCATATTCATCGGTTCACAAAGTCTGAATTTCGCTTGGATTGGTTCTCTGTTGTACTGTGCATGTTTCATATAAACATCACCGATAGATCTAGAAACCTGCGCCAAACATAACCAAAAGTCATATGGAAGAATCATTAGTCATGAAGGTTCATGGTGATAATGATTCGAAGTGCTAGCATCCAATATTGTATGCATATTAAAAAAGAGAGAATGCCTTCAAAAGAATAGGGTCAAGTTGAATTCATGACAAGTGCGAAAAAAGAAAAAGCTATCAAAGAGGATTAAAAGTCGCAAGCTCAATGTGAAGTGCCAAATCCTAAAAGGTGCAACTTTTAAGTCAAACCAGCAAAGGAGGTTAAGGGTAAAGACTAGGAGCTGTAGTAAAGAGAAAACTATAAGCAGTAAGAAACTTCTCATAAGCGAAATGTGGATGAGTACCCCGCATTCAAGGAATTTTTATTGGTTGAAGTATTCTACCTTGGTGAAGAGATAAAAAACAAGAACCATTTTTTTAACCAAAAAAACTCCAAACATGTCCACACTCCTAGCCCACGAGAACAACGATCTTCAAAAAAAAAAAGAAAAAACTTCAATCCAAAGATACAGTTTGCCCTACAACCAACTTTCATGATAGCAAACCAAAGCAAGCAATATGCTGATGTTCCATTGGCAACGTTCAACCTCTCCCTAGCCGTCATCATCAAAGAATGTCACCACCAAGTTCAAGTGGACTGCATTTCTATGGTAAGGTAAAAAAGGTTCAAGAGGCCCTACCCTCACCTAGAAAAAGATCAAATTCCACTTCTCATTTACAGTTTTACCACAGGGTAGCAGATCGATGGTGAACCACATTTTGTTTCATCACTTCTGCAGAGTCATGACTTCTCTAACCCAAATGTCAAACCTTCTATCTTCATTTTCACAATAAAACGCCATCTGCAGTGGCAAAAAGAGACAATAAGGTTGGTTGGTCAATAGAAGATTATTTTGGCCAGTCTTCCAAGTTCGAAATGCCTTTGAGCTCTTCGGCTTCGCAAAACAGTCATTGCTCATTCATTGAAGTCTTCCTGACTGGACAAAGCAGGTCATCTATTTTACATAATCTTTCTGGTGATTTTTTTCCCCTTGCATTTGAATATAGCCTCAAACCAAGGAGAATTTGGGCCGAAAATATTTGACTTTATGTCAACTTTGCAGTTTACGTCCGTCAGATAACTTTGGCAGCATGTAAAGGCTCAATCAAACGTACTTCCTTTATAATGATTCTAGACGTGCGCAACAAGGTGAAAGTTTACACAAGTATATTATTAACAGCTACTTTACATCTCAAACTCAACCATTACAAGACCCAGCATGTTCTCAAATGACACCAAGTTTCAAAGTTAAAACCTCGACAGATATGCTTCATAGCAAGGCTTTCAAATTACTAGCACCAGCACAAGTTTAACCAAGGGAATCACTATCTAAGAATTCTAAAACTTCTATAACATTTACAGCAGAGGATAATCTTGTCAGAGTTCCTCACAGAATTGTAACTGAGGATCAATCAACAAATGTAAAGGTGAAAGGATTTGAGAGAACCTGAATAATGCCTTTTACTCTCCAAACTCCATGTTTGAGGACGACAATTTGAGGATCATTTGGATGAAGTTCTTTGAGCTCGTGCCTGACAGCCTCAATGTTGGCATTGTGTTCTGTTGATAATTGTCTGGCGGCAATACCTCCCGTGTTCCCAACTTTCTTTCCCAAAACAACCCGAGAATCCCCAAGATTTGCCACAAAAAGCGTCTGCTGACTTATCACTCCAACTAGACAGCACGAACCAACGGTTGCTAAATTGGGTCTTGTGTTCCACATGTCGGAAACGAGGGCCGTGAACCCTCGTTCTGTTTCGAGAAAAGCTCTTTCAATTGTCTCAGCTGTCACAACACCGCAGTCTTCGGATGCTGCTGCTGCTGCATAAAGACAGCAATAATATTCAATACACGGTACAATTAAGTGATTAGGATGGGACCGTAGCCTTCCCTAACTATTAGACACACTATCCCAATACCTAAAGTTGCAGCTTGGAAAGGTCTGCAGCTTGAACACATCACACCCCCAATACTCGAGTCCAATTTTAATGCACTTATCATAAAGACTCCTCCGACCAGAAAGCTCTGACAGACCAAAATACCATACATGTACATTCACCGATGTAAGCAACCTTTCTATGTTTAAGCTAGCACCGGGAAGGCCCCCACCCCACCCCACCTCCCTCCCCCAACTTCTATGTTCAAGCAGAACCTTGAAGAAAGTCACAAAACAGACCCATCTTTTGCAAATAAAATGTACAAACTCAGATTGTGCACACAAAAAAATGTTCCGAATTTGCGGAGGTAAATGTCACGGTTTTCACAGTTTTAGACTACCAATGAGAAATTTCCAAAAGAGTACCAAAAAAAAGAACAATAATGAAGCAAAAATATGAACCTCGGAAGTGTCGGAACAAGTGATCGCATACGTATCTAGCTGCCTCGTGGCCACCGTGGCCGTCGTAGATGCCGACAAATGTCCCAAAGGGTCCAGACTCGATCTGACTCTGGTCTTCGAGCACCTGATTCGCCTGAACCACTGCCATCGAGAATTCCCCGCTCGAACACCGCCCAATATCCTTCGACCACACCAACCCATCTTTAACAAGGTCACCACTGCCGCCGCCGCCGCCGCGTGTATTGTTGACTCTATTATCGCCCTCAAGTGGCTTCCAACAAAGAGAGAGGAGATTCATCAACGCCTGAAGCATCCCACATCTCTCGATGTGAAACCCTAGGCCCCTGATCCCCTCCCAACAATTTGGACTTGTGTTTTCGGAATCTTCCTCAATTTCATAAGAATACACCTATATATAAATAGAGAGAGATAGATGAGTAAGAGGGGGAAGTAAACCCTAGGAGGGAGAAAGGGGGTAACGGAGGGAGGGAGGGAGAGGGGGAGGGGAGGGGGATGGGGGAGGTGGGGTTGTTCGGTGGTAGAGGAACAGGGTATGTGTTCGCTCTTATTTGAAAGGGAGATGACGTAGGGAAGCCTTTTTGTTGGGTGTTGCTCTCTCTCCTCTCTCTCTCTCTCTCTCTCTCTCTCCTCTCTCTGTGTGTTATCTGTGTGTAGTTTTACATGTATACGCTCCCTGCTTTGAAAAAGTCTCCATACACAGATCTCTCCTCTCTCTCTCTCTCTCCTCTCTCTGTGTGTTATCTGTGTGTAGTTTTACATGTATACGCTCCCTGCTTTGAAAAAGTCTACACACAGATACGCATACAAAGAGTGGTACATAAATGTGTTCTGAAAATAGTTCAATACAAGAGTAATTTATATTATTTTGAGAATTATACATATATCGAACGATTTTAAAAATATCTGTATTTGAAGTTAAACATATGTGTCTGTGTAAGAAGATTTCTTATGATTTTATGAGGAGTTTCGTGAACATATTTTCGTGTATGTATTTGAATACAGGTATTTTGAACTATTTTATACACGTCAAATTTTTAAAATAATAAAATAAAATTTTACGTGTATATTGTTCTGAGTATATTTATACTGAAATTTTTATACCAAAATTTGTACGTAGACTTTCTAGTCTTTTATTAATGAAAAGAAGTATGAATTGTCTTTGTAGATTTTGTTTACGTTGCTTTAGGATTCTCTTATTTGCTTCTAGTTTTTTAATTTTTGTGTTTTTGTTTTGATATGAGTACCAATTTGTGCTTGGTCAAATTTTTCGATATTATTGTTACTGTATTTTTTATTTTTTTTATTTCATTAGACTCCCCGCTAAATTTTGTTAATTAATAAAAAAGACAATCAACATTGGTCATATATTATAGTGTTCTGATTCTCCTAATCGAGACAAAAATACTTTGACCAAATTAAACAAAACAAGTAAATAAACATTAATAATACCCACTATAGCAGGCCGGACTTATAAGTTATTGAACTACAATACATATGAGTCCAAGTGGTATAACTGAAGCCTCGGTCTTCTCCTCTTGTCGTCATGGGTTCTTAGTGCAATTTGTTTTAGAGTTTGGGCCAGACTGAATGCTTTGCAAAAAGCATGTCGGGCACACAATCAGCTCATGGGATGGGCCAAACTCGGAGCGGTTGATATGGCCGCATATCAACAACTTTCCAAACTCCACATAACTAGTAGTTCTCTCGACACAGTTGCATGGGTTACAATTTGATACTCGATGCGTCATGCATGATGTCAATGGCAAAGCCAATTGTTTCTAATGTTGTGGGGGCTGGACATTTGTCCCATACGTGGTGCACGGGGCGGTTATTCCAAGCATCGTGGCAAATGACGCGGTGATCTCGGACACGGTGATGTGTCTGCCTTGGCAGTCTCCTATATAAGGTAATTGAAGCACTCAGTACTAGGTACACACTATTACTTACTCTCAATTACTTTTGAGTTAAATCATTCATTTTCAAGAACTAACTTAGAGATTAGAGTGCCCTTTGACTACTTTCGATCGGTCAAGTACATTAATTGATTGTTCCAGTATACAGTTAAGTCAAGAGAAATTCAACACAAGCAACTCAAAGAGAGAAAGAGAGCAACTCAGAGAGAGAGAGAGAGACCAGGTTCAAGAGAGTCCGGGTTCAAGACTCCACACTGACTATTCTTAAAAAAATTGACTTACGCTAAACTATGCAACTATGAGTTCAAGTGAAAATGATAGCGCAAATGTGAAAGCATCTTTCAAAACTATCTTAAACTATTAAAATTCACAAGAACAAAAATAATTTCTCGTTCACATCTATAAATACAGATGTGATTAATATTATCTGATGTGCATGTTTTTTTAAAACAATATGGGCTCTACATGTATGGAATAATTTTGAACACTTCTATATTTGAATTTGTGCACGAAAAGCACGCAGACATGCTGGATGAAAAATAATGGAAGAAACAACACATAAGGGCACAAGTTTTCATGGGCCGGATATACCTGAAAGAGCCCAAGTTTGGGGATGACGTTAACAATAGCTAGGGTAGTACTATATCTAGCCCATTTGAAGAACCTTAACAAAAATTCCTCATTTTACATGTGGACCCTACTTCTTGAAATGCCTGCGGGAGTTATAATGTATAAAAGTACACCGATATCTGTAAAATAATGTATTAATATCCGTGAATATGTATTAATATTTTATACTGATATTCGTTTAACATTATATGTATATTATTCACAGCGTAGTAATCAGTGGTTGGTAAGGACTCTTTCGTTATTGATTTTATTTTTATATGGTGTACCATACAACTTTAGTGGATGGAATTGAACGAGATTAAGGAGGTGCGAGAAAAATTCATTTAAAAAAGGTATGGAGTAAAAATGCCTTCAAATATTCCAGAGATGTTAAACGTCGTGAAAAATTACAAAATGCCCTAGAAAACTATAAAATGTCCTCTCTCTATCCGTGGCCTACGAGGTATTCCAAAAGTAAGTTCAAGCAAAGGTGAAATTATATAGAAGTAGTACTAGAAGAAATAATCCTCGAACTACAAATACCTGCATGACTATTAAAGTCGTCCATTTTAATTTGCATTTTAAGGATGTATGGAGTAAAAATGCCCTCAAATATTCTTGAGACATTAAACATCGTAAAAATTACAAAATACCCTCTGAAAACTACAAAATGCCCTCCCTCTATCTATGGGATATTCGGAGAGCAAGTTCAAGTCAAACATGGAATTATATATAATTAGTACTAGAAGAAATAGTCATCGAACTACAAATATGTGGAGGAGTGTTAAAGTTGTATATTTTAAGGCACATTTTTAGGAGATATGGAGTAAAAATGCCCTCAAATATTCTTGAGATGCTAAACATCGTGAAAAATTAAAAAATACCTTGACAAAACTACAAAATGCCCTCTCTCTATGGGATATTCCGAAAGTAAGTTCAATTCAAACATGAAATTGTATATAATTAGTACTAGAAGAAATAGTCCTCGAACTACAAATACGCGCTGTACTGTTAAAGTTGTCTATTTTAATACGGTAATCGAACGAAATGTCTTGGTACATGCTCCATCTTTGTATAAATAGTTTGACCTATTCTCCATGTCATAACTCAATTAATTATAATACTTTTAATTCAATGTAATATTTCTCGCCGTTCAGTAGGCAGAAAAGGAAAAGAAAGTGCAAGAATATTTAATTTTTTTATGTGTTTAGTTATCAGAAAAGTTATGAGATTCACGTTCTTAACTTTTCCACAAGGATTAGTTTTCCCTTAAAATATGTCCAACAAAAAATACAAGACTCCACAAAAATATTTTTTTTACACAATTAAATCACTGGTTTTTTACTTTCTCGTAAATTTCTTTCATAAAAAATGAGAGAAAAACACGTTTTGTTTTTCTTTCATTTCAACTGCCTAATCTTCTCAAGAACAATTTTCCTGCATCAAATTTTTTACAAATGAACAGAGCCGAGGTATCACAAAGGAACAACCCGTTCGCTTCATCAGACAAATGGTGTTTTTCCATGGGGTCCTAGACCAAAGGATCATGTCCTAGAAATCTACATCAGACATGCACCCATGAAAACAATTTGGTCCCTATAAATTGCAGCAACATATGATCCCTTTAGATATGGTGCTTTTCCATGGGGTCCTAGACAGAAGGATTGCCCTAGCACTCCCTCTCATATCAGTTGTCAACTGTGTCCCAATGGATTGGAACTTCACAGCCAAACTCAAGGGTCTACCCACAGACCACAGGGCATGCCATTGCCAATTCATGTCCATTGATATCTAGGACATGCAGACACGACCGATAGGGAGAGGGTACTAAGCTAAAAGACACGACCATAGCACGAGGGTAGGAAGAAGAGAGTCACCCCTGCAAAAGCTCCCAATAGACCAAGATTACTTCAAAGTCACTCCTAAGACATAGAGTACCCCCGACAACGAAAATGACAGCATGATTGAGATTTGTGAGTTCATCCACAACCCTTTACCACTTCTTATACATCTAGCACTTTCCATAGTCCTTTTGAGTCGTTCTTACGACCGTGGTAACTGCGAAACTTTACTAGCGGTACTTCTCACAGATCAAAAGTTCCCATCCCGGTAACAAACTGGGATTGATCGGGGATGAATAAGGTAGACATATTTTCCCGACTCTCGTATGCACATTTAGACTGGGTACCTTCGCTTTACTTCCTCATTCAGGCTGATATGAACGTGAAGATTTCAGTGAATGTCTAAAGGCAATAAGACGTATTGACTTTACTCACCATGCGTGACCCGACTTGGGCTGGAATTCTCCTAGTATCAAAAAACCATCTGGACTAGAAGGCATTAGCATTAGAAAGACTACAGAGGCATTTCGGGCCAACTACAAAACTATGACTACAATACAAGTCATGAGCAATAGCGAAGCCAAGCCGGATATGCATTTTAGGTCGAAAGCCTTTGAACTAGCTATCTTATAACAATTTGTTAGATGTTTTTTCTATTAGTACGATGCGAACATGCTTTTACTTATGAGATTAATTGACCATATTCACAAGTCTTCAATGGAGAAGCGGTTTCTAATTAAAACATAGTGAATTGCAATTATGATAATAAGAATCAATTTTGCTATCAGCAATGAAACGTAACCCAAACTTTTCACTGATCACTTTTAAAAGTTAAACTATTCGCGAGAATGGTTTATCTCCTTAAAGGTAATCGGTGAAAAGTTCGGGCTACAATTCATTTCTGATAGCATTAATTTTTGAATAAGAATCTTATTTCGAATGTGCATCGAAGGGGAGACCCCAAGATAGGATAGGAGGATCTCTGCACACGAGCTAGCCTTTATCACGTGCAATACAGCAGTCGAAGGTAAACTGCGACTAAGTGATAGCATGCCTGATGAAATCTACGAGTGGATAGCTTTCTTGACTCGCCTTTTGCCGTCCAAAAGGTGTAATCTACCATAATAATTCATTTTTATTTTTCAAATAAAATGAAAAATATGTTCGAGTATAGTTTCTAATAATATTTTACAGTATTTTAAACATCTCAATTAAGTTTTTTAATTTGGTAAACAAAAATTAAAAAATAAAACATGAAAGTCCTTTAGTTTTATATCTGAGAACGAAACATTTCTTTTATAATGAATTCAAATTATGGAATGGAAAAATAATATTATTTATAAAATAATACAATACGCCATAAATCTTGACTTGACTATGGGAAAATAAAAGATTATAATGGAAGAACTCGTAGGCTAGTGCCGTCGAAAGGTTCGACAAGAACAGACTCATGTTTGTGTAAATCGCCTTGTTACACAATTAATTGGACAAATTTGGGGCGATTTTGATTATCGACGTTATTTGTAAATGACAATTTAAGTACTGGATTTGCGCTCTAAAGATCGCCTCTCCTGTCCTAAGTTACATACTGCGCATGCATAAACATGAACAAAAATGAGAGCACAAACGTGAAAGCGTCTTTCAATAATATTACAAATTATTAAAATTTACGAGAGTGAGAATTAAGACAAAAACAGAATATTCCTACAGATGATTATGTGACCTAGAATCCGAGCCGTCCAACCTTTGGTCAATGAAAAAGTTCTTTTACTGCTGTAGGAAAACTTGGCCACGTTAAATGCGCGAGGGAGCTTATTGTGCCGTGCATAACAGGGCTCCTAAGTTTGTTAAATGCCGGCATAAATAGTTTAAGCTGAGAATGGATGGAGCAGATGAGATGAGCCATGACGATCGTCTTACCTAAATTTTAAAACTTATTTATAAATATTGTAGATTTTTTTTTCTGAAACCTCAAAATTATATAAGTTCGCCCGCCTGATGTGTCATGTGTGTTTAAAAACTCTACTACCCATCTATCCAGAAGTTTTTGAAAATATTCAACAAGTATGCTCCTAACATTTGGTGCATCTAAAAAAAATTAGAATTTTATATTTTGTTTTTTTAAATGGATATGAATGGACGAGATTATATGTTTCTATATAAGTTAACACAAAAATAATATGAATTTCTCATCCTTTGTTGTACGTATTGACAAAAATTGGTCTCGTCATGTATATGTTAATATATACATAATTTATATATGTGTGTGTATGTGTATTGTTTAACCACCCAACATTGAGATTATGCGTCCGTCCGGAGCTTAGCTCGGCAACGGGCACACTCCATTGTCCAGCATTTGGGACAAGCTTGTATGCTATCTGGGTCTTCCCATTGAGCCAGACAGTTGGGCCTTGGCAGGCCAAGTTGATTGTCGGCCTAATCGTACCAAGTGCCAGATAGCATACAAGCTTGTCCCAAATGCTGGACAATGGGCTGGGCCAGTAGCATTGCCCGTTGCCGAGCTGAGCTCCGGCCCGCCATCCGAAAGATCAAGAAAAGATCATGGTTTTAAGGCAAGGACCCCGTTATGAAAACCTTGGACTTGTGGAAGGAATTCTGTTTGGAAAGTCAAAAGTTATGAGAAGATTCTAAAATAAAATTCTCAATCATTCGGGAAATGACCCTGAACAGATTTTGTTACCGAGGGACAAATAATCACTTATTAAAAGAGACTATAGAACATAAAAGATATACAATCAAGAGATTTTAGGGTATATATTTCTCATTCGTGTCATGACTTAAGCATCAGAGTATCTTTTGGTTAATATTGGCCGAGTGACGCTAACGAGTTGTTCCTTGCACACACGCAACAAGTATATTTGGATCTCCAAAGTGTATCAGATTGTGGGATTAATAACTCTGCTTAACAGTTAATTAAATTCACATTTGTTGCCTAAATGCAGTTACATATACTTACTACTTCTGAATGTTTTAAATACCATTAACAGGGGTTACTAATTTTTTTTTTTTAAAAAAACACAGTTCCAGAAACAGCATTTTCATGCCAGAAACTGCTGCTTATCTGCAGAGTCTTCTCTCAATTTTGGGGTATGGATCTCTAACATTTTATGCCCCGAATAAATTCGACGAGTGATTAATAATTCAGTTATTTTTATCGAAAAGTTCTTCTTTTAATACGGCATTTGATGTGAAAATACATTTTCAGTTTTTGAGCACGAGATGATAAACAGAGAGCTTCGTTTATCGATGAACAACGGATTAACGGAGCTCTAGATGTTGCTTTGTTTTCCTCTCTTTTCCTATTAGCAAGTTTCGATCCTTTTGTTCGAAATTTCATCGTTTGTTTTTTGTCCGTGAGTATGGATTCATTGCTCGATATCTAGTTAGATGTTCTTTGTAAATATAAGAAAAAGGAACTCGTCTTCCACTAGCTAGGACACTATGCTCTTTGTAAACTATTATCGTTTTAATTAATTATGGAGTCGTTCAAGTTCTGTATGGATAGATCTAAATATGATGAAACATGTTCGTGAACATAGATATATATGCCGCTCTTCTTTAAAATTTGCTTAATATTTTATTTATTATGAGACTATGATAGTTTTAAATACTAACACAATTTAATTAATTAACACCGTTAAAAGAAGAAAGAGTTTAAGAACACAAACTTTCGTGCACAGATTCGGAATGTGTCCTGAACCGTCAAAGACAAATGTATTTTGACGGGTCCATGTGCATCCGACGATTTTAAACACACGTGTACATAGAAGTAGTGTTCATAGACTTACTCTTAGAAGAATTTACATCATGCTCATTCTCCATTGTTTTTCTGCACTCTTTATTCAGATGTATTCATCACATACAAGTTCAAATAAATTCAAGATGCACAAAAACAAGTTTCAGTCAAGCAGAAGTGCAGCAGCAGGCTCAACCTCCTCCTCCTCCTCTAGGGCAGAAACACCTTCAAACTCCACCCCTTCAATTGCAGCAAAAAATCCTCCTCCCTCGGTTATATTCTCAGATCACACTGCGAGACTTCAGCGATTTAATATCGTACAGAAATCGCCGATAGGAGTTCTGATCAAGCGCGTTGTAGACTTACTACGAGAGGTAAAATCTCGTTTGGTTGCAGATCTCATAATTTGTTTTGTTTTCTAAATAAATTTGATTCGATTGAACTCCGAGCGTGTCTAGCGTGAAGACAAGAGAAAAAGAATTAGAAGGCATTGGGGACACATGGTGTGGCATCAACAAGGACACATCAATGCCCAAGTTCATCTCTCAAAGTAGTTGGAGATTCAAAAAAATTAGGGTTAAGTTTAGTGGTGATAATTAGAGATCACTCTGTCCCCGTAGTACCTTTTACCTTTTCTTATGTATATCGGAGTGAAGATCACCTCCCCCGCTTGTCTCCGCGTGTTTATTGACCATTGGTCATATCGAGAAATTAGATACCAAGAATTTTGCGAAATTGTCAAATCAAAGCCTAAACATAAGCAACATTCTTATTTGGTGATTAATCTCAGGCTCTGGAGGTTGGAGACCAAATCAGTTTAGTCTGGTTCTATTCGACCTCGGGCTTCACTCTGTTGCTAACCTCGATAAGCCTTCCCGGTCAGATTCTTTGTTATCGACCCGGATAAATTTTCTTGGCTGGATCTTAGTTTTTAGGTCTATCATATCACTATATAACACAGAAAACGATTGCTAAACGCGTGTATCGACTTTGATATGATCAATCCTCAAAAAACACGCGGAGAGCAAATTTGCCTTCATATCTCATGATTTTGTTCATCTTGTTTGTCTGCAGAGGAGGCAAGCTTTAACCACACTGGAAATTCATGAAGCATGCAATGTGGACATGATAGAGGACAAGAATGTCTTTGAAAATTTGAGAAAGAATCCCAAAGTGGTTTATGATGGAAGGTACTTCTCTTACAAGGTAAAACACCCAACTTTTGTTCTAGACATTTATGCCCTTTTATCATTCTCTACCTTTTCCCTAATGGGGAGAAATGGCTTTATTATTACTATTAGTCCCCAAAACATGTATTTTATAATTCAGAATGTCCAAATTAATTTATGCACATCTTGATCAATTTCTAGAAATTAATCGTACCATCGACTAGTTGCGGGCTCAATAACGTCAGAATTAGCCCTATAAGAACTAATAACATCTGAGAGATTTCAAATCTGAGAGCTTAAGAAAGAATAAACTTCTGAGTCCCAAGTCTTACTCACTAGGTCAACTCCTTGGGGTTATTTGTCCCCAAAATATTAGTGAAAATAACCAAAGCTTTGTAGCTACAAAACCTTTTAATTTAGTTTTAAGAAATTGAGATTATGAATTTGACAATGTGAAAACTTGGAATTGGTCATCGCGACAAAAACCCATCAATTTGATCGTCTTGTGTCTTTCTCTTGTGCTTAAATTTGTGCTACAAAGTTTCAAAAACATTTACGTGTTTGACGAAAAATGCAGACGGAGTTGGTCACGAGGACCATTTACATTCACATTTAAATATCAAGGACTATAAAGTTCCAAAAATACCCCTGTAATTTGAGGGATGTTTGGACGGGGTAAGTTACGAGTACCATTTAAGTGCTTCTCTATCGCTCTTAGTTATAGAATTGTAACTTCTCGGGATCTTGTACAAAGTAAACAACAAAACTTAGAAGCTATTTTTTCACCAGGATCTAATTCAACAACTCCCGATAGGGAGAGCTCCAGATAAAAGAGGCTTCCCGCACCTTAATTTGACAAACATAGTTTATATGTGTGGACTACAAAAACACAATTTTTATAGCAGGGATATTCATAATGATACCTCGTTAATACTTTTGGAGACCAATAGTATAACAAAGCCATGGGAGAGTTTCTCACTCTCATTTTTTTAATTTTTACAGTCCAAACATGGTCTAGAGGACAGGGATGAAGTACTTAAATTCATAGGGAAATTTCCGGATGGCATTGATGTGGATGAAGTCGAGGACGCATACCCAAACGTAATGGAGGATATTCAGGTAAATTCGATATGTATTTTGTTACACATGCTTCTGGAATTATTATAGCAAGTCGGTCTGGTAGTTAGGGGGCGGCCATTTGATTGCCCATGATATTAATGTTGTAGTCATTATTAATAACAGATACACACATTAAAATACAAAGAGAATCAAAATATTTATACAAAATATTAGGAGTTTTACAAAAGAAAACTCAATTCTTTCTCTCAATCTTTTTGTCTCACACCCCTGTGAATTTGTCCTCACCTTATACCTCACAAGAGGCTGGAGTACACACGATGTGTGTGCAAGTTGAAGAATTGTGACCTTGTTTGATAGTGGTGATAGTGAGTAGTTATATGGAGCATTTGGTGGAAGATAAATTGTTATTTTTACCTTTATGATTACGGGGGTGATTAAGATAACTTAAAAATAATTAGAAATATTTCTAAGGGACAATACAGGAATTGAAAAATAAACACAATGACAAAATTGAGAGACACCAAACTGGTGCTCTCCCTTTATATATAAGATAGATTCTCCTTATCTCACTAGAGCCTCACCAGAGGAGAAGCTCGGCTCCCTCTCAAAAGAGGAGTACCTATTGATAAACTCACTCACTGTTGCTCTCTTTTGCTCTGCATTTTGGATGAGGATTTAGCTCTGCTTATACATGGGTATAGATTGCAGAATTGTGGAAGAAATAAACAAAATAGTTTAATGTGTGGATCAATGTTATTAACTCCCGAATGCCCGTAATGCAAAACTTCATAATCTACAATTCAAAAATGAATCAGCCAAACACCCTCTTAATTTTGCATTTTGTTTACAGATCAAACCATTTCTTTCTCATTCATAGTTCCTACTTCCTACACAATGTGACCTATTGTGATAGAAACACAGTCTCCGACTCTCCCGTGTAGTGTAAAGATCTGAATACCGTTGTCTTCAAAATTGTCTGATGCACGTATGAACTTTCATTAGTTTATAATCTCTACATGTATCAGATGGTCCTAAACACATCTTTATCCGAATTTAAGCACGGAAGTATGTCTTTATAGACTTTCTCTACAGAAAACTCTTGTTCAAGAGTCCATATGTGGTGATACATGTCTTTCAGGCCATGAAAGCGGCCGGAGAAATCCGGCTGATAACGGAGAAGAAGGGGGAAACAATAGCATACCCAAGTGATCCGCGAGCAACGATCAACGTGGACGATGATCTGAAGCAGCTATTCCTGGAGATCGAATTGCCGCGGGATATGCTGGAGATTGAGCAAGAGCTTCTGAAGAACAAGATGAAGCCAGCTACAGACACTGCAAAGAGAAGGATGGCTCTGGCTCGGATAGCTAATTCTGAGCCTAATAAGTCCAAGAAGAAGATTGTGGATTTTAGCAAGAGGAAACTTACTAATACCCACCTTCCTGAACTCTTCCATGCTCCTACTCCTCCCAAGAAGAGGTAGGGAGCGTTTGGGAGCCCATTTTACGAATGTAAACACAAAGGTCGCCCGTCTGTGAGTGTTGTTCTAGTTACACGATCTTAATGATTTGGACGGTTGCTGAATTTAATAGATGCAAAGACAAAAGTTGCTCGTCTGTCTCTTCGTTTGTGATTGTTGTTCCGGCTACACGAGTCTAGCGGATCAAATGGTTGCTGAATTTTGTTAGAAAAGAGCTCAACAAATTCCTCTTCTGTTATGATTAAATTATGAATATAATCAGAATAGATTACTGTTTGGATGAGATTCGCTGAACAAAATTATGTAAATTATGGTGTTTGATTTAAAGTTTGGAAGAAATAAATTTTTAATTAACCTTTTGATTATTCTGTTCTTGAACGTTGAATATTGAATAATCTTATTTGAATTGTATAGAACCTTTTTTTTTATTTAATAGAACAGAACAGAACATTTCATTTCATTAATTGTTTAATGGAGTTTGTTATTTTATAATTATTGGCTGAAAATAAATTAAATGAAATAAATATTTACTATAATTTTGTTGATTAGTGAAAGAAGGATTATTATTAATTGAAACACTGTTATTTTATTTTGGATTTCATTGAATTTGTTGCACAAAAAATTAGGCTAGGTGCATGGAAAATGAAAATATATTTGGTTATTCAGAATGGGTTGAATAAGGTGGGAAAAATTCCAAAAAACCTATAAATAAAACTTAAATTAAGTTTACAAATGAACACAACAAATTAGAAAAGGTACTAATGTGCAAACATGAGTACAACCTCTTGTCCTATGTTTCACCTTTTGCAATGTAAAAGATGTGATTCCCTATATTAACAACTAAAACCTATTAGACCGATAATTGCTCAGTTTTTAACTTTAGATTTTAAATTAGTCAACGTGCACATAAGTTAATTCAAATACCGATTATTAAAAAAAGAATTTTTGATAACTCAATTGTAAAATTTGACCCATAAAAACATAGGCCATATAACTTATAGCAAAAAAAATGCACGGAGTGTCGTTATCGTCTATCTTTCGGACCCGAGAATTTTACTATGTGTTGTGCACAGTAGAGTGTGCAGTGTGGCAAAATGGTGTAAAATATTACCCGAACAATTGGATAATTTTTAAACAGTATATAAACAATTAAAACGATATCGATTTGATGTACATCACATTTGTGCACAACAAAGTCTATGTGTATCTTTAGATAATGGATGAAATTTTCCATTATTAGTGTGGACTAATAAGAAGAAATTGACAAGAGTCATAATTGCACTTCCATTTTCATTTCCATTTCTATTTCCACCATTGATTCACAGCCAAGCAACCAAGGAAAAAGTAATATAATGATATCAAAAGAGTGACCCTTACAAAGGAAAAAGAGAGAATAGGAAGGCATACTTAATTCAGAAACAGATAGTGGAAAGTGGAAACCAATCAATTCTCTTTACTTCAAGCATCATCTTTTGCTCAAATGCAGTCAATTATTCACACTAAATTAATTTGTTTAGAGTCTCAATTAGATACCCTAATCAATCTAAAAATGAAAATGTTCTCTCTCAATTTACTTTCAGGTAGGTCCCTTCTCTCATGAAGCTTTCATCTTTCTTAAAAAAGAAACTAAAGATCTTGACCCCAGATTTATGTGCACATACCTGATGTGTTCGGTAGCCGTCGATCTGATGGATTCATCTTCCTATGAAGCTTTATTTTTTCTTAGAGAAGAGAAAAAGAAAAGTCTTTGAGCACAAATTTATGTGCACATACCCGATACTGATGTGTTTAGTATCGTCCGATGTACGTGAACTTTACATAATTATGCGAAATTCACATTAATTGGACGATTTTAGACACATATATATCCGAACATACTCAGATACTGACATGGTTGGTACTTTCTGATGTACGTGAACTCTACATGATCACGAGGAATTCACATTAATGGGACAATTCCGAACTCATATATGTCCGAATATACTCGGATGTGTACGATGTATGTGAACTCCACATAATCACGAGGAATTCAGATTCATCTGCTAGTTCTAGACACATGCTGTCCGAATACGTGCACATAAATCTGCAAAATTTGGCATTGCTCAAGAAGAATTCACTTTGGTCCCCTTTTTAGAGCCAACTTTCCTGAATCCCATAATCTTCTTCAGCTTCCCAATCACCATCCGAAACCCAGACTTCTTCTTCTTCATTATAGCAGTAGCAATTTCCTTGGGCGTTTTCCTTTCGATCCCCAAGTGTTGGATGGAATTCCCCAGAGAAGCCCCAGCCGCTCTGAAAACCACCGCCATGTGTGGGTACCAGGTCTTCATCAACGCAACGAAATTGCTCGATACTTTGTTGGCCGGATCCAAGGACGAACCCGATCCGATTTCCCCGTAGCACCCGACCACCACCCGAGAGTTCACGTACGCGTTACACGCGGATAATATATGGGTTGCTCGATCGCGAAAGTGGGAAGAAACCAAGGGTTCGAAGTTCTTGGGGGGTCGTCGGAGCAAGTAGACCATGGTGATGCAGGACAAGATGAAGGCATTCTCGGTGTAGGCCGTTGATTTCTTAGTTTTCCGACCCGTGAAAAGCCCCGTGCCCGGTTCGTTGAAGTATGGGTTCTTGTTGAGAACCAGGCCTTGGATCGAAACCAGGATCTGAAGCACCGTGGACTCACCTGCAGTGGCAGCCACACTCCAAAATTATTTGTAGTCAAAAACTTCCATTCATATTTCACAAATAATGCAATAGGGGGACCGAATGCAACGGTACTTATTTTTAATTGTGAATGGTTGTCCGGAAACCAACCGCATAGATACACCTGATTTCGGCTACTCTAAGTACATTCGAGATATACAGACAAAACATATCAGAAGTAACCTCAAGAAAGACCGAACGACTTGGGTTGTTGAAACATGTATAATTTCAATCTATTTGTTCAGACGATGATGCAAATAGTTTGCAAATACAATTGCCTATGATGGATTTTAGAGGGCCACCATGCAGGAGCTCAATTTTTTTGCACTAAATTTTCCATGTATTTTTATTTTGATATTATTTACATAAATGAATCACACGACACTTCAAATAAAAAATAAAATCTTGACATAATTAAACAACAAAAACTTGACTAAACATAAGTAGAAATTGAGTTGGCTTATCTCCAACTCTTAATTACGGACCCACGGCACGCAACAAAATCTTTGGACAATTTTTCATGGTCAAAACGACATATTTTAGCAAACAGCACAATCTATTATGTACTGTACACAATAAAATTCTCATGTTCCTGGATTACATATGAATTTCAAGGGCAACCATGTCACACAAGGTTGAAAACATCTCATCATTATAGTAAAGAATAGTTCAAGAGTAAAACACCTAAAGCCATTAATGGGACCCGAGACTATGTTGTGCACCGTATTTTGGGTAATATTTTTTGAACCGTATTTTGACAATCAAAATAAAAAAGACATCATTTTAGCTTTGAGATTTGGAGACTCTGCTATGTCACACAAGGTTGAAAACATCTCATCATTCTAGTAAAGAATAGTACAATATTAAAACACCTTAACCCATTAATGGGACCCGAGATACGTTGTGCACTGTATTTCGGATAATATTTTGAACAATATTTTGACAATCAAAATAAAAATGAGACCCATTTTAACTTGGGATTTGGACACTCTGTTATGTATTGTGCACAATTGAGTGTGTTATGCATTAAGATAACGTCATTTTGACACACAGAACACTGACCGAATAATTTTTGGACAATATTTTACCCGCCAAACGACATTATTTTGGCGCATAGAATGACCTATTGTGCGTAATGCAGAATAAACTCCCACATTCCATTAACTTGCAGCATATTCTATTTTGTACTATACACAGTGAAATCGCCTGATCCATTTTAAAAACATATATCCAACCCAGTCATCTTTCTCGATTGCTCTGAACGAATTTAATACATTAAAATCGTAAGATAATAGTCTCACTAAAGTCAGTGGAGTCTATCCAAAGGCATCTCTTTCCGTTCCAAACAAAACGCTTTAAATACGGAACATTATCCTTTTGGTATATTTAATTATTTAAATTCACAACATTAATATTTTAAATTTAAAAATGAACGAATAAATTGACAACTTCATAAACATTCCTAATTTTCACTTAGAACCCATGGGATTGGCTAGTAGTTAAGGTCTAATTGGATGAATTTTTTTTTTTAAAGTTTAAAAACTCTTGTGATCAGTTCATATGAGATTTTAATTGAGTCTTGTTAGTGAAACTCGAGTGTTATCAATTCTTATATAGTCAGTTTATACGGAACTTTTTGAGATCCGCTAGTGGAACGTGAAATTAGTTCACAAATGTTAGTTGAGATTCGCATAATTTGGTCCGAACACTTTTGAATTATTAAAACAAAATCATTATCTTTAGGGAAATTTAAAATGTATAGTAAACCAAAAAGTCATCTATAGACATATACATAACGTGTATATATATATATATATATATATGCCTTTAAAGTGCATATAGAAAAAAAAATCATCTATACTATACATACACACATATGTACGTATATGCTTATATCTCTGTACGTGTATGGTCACGTGACAGACTCGGGTATGTTTCATTTCTCGTTAAGATTCGCATAAGCTGGTCCAAACTTTGAGTTATTAAAAACAATTCATCTATACACACATATATATACCTTTAAAGTGCATGATAAACCAAAAAAAAAAAAAAAGAATGACCTATACATCTATGATCTATACATATATAGATACACATGTATACGTATATGCATATATATAGTATATGTAAATATGGCCACGTGACAGACTCTGCTAACCTGGTTTCCATTTCTCGTTACGACTACCAAACCATGTGTTGAGCAGACTGAGACAGACCTTCCCATTAGCGTAGAGATTCGGGTTAATCCGTAGCCCAAACGATCGGTAATGGACGGAAGGAGGTCGGGCTGGGTAATCGGGAGGAAAAGCAAGGTCGAAAACGAAGACCCCATCGTGGTACGGTGTGCCAGCGGGTCCCACGATCGCTGCCCGGAGGAGGTGGATGCGGCGCTCGTAGACTCGGACGTAGATCGTATCGGGAAGATTTTTCTCCAGTACTTTCCATTCCTTCATGATCTTCTTGTGGAGCCCGCTTGATGCATTGAAGAAGCAATCTGGGCCGTTGGTATTATTACCTTTCTTGTTAGTGGGTTTTTCCCAGTGGTTGAGGTAGATGTGATCGGAGTCGTCGTTGACAACATCGAATTGCCGGAACCGTTCTATCTCACCGCCATTCGCATTCACAGATGAGAGAGACATGGAATTCAGTACGGAGAGAGAGAGAGAGAGAGAGAATAGGGTTTAGTGGGTGGCGTGTGAATTTTTGTGGGAGTAGGGGGAAGTGCAGCGTCAATTGTCATGGGGTTAGAAGTTTGTTAGGAAAAAGCAAGTAAGAGGTCCCACTCGTAAGCTTACTTTGACGGTGATGGATACACCAACTTTTTCATCAAATACCGTCTGATCTAATGGGAATAAAGCGGGGTACTATTATTACGTACGTATGGGAATAAAGCGGGGTACTATTATTACGTACGTAGGTACGAGAATTTTTATATGTTTAAGGTTGAGCATAAAAATTACAAAAAAAATCTAAGAATATAAATGTTCTGAATATATTCGAATACAGATGTATTCGAAATCGTTGAATACATGTGTAATTTACGAATTATTAAAAATCTCTCGTGCATCCAACAATCTCAAACACATGTAACTGGATATGCCTGAACATTTGTGTTCTTAATATTACTCTAAAAATTATATTCGGATAAAAAATTAAGGGTGAAAGAAAGTTTAGATATTTTTTTCTTGTGAATGATTGCCCAGATGATGGCAACTCGAAGGATGTTGTATTTGTATGATCTGTCGTAGATGGATTCGGGGAGACTTT
The DNA here is from genome assembly GCA_019985065.2 of Arctostaphylos glauca. Classification (NCBI taxonomy): domain Eukaryota; kingdom Viridiplantae; phylum Streptophyta; class Magnoliopsida; order Ericales; family Ericaceae; genus Arctostaphylos; species Arctostaphylos glauca. Next base: position 1,681,362 of record JAHSPW020000007.1, read on the forward strand.
TTTGGAGGTTTGTAGTTCTAAACCCAGTAAATCTCTCTCTGGATTGCTTGCGCTGAATTACCTTTTGCTTGAACTACAAAAAGAACAATTAGTTAGCGTTGACAATAGTTGAGGAATAATTCGATACTTAAGGTAATTCTTAAAATGAATGATCAAACTAATTCCTAAAAATGAATGATCAAACTAAAAACCTTAAGGGTGAATAATTAAGCGTAAATAGTATCGAGTGACCCAGTTTTTTTTTTTTTCCATAAAAAAATGACAGAGCGTACACACTACAATGTCCGAGATTACTGTGTCATGCACTACTGCCTTTAACATCATGCATGATGCATCACGTGTCGGGCTACAACCCTTGCGGTCGTGCTGAGCCAGCCGTTGACTGCATGGAATTTTGCAAAGCAAATGCACCGTAATCATGCCGACCACTCAGCGTTCAGGTCAACCCACACACTGATCATGTACCCGAAGACGAGATAGTTACAAGGCATGCAAATCTTGTAAAGCCTTCAATCCAGTCCATCACTAGAACAAATTGGGCCGAGAAGCCATGATGGCAAAAGAAGAAGACCAAACTTTCGAGAATATCTCGGTCTGGCGATTGCCGATTCTAATTTGAACCCATATGTGCTCCCAGATGTGTTGTAGCTCCATGTCTCGTACGTCCAGCCTGCTGCTGGAGGATTTTCCACCCTTTCATGATCTTTGTGGAACCTTTTGAATGAGCATCTCCATCTACCATACCACCCTTACGCCACTACGCAATAAGTTGGTGGCAAAACCACATAATCGTAAGACAACAGAAACATTTAGCAAGAATTGGGCCATTCCAACAACAAAATTCTTTTTATTCTTTGAACCTTAGATGTTTATCCAACAGATTTATTGAACATCTAAAATATATTTGGAAAACGATTAAATCTACAGCTTGGAGGAAGGAGGTTTCTTCGAACTCCGACCACCTATGAATTCCTGCATTTTCTTAAACTGCTCCTTGGTCATTCCATCATAGTATTCATGAGCCCTCTCCTGAAAAAACAGCAACCACCAATAATGATGAATGTCAATAAGAGATTAAAATTAAGGGCTCTCACATATATAACTGAGGTAAGTGTTTGATTTGGACTTTGAATTCTCTTTCTTTCGGTAGGCATTAGGGGGCAGTCTGCCTAGAGAATCTATACCTGAAGTAAGAGTTCGAAAGTTGAGTTGACTTTTAGGATTGATAGTGACGGGAAGCCCGTATCAAGGTCTAAAGACAGGACAAGGATATTGGTCAGTTATGGCAAGTATGCTGTGAGAAATCTCTACTTTCTGAGCCGGTACAGAAAAATAGACAAGTCCAGCTTCAGTACCGGAGCAGGAAGCAGGCGAAGGTCTAAGTGCAGTTCAAGCCGTAAGTGAAGGAAGTGAGGCAACTCGCTCTGTACGGGCAGCTAGGCACACTAATCAAACAGTGCTAATTAAAAATTGTTAGAGATAAGCTACTGTAATGATATAAATTTGTTACCCAAATTTGGTGTTTCCTTGATCTTCTTTAACTACTCCAGCTGTGCATATTCCCATGACACTTTCAATTGGTAGGCCAGAAACACCAGAAGCAGCTGAAGAAATCTTAAATCTATGCATACTGCTGATGTTAAACAAGATTTTCAGGACATAATTTGCCTAGTGCCTGACAAATATCAGAATCCATAGGTTACTTGTTACTTACTTATAGGCAGGGGATTATCAAACAGCCCAGGTTAGGCCCAGTAGGCAAAAGTTGGCGATAGGAAGCATGGATACCGATACGGGATACGGATATGATACGATACGGATACGGCGATACGGCAAAACCTAACAAAATAGGATACGGATACGTCTGGGATACGGCTATAAATTTTTTTTTTAAAATAATTATCTGTTATGTACTATGCATAAAAAGAAGCCAAAAGAACTAGAAAAGTAGTTGAATTGCTAATAACATTATACCAATCATCTAGCACAAGTTAATTTTCAAAAGTCATTCAAAATAGAAAGAAAGTGACTAAAGTCTAAATCAAGAAATGATAATTCCTATTAATTTTTATCCATATCAACTTCAACATTCAATTACATCCTCTCAACCTTCATCGGAGAATATTATAGCTTCTATATCCGGCTAATCAAGGAAAAGACTAGCTACTTCAAGTATACCGGCACCCTCAAGCGAATCAAATGCATCTCCTGCCGTATTTCTAAAGTATCCGGCCGTATCCTAGAAGTATTCACCGAGTATCCGAAAAGTATCCGAAATTAAAATGATTTAATTTTAATGTTGGATACTTATTTGGCGTATCCGATACGTATCGTGGTGTATCGGGTGAGTATCGGTATCGGAGAAGTATCCGATACGGGTACGTGACTAGTTTCGGAGTATCCGTGCTTCATAGCTTGTGCCTACTTCAGCCGGGAGTGGAGGTTGAGGTTGAGGACAGAGATGGCCTCTCTCTCGCGGATCTTGTTTGGTTCTCTTTGGGATGAAAAATGACCTACTTAACTCAAAACTTCCAATTCAATCCGTCAGAGCTTTCCATGCTCAGCGAGAGGAGTGGCACTTGCCTTGCCTTCATTGGTTGAGGGATGGACTGAGGAAAAACGAGTTGTACCGAAGCCTTTGGCAAGGCTATGCTCTACCATTAAGCTATTTACGCCAGCTACGGTAGTGGTTCAAACAGTCTGAGTGGAAAAAAAGACTGGGAATCTCTTGATTGTATACCGAGCTAGTGGAAAGATAAGTCGTGTTCTAAGGCTAGATTAAACCCGTCTGCACCTTTATATCATCAAACATAGTCTCCCGTGGGAAATGGTCTGACAACTATGCTACTACCTATTTTCCTTTGCTGATTTTACGCTTAACCCGTGATCACGCAAACGTCACATTATGTTAAGTTGCTTCTACTCCCCCAACTTCAAAGATCACAAGTTTCCCAAGGTCATAAAATTGTTTATCAACAATAACGAATATCAGAAAGCATTTGTACATATGCAATTGGTTTAAAGCAATGCCAGCAAAAGGTGAAGAGACTGAAAGGAGGCAGAAGAGGATCAACGATGTGGGAAACAACTGAGCTAAGGGAACATGTTTTATGTGTTGAACCAAACCCTGAGCCTTAATTAGAATCAAAATCCAAGAAACACCAAATGAATTGTACTTTAACATTAAACAATATTGCATGAAGATTAACCAACGGAAGTTCCAAGGCAGACGAGCTGAGCTAACCATTCGAGTATGAAGAGAGGGCTCAACCTTAGAGGAGAGTAGTTCCTTATTATCCCCTTATGGTGTTCAAAGTATGCAAGTTATCATCTCCAAAAAGAGAAGACCTTCCCTTTGTTTAGTGTTTTGGTAGTCTGACGAGAAAGACTATTTGTTTGGCTATTTTATAAGAATGGCCTAAAGAAAGGTATGTAGCGTAAAGAACATAATAGAACCCCCATCTCATAATTTTAAATGAGTCCTGACATGGGCCCTACCATATAAGAATGACTAGTCATTATAGCTATGGCCTTTTTAGCTAGGGTTGGATTAATAGGTGCAAAGCACAGAACATATATAACACAAGCCAAGTCCAAGGGAGCTAGAGGCTTCTCTAGAAAAGAACACTTGAATGAGATTAAACTACCTTTTCTAGTGCAAGAGCGTGACCCAGGTCCAGCTTGAGGCCGTCATTGATAACTGACTTGTACCTCAACACCAAGTCTTGGTTATTCTTTAGGATAGCCTCTGCAACTTCTCGGGCTTTCTTCAGCAATTCGCTTCCATCAACCAGATGATTCACCAAACCCCACCTCTCAGCTTGTTCTGCAGTCAAGGGCATGGCTGCCAAAGACACTTCACGAGCTCTGCCGGGTCCTATAATGCGTGAAAGCTTCTGAGAAAGACCCCACGACGGAAATATTCCAAACCTGCAAAAAAACCAAGAAATACCTGAATCATGGTTAGTTGAGAATAACTAAAACACTAAAAGGAGTTTCAACAAACAGACCTCTCTCTGCAATATTTCAGTCAAATTAAATAACCATCAACTTCAAAAAGTAGAAGTGGGGTAGGAAAATCATAATGTGTCTTCCCATGGTAGATACCGTTTAGGATATTTCTGACTTTCGGATGATACCATGACTATAGCTTCAACCGTAAAATGATCCATGCACCATTATACTCTAGAGAATATCTGCTCTCTCACTCAAACCAACTTAGCAGGGATCAACAAGAAAACTCCTAGAGAGACAGCCAATATAGATTGCCATAAGTTTAACAAAAAAAAAGAGCTAAACCATATTAACGAATATGAGAGGGCAACTGTTGATGTTGAACATATGTACAAGCAAAATTCTAGTCTCCCCTATACACCTAAATGTCCATAAAGTTTTGCTATGCCTGCACATATGTATATTTCAATGTCCCCGTAATTCATAATCAGTGTCCCGTGCACTGCAACTACATAAATCAATCACAGATACCGTTAGGCCAAAGAAACATTTGTGCTTTCAAAGTAGTCCTAGTCAAAGACTGTACATTCATCTTCGAACATCTCTAACACTAAGCCATTTCCTTTGCCACAGCCATAATTTGGCACAAGCTCAAAACACCATCTCCAACCATAGCCAAATTATAGCTTTGTCCTCGAGCAAAATTCGTTAAGGAATCAAATAGTCATTTGAGGATAGAGGACTTGAACCCTCACGGTTTATGAAGTCCACAGATTTTCCTCTTACTATAGCCAAATTATAGCTTTGTACTTGAGCCAAATTTTGTGTCTTTCTCTCGGGATGCCCCCCCCCCCCCAAAAAAAAAGGGCTCAAGCCAGATGTTTATAACAATCACTCTTGAACCATCGAATCAATATTGTCAAACAATGCAATTTTCTGACACTGTGGCAAGCCAAAAAAAATCTTTAGCTTTAAAATCATCCGCTCTTTGTAGTTCTTTGCAGGAGCAAACTGCTGATCATAGTTGTTTGGAACCACTCGCAATTTGTATGAATTCAGAAGCAAAAAGTAATTTTTTTTCTCGATAATTCACGACACAATAGTGCAGCTATCAATCAAATGAATTTGAATGATTTGAAAAGCCAAATTACTGCGAATTTGTAAAATTCAGGACATGCACACGCACACCGATCGAGAGAGAGATAGAAAGGGAGAGTACGTACCTAGCGTGAGTGTCAATAAACTTAGCACCCTTAGCAGCGACCAGCACATCACAAGCAAGAGCAATCTCGAACCCAGCCGTAACAGCAAACCCAGAAATCGCCCCGATAATCGGTTTCCGGCACCGCTCCATCTGAGCCACCGGGTCAGTCTCCACGTCCTTCACGTCCCCCTTGAACACGTCCTCGGCCGCCGTCAGATCCACTCCGGAGCAGAACGCCCGCCCCGACCCTGAAAGTATCACGACCCGGACCGATTCGTCTCCGTCGAGCGCCTTGAACGCTCGCGCCAGATCCACCATCATCGGCCTAGTGAGCGAGTTGAGCGACTTCGGGCGGTTGATTGTCACGTGCGCGATTCCATTCGGTTCCCGCGTCACGAGTATCAGGTCTTCCGGCGACGATCGATCCATTTATCTCACTAGCAGCTACGCGTAATTGCGTATAGAACTGTGTATTGCGTAAGAGGGAATATATATGTGTGTATTGAATAGTGCATTGGGGTGTGTGAGGGACCTTATCAGTGACGCCGCAAAATGACAGCAACTTCTGCCCGCCAAAATCCAAAGGCATTGTCTTGAGCAATGTTACCGCATCCTTCTCAAATGTATTCTTTCCCTAATTTAAGAAGTAAATTTTTTTAATAATACTCACATCAATCTTTCTATCAGAGTTGTTGTATAATACAGTGTGTATTAACGTATCGTTTTAAAACAGTTTAAAATAAGTCAAAATTATATCAGAGTTGACGAATATAATTAGAAGGCCGAAACGATACGAGCAGATATCATTAGTCTGGAGCCTTATTAGTGGGTCCGATTCTTGTAAAAAAATTTACACTATACACATGGAGTATACACATCAGACAACTCTATTTACATTTCGGCCCTATTTGGGCTGTGGTTTTTATGTGTTTATTTATTGAAAAAAATTTCGTCCTTATTTGAAATTTTTTTGCAATTTTTTATTTTTCATCAATTTTTTTATTATTTATTGGTTCATCTCGACAAGAGCTTTCAGAAAAGTTATCAATCATCGGCTACATTTGAAAAAAGTTCAGAAAAGACAAAAATAAATAAAAAAACAGAGTTTTTTGTACTTATTCGTCATCTTTAGTGACTTTTTTTTAACTTTTGGACACAATTTTATACTCATTAGATTCCTTTCATCAAGACGGACCAATAAACTACAAAACATTGAGATTTAAACAACAAATGCAAAAAAAAAATGAATAAAGACAAAAATTTTGAATAAATATAAACCACAGCCCAAATAGGGCCGAATCGTGTCCGGATCTACATCTAAATATGTGCATTCAAAATATTTATTTTTTCAAGTACTCTTGTTTATTTGATCGAATATGTGTTGTGAGTTACGTTTGGAAATACGTCTCATTAAATATTGGTTGAATAACACTAGTTTAGTTTAGAAATATAATAAAAAATTAAATTTTCAAACAATTTATTATTAGCATTTAATTGAGCTGATTTTCTTTAGTTATGTTTAAGAACTCTATCCTTATAAAATGATTAGCTTCAATCATCAAAAAGGGCACATGGTAAGAACTCGTACATAACAAATAATGTCTACTTTTTTTTAAAGTCCAAAATAATAGTCAACGCAAGGCAAATTTTAACTCGTGATTACTTAGGCCAATGAATTGTGGGTTTTCACGTCACCATGAGTTGTGCTTTCAAATTATGGGACACATGCGAACGGATAAGCAAATTATTTCTGTATTGGGTCATTTTGTCTTCGGCAATCACTAATGATTGCCGACATAAGCCTTTGAATTGTAATCATTAATGGCTGACTTCAATGAAATGGTCAAAATTAGTAATTTTGTATTGATGAACATATCGATTTTGTTACTAGTATGATACATATTAGTACCAATATGTATTGGCGTACTGTTTCGAATTTATTACTAAAATTAATATATATTACTTAATAATAATTTTAGTATCAATTTATGTTTAATTATTAAAAAAACTATAATTTAAAAAAATTACAGACTGATATGGTACTGACCGTTATTGACCGAAACAACCTGGAATAAGCCGAAATGGTACACTGGTGGTCCGGTACCGCTTCGAGACTGATATGAAATGAGATAAATAACACTGAAAATGATCCTTCTAATTGTTTTGTGAGATCCTCAAGTGTCTCAATTTTATTCACAAGAATTCCAAAAACTTATTAACTATATATCTTTGTAAGTTATTCAATTTGACAAACAATAAGCAACTTTACCCACGCCAATCAAATAGTTGCATATGGTTTTGCGGCCTCTAAAAAAATTTAATGATCTCATCTATTTATTTGTAGTTAACGCCAACGCCACTACACCTTCTACTTTGTATGTTTCTCCTTAGCCATGGCTTGCAGCCGATAGAAATTTCCGCTTTGAAAAAGAAGTGGATTTGCTAGAGATGATTCACGCCTTCTTTACTAACATGAATTCATTTCTGCCTTCCCGCACCCCGGCCCAAAATTCAGCTTTTCAAAGAAAGCTATATGTAGGAATGGCAACGGGGCGGATCGGTTCGGTTATTCGGATAACCGAACCCAAACCGAAACCAAACCGATAACCGAATGGAGGGAGAGAAAATATTCCATAACCAAACCAAAGAGGATTCAATTATTTCCCGAACCGAACGGATAACCGAATGGTTCAGTTATTAATTATCTGAACCAAACCAAACCGAACCGTCCTCTCTCTAAACCCCCCCTCTCTCTCTCTTTCTCTCTCATCCTTCAATTCAAAGATACTAACAGTAGCCACTAGTTTTAAGTTTTAACAACAAACATTATCTTGGTTTGGCTTTTGACAAAGGGCAGCGTGTATGATGTATCATTTCTCTTCTAACTTCGTTCAGTGACCTTTAGTGTAAATCTCTAGGCATTTGCCGCACATTGCTGAGAGAGAGTACTTGATCGGAGTTGAGCCATTGATCGAAAACTCTTGCGCTGATGCTTGCCCTTAGTCCCTCACTTCCTTCATCCTTACGCCACTGTCCACAAAGTTTGAATGTGATAGATTTTAGGTTAACTCACCAAATCCCAAAGTGCTAAAAAGTAAAAAGTTATAAAATTATAATAATATTATATATGTACACTGGATATATATATATATATATATAATGACGTCGTTTCGGTTTGGGTTCGGATAACGGTTCAGTTATTTTGCTAACCATAACCGAACCGAACCCGAACGAGTATTCGTCCGTCCATACCATATCCACACCAACGTGGAAAAAAACGGTTACGGTTTGGAGAAAATTAAGCGGTTCGGTTCGGATAACCATCGGTTCGATACAAATTGCCATCCCTAGCTACATGCACCACCGAATCATTTCAATAACTACACACAACTTACCCACACTCGAGGTGCAAAATCGAAGTTTTTACGTAGTTTTGAAATCATTTTTCATCCAAAAGCAGAAGGTGAAATTGTACCAAATTGAGAAGTACATGGGTGCAGAGTTTCTGAGATACCGGAATCCAAAATCAAGGCTCAAACGAGAAAGTCTACGAACACATATTCTCATGTATAGATTTAGATATGTTCTATGCACGTGAGGCCCTTCAAAATAATGTCGGCCTCACGTGCATACTCTCATGCCCAGATTTGGACATGTTCTATGCACGTGAGGCCCTCCAAAATAATATCGGCCCCACGTGCACCGATGGTTCCAAATGTGTCTGAATCTAGATACGTACACCAGAGGTGTGTGTAAACTTGCTCGGCTCAAACATGCCCACAGTCCATTGCAAGAAAACAATGTAAATGAAAGAAATGAAAAAAAAACCCTACATAAATAAGTTCTGCATGAAACCATCTTCTGACGGCCATATTTCACTCTTAGTTTTTGTCCTTCAAGATCCAACAAGTTGTCGAATATTCACAGGTGAAATATCTTCAGAACCACCATCCATCAGGCGTTTAGCTATGATAACATTAGCAGCATCAGTTGGATGGTAAGGGTCCCAGAAAACATACTTGGTTCTGTCTGGACAAACGTCCGACAGAGGACCACATGGTATCAGACCCCCGAATCGCCCCGCGAGCTTACAACATGCTGTACTTGAATTCTCAAATCCTGTAGCACAAAATGAAGCTGTGTATGAGCACAAATCAAGCTAACTTCAAACAATTCTGTGATGTATATGCTTTGTTTCTTTTGACAGAAAATATTGTTCTCCATGGAAAATGATTTTTTGCATTTGGTTGCAACCCTGAAAACCACGGTACTAGTGGCCATGGTGGCGGCGGTGGCGGTGGGTAGCGGTTGTAGTTGAGTGGTAGAGGCGGCGATGTGGCAGTCTATGCCGACCCAGAGAACATGTTCCAACTTCAAGGCATTTTTTGCCAAAATCAACTCAAGGAAAACATTGCCATTGATTTCTATTTGAAAAATGTTACGGAAACATTATGTCTGAATACAGATGTGTTCGGAGGTATCTGATGGAACCAACGAGTATTGAAAGGCTCCGGACACATCTATGTCCGGAATATGTGTCTATATCCATATCATTGTTCTTTATGTTTTCCATAGTGCTACCAGAAAACATGGAAAGTACTTTGTGAATTGTGGGGACTCAGGTCGGGGCGCAGCATAACTAAAACAACCATTCTATTTAAGGGGAGACTAAATGTTCAGCCACAAGCAGTCTGGTGTCCGAGCCTCTTGGTCAAACAATGAAATATTTTCAGCTTTCAGCTGAAACAAATGAAGCATTACATGTAAAAATCCAGTGTAACATACCATAAGATGTGTAGTTTTGAATTAGATCATCTACGATGCGATAAACATTTGCGTACACAAATTCAGATCCCTTGAGGTTTTTTCTAAGCTCTGGTACGAGCTTCTTCAACTGGGCGTTGAACAACTGGGCTAGATGATTTGGGAAAGCAACACAGTTTTCTCCTGCAGATGGATTCTGATCTCTTTGATGTGGAATACACCCAATAGGCCCAACATTTGCCACAACGATCTTTCTGCCTCCCAAATTATAAAGTCTCTGAGACACATATTAAATGTGTTAAAGGAGTTCTCAACAAATCAAACATGTTTCATTGCGCAAATCTCATCAAAGTGGCAACATATCAAAGGAGAATCTATATTTCCATCCAAACAAGGTGTAAATAAGGAATTATGGTTGAAATTTTTTGCCAAATTTGGTTGAAAGAAACTTTTAGGAATTATAATTGCCTCGGTAGCTTACGAGTTCACATTCATCCCCGATCTGTCCTGCACCTTAACTATTTTATTGACCTCCAAGGTGCAACAAAGGGGGCGAATGAGAAAGAGGCCCGCCTGAGGACAAGACCAGCAAAACAAGCACCATTCGAACATATGAATAGGTGATTTTATACTGGGAAATACACAAGACCAGTCCTCTATTGCGGAAGGAACTTCTGCTAAGATTTGATGGTTGAATAAAAGGATTGAAGAACTCGAATCTTCCATCAAAATTGGTCAAATTAGGCTTGTAACCATTGGTGAGTGCCATATAAAAATCAAGCTTTTGACCAAATTTGCATACAAGACTGATGGAAACAAAGAGTAAAGACTAGAGAGAGCCTTAAAAAGTTGTATACACAGTTGAAAGAAAACAAAATTGATGCAATCCCTCCCCTTCTCTTACCTATTTTGACTCATATCTTCGGTATACCTCAATACAAGACAAGCATGAGATGGTATTTTGTTGCGGCCCTACTGGTGAGACAGACCTTGACAGTCAGGGAACCACCCGAGACTCTTTTGTTTGGCAAATCAATAGTCGAAAGTTGTATATGTAGTTGTAAGGAAAATTTACCATGAGTTGTAACCTAAACCTTGCAATCAAGATGCCCACAAACTTTTCTGGAGAAACTGTTCGTCGAACAGCAGTTGAGAGAACAGGTGTTAGGTAATTGTTGATGAAATCATTTGCCCCAATTGTGATTGAGAAGAGAGCAGTTTTCAATAGCTTCCTTGCAGCTGGAGCACCAATGATTGAGATGATCTCTTGTCTGGTGTTTGCAAAGTAATCCGTTTGCTCATCCATGTTGAATCTAGCTCCCTAGAAAATAGTAAAAAACCAAGCACATTGCTTGTCAGATCAATTTGCTGCAGATTTTTCAATCTGGTAACTTTATAAAAACAGACTAATAAATAGGAAAATCTATGTCAAAATGCACCAGATTTCAGAAAATACGATCGATATGGATATCTGTTCTTTTGTAGTTTCCAGCGACAATTTTACAGAACAATTCTCAAAAACTAATTTACGGAGATGATTCCATTCCATTAATACTAAATGGATCTTGTCATATCAATGGGAAAGAAAGATTTTTCTTAGACTGATCAGGATGGCTCGAGAAAGTTAGTGCCACATTTAGATAGGGGAATGTCGTGCTAAGAAATCAGAAGGATTGGACGTCTTGCTTCAAATGGATGAAGGTCCAATAGTATAGCCTGGAGTCATAGTAAAACTAAGTATCTGACTGCTGCAAGCAAAACCATTTGTATTACCCCCATCATTTCACATCGTAATTCAAGTTTCGGCCTAAATAGTTTTTCGAGATGTTAGAAACATGTTTATGATATCTTCTAAAAAGTAGGTTCTTTTTCCAAAAAATAATTTACAACTTCTTTTGAAAAGGAAAATATTTTGGACTTGCGTTTCGAAAGCAGTTAAACAAGCAAAATTCTGAAAGATTTTCTGAAACCTCATCTTGGAAACTATACCCAAAAAAAAACAGATTAAACAAACATGTTGATAACTAAATTTCTGGAAAAACCAATAGCCTATTAAATTGAAAAGAAATCTCACAAAAATCATTCCACTTTCATTGCAAATTCCACCTGCACCGGAAGCATAATTTACACCCTGCAGAATCACATGGCCGGTGGTTGTTGGAGCCATATATGGAGGAGTAAAATTTGCCAAACCCAATTCTTGTCCTGGTAAGATGAAAGTTAAACAAAAAGTTAGGATAAAAAAAGTTTGCAAGATTTATATTCGCCCAAAAAGATCAAGGACAAAACCGTGCCTAGAATGTCTACTATAGTTCTTCCATTTGTGAATCGTCCCGTCGGCTGCCCTCCAAAATCTATTCCAAAAGGAACATAATTACATCTAGATAGAGAAGCAATGTAGTTGTTGTTTCCTACCTCAACCAAAGAATCTCCAAACACAAAAGTTGCTGGAACTTTTTTGGCCATGCCAATCCCACAAAATACCAAGACTATCATCATAACTCCGAATTCGATCCTAACAACCGGCTTACCAGAAAGAACACCCATTTCAAAAAAACAGCAGAAGGGTTGCAATATAGAAAGTTGATGTTTTTTCCCTTTGTTGTATCCTATATCAAAATCGCAAGTGAAATGAGGCAAGAGACCTTTTGAAGAACAAGAGAATGGTGAACCTCAATTGAGCAAATAACAATGCATTTGACCAAAAACAAGATTCAAAAACAGCTAGCCCCTCTACTTTGTTTTATGAAATTTCGCTCACTTTCATAAATGCCGCCGTGATCTTATCTCATATACAAGAAAAAAACAGCTAAGAGCAAGAAATCATTCCGGTTATTCCACTGATTCACTTAGAACATAAATCAAACATATGGACTGCAGTTCTAAAAAAGAAGGCTAACGCAAAAAAAAAAAAAAAAAAAAAGAAGCTTTATAAGCCATTTTTTTTCATGGGTTATGGAAACTCATGCACAATCTAAATAAAAAATTATGTATTTGTGAAATAGTGATAAACTAGAAACACAGTTTGTGTGTAAAGTGAAAGGCTTACCCTTTTTATACATGGGCTTGTGTTTTGAAGATTAGTAGGTAGAGAGAGGGGGGGAGAGAGAATCTCATTAATTGTCCTGCAAAATCGACAACAAAGCCGTGAGGAAGATACCCATTTGGAACCGAATTGCAATTAAAATCTGCGATCAAGACGTATACCAAAAACAATTGAAAACCATGGACCATAAAAGTAGGCTGCGGAATTTTTTGCAACTCATTTGGGAGTTCTAAGAATCTGCAGAAAACGTAAAGATTGTGGAGGGAAGAGAAAAGTGTTTCGTATTTCACATCCACAAGATTTGTGGATGGAATACTACAGATGTTATGGTTTTTCAGTACAATTTGCAAAAAATTGTTTTTGAAAACAAATATAGAGACAAATATACACACTCATATACCATATTTATTTTCAATTTGTTCTTATCAAAGGATTCTTTTTCAAGAATTCCTAGAAAATAAGTTTCTAACTGTGCACGGAGGTGTGCTGCGCCAAAATGGTCGAAAAACTATCCCGTTTGAGTAATATTTTAGTGGTCAAAACGGTATTATTTTAGTGCGAAACACATACTAACCAAGTATGCACGGGAGAATCTTGAATTCTTTAAAATAAATAAAGCCAACTAATTTTCTACAAATTATATTGATGGATGAGGTAGTTTCATAATTTTAAATGCTCATTATATATTAATTAGGTAGTCCATGTTCATTAAATACAATATTAAATTAAAACCACTTAAAACTATTTAAATTCATCATAACAAAAATTCAAATTTATACACCTAGCTAATCCATACACATTAAAATTTTCTTTTTCAAATGGTGGTTGGAAGATTTTACCAATAACGTCTTGTGATTTTTGCAATTCAAATCTTTTTTGCAGTAATTTGTTTTGGATTAGGTCAATGGAATTAATAATTTAGCAAGATGTCTTCACAAAAATACAAATATCTCAGAGAGAATCACTAAAATGCAGTTGACTATCATTTATTTCGTCACAATTCAAGGTATCAGGTCGATCTATGTATCTCAACTAACTTTTTACGACTAATTCTATCACCCATCAGCGAGAGCTCAAGTTTGAAACAAAGTACCGTGTTAATTCGCCTTGTATGTTTTTTAAACGCAAAGCAAATGCAGTTTATATAGATTAAAAAGAAAACCAGATCAGGAGATTTTAAAAAAAAATACAGCATGCATGAAAAAAGAGGGAATAAAAGAAGAGCTTAAGCTCGGAACAACCAAACAAATTACAAAAATAAAAATAAAAGAAAACAAGTTGCAGTGTTAGAAACCACCATTCCACTCCTCGAAATGATTAGTAATGGTCAAGATATGCATCAAGCTTAATCATATACCCGTCATCATTGCCGCCTGCAAGACAATGTGAATCGTCGTTAGTTACTCGATCCACCACGTATCGATAATGGTCAAGCCAAAAGTACAGGGGTTTGAAAAATCTTCTCTCTCTAGGATGGTCTCAATCCAAATTCACAAGAAGAGGAATTACTCGTCTTATAAGAGGTCCATTTGAATTATAGTTATTATAGAATTATTGGGTTATAATATTTGAAGTAGAACTTAATTTAGTCGGTGTCGTTTTGATTAAATTATTTGTAATGTGATTTGATCAAATTTAATGAACTGTTTTGTTTGACTTTGGAGGAACAAGTGTCTTGTAGGTGTATGACATTTGGACTAAATTAAGATGTCAAAGGATATATTGGTCTTTTTGTTTTGCTTGACAACACAGTTGGCACATCATTCAAAGTCCAAACCCCATAACTTATTTCTAAATAAAGTAGCCCAAATAGGCAACGGAAAGGGGCAAAAATAAGTCACAAAGCTTAAAATTACCAAAGGCGAAATTGGGTCGTGCAAGACGTTCGCTTTCTCACCTTTAAGTATGACTTTTAAGCAAAACCGTATCTTGTCGGAATGCTCATTACCTATGCTGCTTTAGGCATAGACTCCAGAGGAGATTGATCAGGAGAGTTTGGAAGAGAAAGCTTAGTTCAAACAAAGGACCTCAAAGCATTGTCAATAATAAAAGGGTACCGCTCGAACCAGTATCAATTAAATTTTTCGCTCACTTTACTGATCTAACAATCAAGTCCGAAAGTTCTATTTAATATTACTCTTCAACCTACTTCTTGCCACCTAGCTCCGTCATTCGAAAACCTCCCTCTTCTCTGTAAACTAACAAAATGACTCAATTAAAATCAAGACAAAATCTCTATAGTCCGAACTAACGTAGTACTAACTGATAGCATGTAGGTAGAGTGCAAATTCAAATCAAAGATTTTCCGAGCCTCGTGATTGTCAAGTGACCATTACTACGAGAATCGTGGGTTGGTTGACACGATATTTTATCATTGCGAACTTTTGTTTTCCTTCACTTATTCCCTTCTTATTTGTTTGAAAAAAAAGAAAGAAAAAAAAGAAATTGTTTTCTATGATGTTCTGGCCTGTTGAACCTAACAAACAAAAGGTCCATGATGTTCTGGGCTGACCCACATAAGGCCCCACCCTTTCCTTGTTGTTAATATAACAAAAGTGGGCTTCAAACCAAGATTTAGTAGGCTCTGGTTAGCAGCTAAATTCATATTAATGGAGACCTTGGCTTCTTCAGTGACTTTTTGGCTTAATTTTTTTGAATATTATTGTCACTGTGTGTTTTAATATTTTTATGAGATGAATCGATCTCAAAAGAGATTTAATCAAATTGATAGAGTTGGTTGAATGTTTTTACACCTTGTAAGTCGAATGAGCTGAGTATTAGCTTCTTCGAGCTTAGTTTTTCAACAAAAAGTTCACCCTTGGTATGTTTATGTGACAAACCGATCTTAAACGTGCTTTTTAACGGGAAAATATGAGCTCAAACGAGCTTTTTATGGGCAAACACACACTAAAACTCGAACAATTTAATTCATTTATTATTCATGATATTCGCATAAAAAAGAAAACATACTGCACAAAATGCTTTTAATTACTACCACTCTAGATATAAGACAAACTGGACAAAATAATTTTTGTCTTGGCTAATTTCTCAACTGTTTATTCATCTATAAACTGTTTACAAGTAATATTGTCATCAATCTATTTTTATACGCGCTCTCTCGAAAAAATACATGAGATGAATAAACTCGTAACTATATAAGCTTAAAGAATAATGACAGCACGCTCTGTCTAATACATCCATGAGATGAATAATCTCGTAACCTTATCAACTTAAAAAATAATGATAGCATAATATGTCTAAATAACATTACAAATTTCTCTAACCACGCCTTGATCACCAGTAAGAACACCAGAGGAGGCCAATTTCACAAAGACAGAAGAAAAAGCCCGAAAGAAATCCACCTGATTTCCCCAAAACTTCTAACAAAGGGGGCAGTTCTTGAGTCCAAAGGCAATTCTGCATCAACCCTAAGTAAGCCAAGGCCTCTCATTGCAGTGACATAGTATTGATTGTCAAAGGTTAATGAGCTAATCTCGAGTAGCTTGAATTTTTTACACATTATAAGTCGAATGAGCGGAATAGTAACTTGTCTGAGCTTTTTTTTTTTTTTAGAAGTTCAACGTTGGTCTATTTATGCAACAAATTAACCAATCTCAAATGACCTAACACAAGCTCAAACTCGAATAGTTTGGGTTGTTTATCAGCCTTGATGTTAGCACTTCAAAAAGAACACGCACTACACCAAATGCTTTTAGTCAATAGTGCTCTCGATACAAGACAAACTGCAGAGAACAATTTATGCCTCGGCTAACTTTTATTCATCTGTAAATTAATTGTTTACAACTAACATTATCATCAATCCAATTCTACGAGATGAATAAATTCATAACCAGCTTAAAGAATAATGACTGGCAACACATTCTATCAAATTACATTACAGATCCCTCTAATAACACCTTGATCACCGGTAAGAACACCAGAGGAGGCCAATTTCACAAAGGCAGAAGAAAAAGCCCTAAAAAAATCCACCTGATTTTCCCCAAAACTTGAAACAAAGGGGGCTGTTCTTGAGTCCAAAGGCAATTCTGCATCAACCCTAAGTAAGCCAAGGCCTTTCATGACATTGACATAGTATTGGTTGTCAAAGGTTAATGTGGTTGGATCATTGACCACAAAGCTAGTGTTTGGGGTCAAAGACCCTAATGGACAGCTTAGTTTCAGCATCATTTGAAGCCCTGGCTCCATGTTCTTGGCCATGTCAGTTCCTAGGCTCACAATGTTGAAGCAATGTGTGATTCCTAGTGTGTGGGCACCTGCAAATGGATGTACAAGATATGCGCAACTACTATTTCAAAACATGATTGCAATATATATGTACATATTTACATTACATGATTGGCTCTAGGGCAATTACTATCTGTCATCAATGTTAAAATGTAGGTTTAAGTTATCAGAATTAACCTTTCCGTAGAGAAAAGTAAGTATAATATAGAGATGACAATTTCATCTGGTCCGATCCGACTTTGTTACCAATCCTGTTTAAATTAGAATTTTGAAATTTTTTTGGGGGATCAGATCGGATTTGGAAAAAATAGAAAAAATTTAAAGATTGGATCAGAAATGGGTCCATGTATCTCAGATCCAATTTCCACCTCAATCCTTGTCCTGTTTTTTATGTGTACAAAACTATATGTAACATGTACTTTTATCGTTATAACCATTAAATAGTTGTAACTTTTATCGTTATAACCATTAAATAGCTATTTTTAGAAATTATTTTATTGGAATTGCAAAAAAAAAAAATTTAAATGCCTTGAAAAACTTTCGGGACGGAACGGGAATTCCCAACCCCAATTTGGGAGAGATGGAGGTTGAAGGTTATTCTCCGTCTGGAGAACTGGGCGAAAATGACAGTGGATATTAAATTTAGGGATCAAAGGTGAGAATGGTCAGATTCGTCCCCGATCTGTCCCATTACGTGATTGGCTCAAGGGACAGGAGAGAATTGTGTTAGACCCTTTGTAAAATTGCACTGATCTACTAGCGGAGCTCATGGATAACTAGGCTTTCCCTTTTGATTCACGAAATGTAATCTAAGACACTGTGAGAGTTTACGTGCCTCAAAATTACTATCTGTTATAAATGTCAAAACGTAGGTTCAAGTCATTAGAATCAACCTCCCTATATACAAAAGTAGTATAATGGTTGTTCATCCATCTAGGTCAGAGTCAATATATGTACAAGTTATAATGTTTGTTCATCAATCTAGGTCAGGGATCGAGGCGGGGATCGGATCGAAGGTAGGTGGACAGTGGAATCGCCTTTGAACTATCCTCAACATTTTTAATTTTTGTCTCCAAATTTGACCTGATCCCGCCAAAAAATTCATAAATTCCAACTAGAACGGAGCAGAGAATCAACCTAAGTGAATCGACCCAGATAAAGTTGTCATCCCTAGGTATTTTGACTTGAAATAAAATAAGTATGAAAACCACTAAAAAAAGGTCTTAATTTCCATACCCAAAATGGCCACAGATTCCTCAATACTCAGCCCTTTTGCCCCAAACATCCTAAGCATGCCATCAACTCCTAAACTTGCAGCAGGAAGCAAAGAATCAGCCAGTTTATAGCTAGGAGGAGAAATAGAGTCCCTCCTGCCCAAGGGCACCTGTATCCGTGGGCCCCCTGTCATTGATACTGCATCACGGGCAGCCAAAATGAGTATGTCAGCACAAGAAACTTGCTGCGGGCAGACTGCTTCCACCATTAATTTCAGTAGGCTGATTGATGCTCTCTTTCTGATTCCAAAGTTTTTTGTTGAGTGCATTTCTGATGGTGTGGTTATGGGATCTATGAGAATTGATGCATCACAGCCCTGTCATGTTATGGAAAAGAAATTGAATTTTTAGAATAAGGAAAAACCTCTTCAAGTGTCGATAATTAGGACGGTATACGAAGCAAGTTAGGGATAAAAACAGAATAGATCAGGAACGAATTTGACCATTTCCGTCTCTAAGTCCCGAACCAGGATCAGAGATCACCTCTACCTTAATTTCAGCCCCAAACAGGGATCAGAAATCCACGCCCACTAAAAAATTTCAAGAACTTTTTTTAATAATTTTATTAATAATTTAAAAATATATATGCAGTAGTTATAAGGATAAAAATATTTATATAGACTTATACAAATATTTTGACATATAACGCAACGGGATGAGGATTAGGGCAGAGACTGCATCGGAAGTACATATACTTACTTTGATTCTATCTCCGATTTTTTCTAATTTTTGTCTCTAATCCTATCCAATTTTGGGGAAAAAAAAATTCAAAACTCCATCCAAACGGAACATGTAACGGAGCAGATCAAAACAAAGTAAATGTAATTGCCATCCCTAAAACAAGCATGTATGAGCAACTCGAGACTCGGCTTGAAAAAAGATTTAATTAACGACCACTCAATAAAGTATGAAAATAACTTTCACACATTCTTCACAGTCAGTTCAATTTATAGAGCCACCCAGCTGGCATTTATAACAATTCTTGAATGTATTTTGATACCTTTTGCTCATAATGAAGGGCAAATTTGTAATTTGACACAGAACATACAGAGAAAATGAAAAGTTTTTTTTTGTAAAAAATGTGTGAAAAGAACTTTCCTAGGTGACAATGTCCAAAGATTTTCACGTGTTAATCCAGAAAAATAAAATAAAAAATACCCAATTTACAAATACGGGCATGGAATTAACGTTGACATACTGGTCAAGGTTTGAGATTTAAGAATTTATTTCTTCCTAATATCAAATTCGAAAGTTTTCAAGTGTCCTATATCGGCAACCCTGATGATAAGGATAGTTACTAGAAGTACATCTGGGCTAGAAATGCATTTTTCCATGCTTTGATTGAGTAGGTGCCACATCAAGAAGGAACGATCGCTTGATCGAGGGCAACATCACACGAAATCACACGACCACACAATTAATGGCACGATCGCCACATGATCAAAGAGGCACAATATATACATGACGTTGCCCTTACTTTAATTAATCTTTTCACTAATTTCAGAAATTATATATTCTGATTTTTTGTACCAATTAACAATCTTTGTCATTTGTTTTGTCCTCGAAATTATATCGCTTTGACTTCCAAGCAAATTATTAGCAAAATGCACGAAGTTAAAATGATGCAATTTTGAGCGCTCAGAACTATGTCTTTGTTGGGCACTACACGCGCACTACAACTCCAAATCCAACTAAACTTGATTAATTTGAAGCTAATGCAAGACTAAAGCGAGTGTGGAGAGAGAGAGAGAGAGAGAGAGAGACCTGAACTTGGCAATCATGGAACATGAGCCTTAGCATTGCAGCAGGGGTAGTGGGATCAGAGAGGGAGATAGAGTGAAGTCCAGCTCTAACAATGTCTTCAACCTGTGGGCATGTTCTCTCATAGAAATCATTAGACAGTCCACTTCCTCCTTCAACCTCAAACCAACCTGAAATCAGAATTATGATCACTCCAAACACGGTCCTGAGAAAACCCATAGTATTTCCCCCTTGACCTTTGAACACTCATATGCTCTGATACTAGATGCACGACTATTTAAATGCACATCAGAAGCTACTGCCACCGTACTGTGGCAGCGACACTATCATCTAGTCAAGCGCCTGTTTGGTCCACTTAATGTATTATTGTTTGGAAGAGAAAAATGTGAAGCCAACAAATATTCTCTATCTTCTCAACCAAAAAAAAAAAAGTAAATTTTTAAAAGGTATGTTATGACCATATTGAAAAGGAGAATGCAATCACACTATCACGCAGAAAAAATAAGAGATTTTTACTTGGTTAGGGTACATATTCGGTGTTTGATTTAAATACTTACGATTTATATTAAAAATGAATTCGGTATGTAATTCTAACTAAGTCTCGGATATACAATTAATATTATTAATCTCCATTACAATTAATGTTATATATGGTAAGATCATATTATTTATATTTTGTGCTTGATGAGCTTGAATTGGCTCAGCACTCATTCATCAACGTTTCGGTGTTTAGTTGCTCATTGCTCAGCTTTCAATTGCGCAGTGCTCAGTTGCTCAGTGCCAAGTCGCTCAGCACATGACCACTCAAGTTTAGGCACTAAACATTATATTGTCAGTTGTGGCTCAGTCTTTTGAGAATTAAGTCATTCGGTCAAAAGAAATTAGTCATGGGATCCTCTCGACATGATTTCACAAATGAAACTTGAGAACTCTCCAAATCCCAAGCAAGGAACCCTTAGTAAATGAGCTCGCTCCTCTCAACAAGAAAATAATGAATGGGATCAGCGGCTATTAGACGCCCTAAAATCTTTTGCCATTCACCCTATAAAAAAGACCGTTGGGTCAAGGCTAAGGTACTTACGCAACTCATATTCTACATACCTGCATGCACACACTCTTTTTCAATATCTAACTCGATCGTCTAATGTTCTTAATTGAAAAATATCCCTCAATCTTGAGACTTATGTGCAAAAACCCAAGAAGAAGCTTGAGAGATCATAGTCCAATTTTATTGCTCATTTAAAACTGTAAGGAGTTTGCACACTACATAGTGCACCATGTGGAATTATTAATTAACCTTGGACCAAATTGGGATTTTAATTCCCTGCCGGTCACTCGTGATTTTGGGGGTAAATATTGATTTCCACTTTTGGAGTCCCTGAATCAAAGGGACTGTGGAACTAGCGAACGTTGTAGTAGGGGTAGATGTGTACAATAAATTTAGGTCCAACAAAATAGCTATCAATGAGACATTGCAATGAAGTTGCAGAGGAGACGTGGACCCTTTGCCATGTGCATTAAACATGATTTGTACAAATAGCAATAGCACATGTATGAAAAGCTATTACCTTAACTAGGTGCTTTAACAACCTAAATTGGGGACTTGGGGTCCTGCTCGGCGCTTTTGCGTCAAAACGTCATTTTGATACACAAAATACTATTTCGAACAGACTTTGTCTGATTAAGAGTATTTATTTTTATGTCAAAACGATGTTTTTTGCACGGACACGGGGGCCCTGTAGTGAGCCCCTCACTACATACGTGTAGTGAGCAGATCCGGCCGTCCGTTTCGGCAACGGACGGTTCAGATTCAAATCAGTATTTATTAATTATTTTTACAAATAAATATTAATTTGAATCTGAACCGTCCGTTACCGAAATGGACGGCCGGATCTGCTCACTACACGTATGTAGTGAGGGGGCTCACTACAGGCCCCCCCATTCCCTTTTTGCACAACATGTCTATTGTGCAACACACACTCCAATTTTCCTAAATTGGCGCTCGGTTATTAAAATTTAAAACTTACAAGTTTATTTTCTTTATTGCCTGTTTATTTGTAGTCAAAATTTTAGAAAGTGTACGGTAGATATAATAAGAAGAGAGATACTTAGAAAGAGAAATTTATTATATAGAGGTAAATAATTATAAATAGTTTGACGAAAGAGAGAACGAAAAAAAAGGAATAAACAAAGAATCACGAAACATCAAATAATACCAACTCTCTTTAAAATGAGAAAAATATAACCCAAACTCAACCTAAATGAGTCCCATATCCCTTCTCTTTTTCTTTCTTCATCACATGTTCTAAATTCTAACGGAAAGGGGAAGCATGTTGTGTAGCTAAACGACGTTATTTTGGTAAAAAAAAATATATTGTCTGAACACTATCCTAACTATACTCTGACAGTATTTGATGTGCATAATATGTTCTGTTGTATACTGTGTACAATAAGACCCCAAGTCATGTTCTAAGACAGGATGCCAGCTGCATTAGTTTTGAATTTTCCTAAATTTCAAGATATTGAGATTTCATACATAAGTATGACTTAATTTGACAATGCCCACCTCATTTATTTGAACTTTCCCTCCTTGGCTAGAGATAAAATGTACCCCACTTATCTTGCAGAAATTGATTGGAGCTCTTTTGGGTAGAAAACACATGGAAGGCAATTGATCATCCTCTTCCTTTGAAACAATTGAAACATCACAATCCTATCTGTTAGAGGTTGTCTCAAATTGATTATTTATTTATTACTTCTAAAATTGGCGTATGAGCCTAATCGCTCTTTTTTTAATAATCAATTAATTTTGAGTTGATTCTTTAATGTGGTATCAAAAGTAGGATTTCTAAGGTATCTTAACTGCGCATTATTTCGTTATAATTCGCGTGTTATGGTTCATTGTTTACCCTCTACGTGCGGGTCAAGAGCTGCACATGCGGTAGAATGTTTACACATGGATTATTTATTACTTCCAAAACTAGTATACGAGTTTGGACAGCTTCTGCACTCATAGTCAATTGGTTTTGATTTGGATTCTTTAACATGGTATCAGAACTAGAACTTTTGAAACTTTTGGACAATTCTCTTAGTTGATTGCCTCGTTGTTTGGGCTTTAATTGCACCTTCTTCTATTATTATCAGTGTTTGACCCAATATCTGGGTTGTCCAAGCCTAACCTCAGTTTGATTGTCCACTTAGTATTAAAAATAATTTTTTTTGGTGGGTTTCTATTTTTTTCCTATATTCACAAAAAAAAATTGTTGCCCAAACCCGCGAGCTTGCGGGGCTTACCTCTTGGCCGACCCTAATTGTTATCCACGTGTTATGGATCTATTGTTTACCATATACGTGATGTTAAGACTTTGTCGCACGGATTTGGGGAGCTGTAGTACACTTCTCTGTAGTGCACGTGTAGTGAGGGCAAAACGACGTAGTTTTGCCCGTTTGGTCATCGAAACTACACCGTTTTAACTTATCATATGAATTGTTATCAAAATACGTAGAATCAAAATGATGTAATTTTAGGACAAAACGAGCAAAATTACGTTTGTTTTGCCTGCACTATACGCGCACTACAGAAAAGTGCATTACAGACTCCCTGAATCCTTGTCGCACACGAACTATTTATTACCTCCAAAACTAGTATGTGAGTTTGGACTACTTCTATACTCATAATCAATTAGTTTTGAGTTGAATTCTTCAATATATGGCACCAGAGCTAGAGTTTTTAAGGCTTTTGGACAAGTTTCTTAGTTGATCTCTTCTTTGTAAATATCTTAACTATACCTTGTTTTGTTATGATTCGTATGTTATGAATTCATTGTTTACCTTGCACGTGCAGTCAGGAGTTGAAAGACCGGCATCAACAACCTATTTCGCTTATTGGCAACAACAACTGCCCCCGAATCCATTAAGATCCTTTTTTTGTTGGTCGACACTAATCGTTGTGCCGCCCCCTATCAGGTAAAGCAGTATCGATCGATCCTCTGTCTCATTCATGGAAGGTACCCCGAGCCCTTAGTACTCTACCATTATGAGGGTGGTATGGGATGAATGAGTCTCGATTTTCATTTCGAATCATAAAGAATTAATGTTGGGGAGTCTTAGAGTTTCTCACCCACAAATTAATTATTACCTTCAAAATAAGTATACGAGTTTGAACTGCTTCTTCACTCATAATCAAGTCATTTTGAGTTAAATACTTCAATAACATTGCCCCCTCTCTCTCTCTCTCTCTCTCTCTCTCTCTCTCTCTCTCTTCGTGTTTCTTAATTGTGTTTTTTTTAAGATGAGATATGGCACAGAAGAAACATGAAGCATGTATTTGTGTCATAATGACTGGTAACAACCCCAGCAATTTCAGCCTCAATGAGCATCATTCTCATCCTCAGAATCCTCATGCTTTAAAAAGGATATGATCCAAGAAGGTAGTCTAAAGCTGGTCCAATCAAAAGGCTCATTTATATGTACATATATCATTGAGTATGCACATGCCACCATCAAGTTCTCAACCTCCAACTTCTGGAAAAAAAAATGCACTTTAATTTTGATTGTGACAGTAAACAAGTCGAGTTCAACAGTAAGTTATCAACGTGAAGGGCATGTGCGATTTAGTATGTCGGCGAGTAAGAAACTATGGTATTTCTTAGGAATGTGCAAGGCAACATTAAAGGCATGCACGACTTGACATGTTAATGGGTAAAAAACCATGCCGCTCCTTCTAGGAACGTGCAAAGTAACGTTAAGAACATGCACGACTTGGCATGTCGACGGACAAGAAATCATGTTGTAGAAACGTGCAGGATCTACTCCCATCTAGTACAATATTATTCACTTTGACCGTCAAAATTCTATATATGTACTTGTCAATAGGCCACCATCTTTGCATTGTTGCAAGACAAACACGCTTAATAATAAAGTTTAATTGGGCATTGACGCCTCACGGTTTTAAAAGACTTGGTACAAGATAGAGTCACGATTTACTAGATATAGTACTGAATTTTGCATTGACAAAGCAATATAGGATTCTAGACCACCCGTCTGGATATCTATCGAGACTCTTTCATGTACGTTCAGCCTCATAACTAGTACCGCAGCTAGGCTCGAGTGTCCCATTTACTTTTAAAATGTAAAGAAATTGAAAAAATAATTGTTTGAGTTGTTTATCAATGAAGACAATCTTGAACAAATTTTGACCGAGCCAATAACTACTTGAGCTCGAGTAACTTTTTTTTAGACACGGTATAAGCTTAATTTTCTATCCGAGTAGTAGATTGTTCAGGTTTAATTTGTAAACTTTAAGAATAAATCAAAATGGGTAATGCTTGGAAAACGAACAAATCTCAAATAATTAACACTTGAGAGAAGCCGAATATGATATACATGTTGAGTTCATAAAGCCTAATTTTAGTTGTTACTTCCTTGACTACGGTCTAGGCTCAGGAGCAATGCCCCCGAAACAAGGTGCATAGAGAAAGTTATTATGGTAATTGGTAATCTTTCGGATATAAAGTATCTTTTGAAGCTTTAGATAAAGGTGTTACTGAGATATTGGGGCCTTATGGTATGCATGTATCTTGTATTATTCTTCATTTAGTACGTAGTGAAACCAAAAACCGTAGATGTACCCAATTGCACCATTAGAAAATCATGAAACCTAGACAAGTGCATTATAATAATCGGTGATGTAAATCCTAGATTATAAATAGGTGTCACTCGCAACATGCAATGTATCTTGTACTCTTCTTCATTCAACACATAGTGAAATTGGTACGAGCCGTGAATGTACCCAGTTGCATCTTTAGAGAATCGTGTGTTAACCTCCTCATGTTGTGCTTTGTTTTTGTGTTCTCTTACTCCCTTTAGAAAGTCTTTCGGCCCGACGACTCGCAAGGGGGTGAGAAGACCCCTCACCCAGTTCCACACTCTTTGTACAATTGGGCACATCTACGGTTCGCATCGGTTACAAATCTGCTAATTAACCACCACACATGATACTGTTGGAAGCCCTCTAATTTATATAGGCCTTCCAAACAAACTTTTAAAACAACCAAAAGACCTTAAAAAAAGCAACACCTTTGAACCCTTCAAAATCTATTTTTATGCCTTTACAAAAACTTCCCCTAATATCCTCCTACCAAAATCTAGCAAACTTTAATAGTGTATAAGCTGAAGCAGGGTCGGGAACGACGAATCTTTCACCACCAACAAAAGAAACAAAAAAAAGACCAAAAAAATGCCTTTTTCATCTTCAAGTAGCTCAACGTGCAATGGAGCAATTCATATTGCGTTTGTGATCGTTTTGGTTACATCGATTTTTACCTCGGACGTTGTTCATGGATTCTCAAAATCGGCAAAGTCAGCGAAGCCGGGAGTGATCGACTCTCCCCTCCTCACGCGGAAAATTGTCACAAACCGATCGATCGTGGTTGATATTAATGGAAATGGAGACTTCAAATCTATTCAAGATGCAATCGACTCTGTTCCTGTTGGGAATCCTGGTTGGATCATCGTCCACATAAGGAAAGGAAATTACAGGTGAAAAGTTCACGAAAGCATATTAAGAACGCGTTCGTGTTGTCGAAATCTTATAATTCACGATACTTGTCTCGTGGTTTAAAATGTCTCTGAGCTACATTGATACTTATTTCTAAACGTATCTTGTGTTTATTAAAATCTTACAATACGCATACGATACGAGATGTATCTTCTGATTCGGTATTATCTAGAGGTAAACTACACACTTATTTCAAAAGCTATCTCACGCTTACTTAACTGTCTCTACCATATCCATATTCCATATGATACACAATGGGATACACAATACATGAACCTTACAAACAATAGAAGATGCGTAGGGGTAAAATTGGTTCAAATTCGGTCAGTTTATCGGCATGCAACTCCGGAATTCATCGGTTCAGAGTAGAAATTTCCCGTACGGATCTTGATCGAATTTACAAACGAACCATTATGAGTTCGGGTGGGATCGTTTGGTCAGAGTAGTCAAGATAGCCTAATTCAGCCACAATTCACATTGATAGTCTACAACCCATAATCCACCGAAATGACTTCATCAAAAAATAGGCTGCGTCCTATATTTTGAGGCAAAATCACTAATTAATTTATCTCATCCTATAAAATTGAACGGTTTTTTTGGTTTCGTGTAGTATATATTGGATTCGATCTAGTTTGGTTTGGTCATTTCGAAGAAAAAAATAGAAAAGCCCGAAACGGAACAGAAAAGCCGAAAGATTTTGTACGAGTAAATGGAAACCAACGAGCCTCTACACTGGACTGATCAAACTGCAGTTTTTTCGATTGGTTCAGTTTATTTGGTAATACTTTCAGCCTCAACATTGTTTTTTCTTTTTCTTTTTTGTGACTTTTTCTTGCAGGGAAAAGGTGTATATACCGAAGGATAAACCCTACATATTCATGAGAGGGAATGGGAAGAGCAAAACATCCATTGTTTGGTCCCAAACCTCTGATAGCACCCTTGAGTCTGCCACTTTCAGGGTGGAAGCTCCACACTTTGTAGCTTTCGGTATCCGAATCAAGGTAAACCATGGTCAATTTTTTTAAGAGGAAGTATACACATATACAGATATATTCAGAACTATCCGATGTATAGAAATTCTACATTATTTTGGAGAATTTCATATGTATCGAACAGTTTCGGACACAAATATGTCCGGATATGTACGTAAGAGTATCTTCATTATAATGATAAGTAGTCGATTAGGCAAACTGCTATGGGTAGGATGGATAGAAAAGACGCCTTTGGTCCTTAGTACCATTGACAAAGGCCACCTTCGGATGTTGTTGTGTCACTTTGATTAGGCTCGGTTGCCTTTGTCCATGAGACAAGGAGTTGACAAAGGAGAACAGCTTAATTACCATCCCGCCCCTTCTAGTCGCAACTATTGCCATGAAAAAAGAGTTTATTTTCTGTCAAATAAGCATCTTAACACAGCCTATAACGTAAAGGCATTCGAGATGCGTCTAAACTAAATTAAGAGCAAGGGCCTCGGTCAACTTTGTCGACAAGAAAAGCAAGGAGTTGACGAAAGAGAGCAGCTCCTTGTTCTTGCGAGAGAGCTTACCCCCCGCTCTTTATAATCTCGACTGTTGCCATGAAAAAAGAGTTTGTTTTATGCCAAAGAAGCATGCTTAACACAGCCTGTAGCATATCGACATTCGAGCCTTGTCTAAACTAAATTAAGGGTATATCCCTATTCTTGCTAGAGAACTTATAGCCCCGCCCTTTCTAGTTGCGCCTGTTGACATGATAAAAGAGCTTGTTTTTTTGTCAAAGGACATGCTTAACAGAGCCTATAGTGTAGAGGCATTTGAGCCGCGTCTAAACTAAATTAAGGGTAACGACCTATACTATCTCTTCTATAGATACGCTATCCCTTCCGGCTATGGTATGAGGGAAGGAAAGTGAGATCTTTGTTTTCTATCAAAGAAACATGATTAACACAGCCTATAGCGTAAAGGCATTCAATCTGCATCTAAACTAAATTAAGGATAAAGACCCATGACTCACTTCCCCTCTCACTATGGCACTGGGGAAGGGAAGTGAGATCTACCGATTGATTTGTTGTCAGATCAACGGCCGCACAGACATGACCCCACATGCTACACACAAGAATGAATTGTTATGCGTGCTAATTTCTTGTATTTTCCATTTTTTTTTAGACATATTCGTAGTTATTATAATCTAGCGTGTGTGATTTTGCAGAATGATGCTCCAACTGGGGTTGCTACAAACATCTCACAAGATCAATCGGTAGCTGCAGTTGTTGCTGCAGACAAGGCTGCATTCTACCACTGTGCATTTTCAGGCACTCACAACACACTGTTTGATTCCAAAGGCAGGCATTACTATGATAGCTGCTACATTCAGGGCTCTGTGGACTTCATATTTGGTCATGGCCAATCTATCTTCCATGTGAGTACTGGTGACCTAATTAGAATCGCAGTTACGGATACAGGACACAGAGACTGGCATTTTCCTAAAAAATTGGGTATAAATGCACTGAGAACGGTTTAATGTAGATATATGTCTTATTGGTGCATACCCAAGAAGCACGGTCATAAACACCGGACATGGACATGATACAAACCACGGCCAGTCCATCTTCCATGTGAGTGGTGACCTAAGAACCACGGTTACAGATACAGGACACGGAGACATGACATTTTCCTAAGAATTTAGGCACAAAGGCGTGACATTTTCCTAAGAATTTAGGCACAAAGGCGTTGAGGACACATTGAATGTAGAGATATATGTCTTATAGGTGCATACTTAAGAAGCACGGTCACGGACACGATATGACGCGAACAAGTGTATATGATTTCTTCAAAAATTAAGTTACGGACACGTGTCCTAACAATCATATTCATATAAATGAATATTTGTATATACTCATATCGAGATATATTAAATAATCATATTACTTTTTGTCAAACGCATTGAGGACATATTGAATGTAGATATCTATGAGTTATAGGCCTAAGAAGTACAGTCAAGGACACGAGACACGGACAAGTGGACACAATTTTTCAAAATTAGGACACAAATACGGGACACAGACACATGGATACATATAGGATACATGTCCGACTCAAAAAAAATTAAAAATCGCACTTATTTTCACGTGTCCAAGCGTGTCTATAAAAGGCTCGAATAGGTATCTGTGCTTCTTAGGTACATACTATAGATGCATTTGGAAAAATATTTAACCTTTACATATCAAGTGAGGAATAAAAAACACAAATAGCATCCATATTCTGAACATATAAAAACAAACTATTAAAGACTAAGTGACAATTTTGACCAGCTTCAACTTTTAAAATTGCATTCTTCATCTCCTATCATGTTATACTATGGTCGAGCTACTTGGTTTCTTGAAGATGACGAGTCTTTTCTATTAGAATTCAATATAAAGGAGATTGGCTGACCTTTTTCAAGCAAGATGAAATTTACCAAAGGCAGCTTGATCAGTACTTGCTTACACGGTGAGAAACCTTAGCTAAAAACTAAGATAATCCTAAATAGCAAAAGAACAACTTACCCATTCTCCCCTTTGTCCTACCAAGTCCCCAGTTTTATCCTCAGTGTGTTCGACTAAACCAATATAGCAACGAAATGGACACATAAATAGACTAGTTTGATATACGTTTAGAAGTGTTCGTGATTTTTTCACTTTGAAAATAGCTTGAACTAAAGAACCGACCAGACCAACTTCCCTAGAAGAATGTGTTCGACAAAGATACTAGATATTTATGGATGTGTCTTTATCAAAGACTTATAAAGTTCTGCTGGAATTTTGTGGTTGCAGGACTGTGAGATATTTGTGATTGCAGATAGAAGGTACAAAATCGCAGGGTCCATAACAGCCCATCACAGGGAGAGTGCAAAAGAGAACAGTGGATTTGTGTTTGTCAAAGGGAAGGTGTTTGGCATTGCAGATGTTCACTTGGGTAAAGCTAAAGGTCCCTATTCCAGAGTGATTTTTGCTCAGTCCTATTTTTCTAAAGCCATTGTCCCTCATGGGTGGACTGACTGGGGCTACTCTGGCAGCACTGAGTAAGCATACTTCACTAGTATTTTCCTACAATTATGCTTTTATTGGTTCTCGGGTGTTGACTTTCAAGTAAAAACTCCACTACCCTTCTTTGATAATCAAGTTACGAATGCATTCTCCTTGACAACCGACCTTGCCTTGCCTAAGTATGGATTGTCAACTTTTGAGTGGAAACTCTGCTACCCTCCTTTGATAACCAAGCTACGAGTGCATTCTCCTAGACGACTAAGCTTGTCTTGCCTAAGTACAGAATGTTAGCTTTTGAATGGAAAACCAAGCTAATGAATGCATTCTCCTTGACAACCGAGCTTGCCTTGCCTAAGTATGGATTTTCTTTGTTCCTGATGCTACAATTTTCTGTTGCATGAGGTCCCATTCCGACCCTCCTATTCGAACATAGCATCTGAAACTTCTACTCAACTAAGCCCAGATTTTGCGTTCGAGTGGAAACTTTGCTACCCTTCTTTGATAACCAACCTATGAATTTATTCTCCTTGACAACCGAACTTGCCTTGCCTTAACTCAGATTTTCTTTATTCCTGATGGTACGGTATTCTATTGCACTAGGGCCCATCCCCACCCTCCTATTCGGAAATAGCATCTGAAACTTCCCCTCAACCTAGCCCAGATCTTGCTTTTATGAATTCTTCATTATTGATGCCAACCCATCTACTCTATCTAGAAAAGATTCAAAAAGCATCTACCCTCAGGTGTCTACTTTCAAGTAAAAACTACGCTACCCTTCTTTGATAAGAAAACTACGAACGCATCAGGTTCCACCCCGATCCTCCTATTCAAAAATAGCATCTGAAACTTCCACTCAACCTAGCTCAGATCTTGCTTTTATGAATTCTTCATTGTTGATGCCAACCCGTCTACTCTATCTAGAAAAGATTCAAAAAGCGTCTACTCTTGGGTGTCGGCTTTCAAGTAAAAACTCCGCTACCCTTCTTTGATAAGAAAGCTACGAACACATTCTCCTTGACAACCGAGCTTACCTTGCCTAAGTACGGATTTCCAAGAAGTGGGTTATTTCACTATTCGGTGTTACCGATTTCTATTCTTTTTAGTCTTTCTTGCTATCAGAAACTAATAACATTGAAAAATTCAAAAACTCAATGCAGTTACCATTGTTGTGCTTTGCTTTAGATTTCACAAACATGAACGATCACACTCTTCTCATGCGCGATTCGTGTGATATTTGAAACAGGAATTTATACCAAGCAGAGTATGATTGCAATGGACCAGGATCCAATATAACAGACAGGGCTCCGTGGTCAAAACAGCTCAAGGAAAAAGAAGCTGCTCCTTTCCAATCCATAGACTTCATCAATGGCAAGGAATGGCTGCCAGCATGGATTTGAAGTTCACATAAAAAGCCTTACATTAGTGATCCTCGCTATCGTTACTTCTCGATCTCTAAGCAGTGTCATTTCTTTGTTACTAAGATCCATAAGTAGCAGCCACACCCCCCATCCCTCTTGTAGAATATTTTGTCTTCCAACTCTCCAGGAGGAGATGTCTGGCCTCCCCTGATTGTTGCTTTAGTCACTACTGGTTAAAAGTATAACAGTAAATACATAAAGACAGTGATACTGGATATTTGTACCGAACATAATGTTGCATCAGAAACTAAGCGAGTCTGTTGTATCGTGTTCGATACAAATTTATAGTATTCATAGCAACCATTATATATGAGAACATATTGTATCCAAACTTTTTGTAGGGATTGTTGTATTTAGGTAGAATGTAAGTTTTGTAACCCTCGCCTCATAGCGTGAAAGGGTTGGTTTGTAATGGGGTATGTCCTCAAAAGGTCATGAATTCTTATGCTCATCTTGCACCCTCTTTTTGCTATTTTTTGGCATGTTATAAGTTCTTTTCCCTTTTTATTTTACTTGTTCGAAGAATTCAGGACCTAACGATATATACAATGTTCGGTTTGGCATATGAATGCTTACGATTCCTTGCCTCTCCCTTTTTGAAGAATAGTTGAAATCACAAGCAAGTGATTGAATGAGTGGGCCCTCCTAAAAACACATGCAGGATCAATAGATATTTCAGGAGACGACCTTAAAATGGGTTTAGTCCAGAAAGAGAATTCTCAACAAAGTGAAGCCAGAACTAATCAAAATCAATTGGAAGAAGAGTTAGCTAGGAATCTAATGAGTTACGATTTATACGGAATGACAATTTTCTCAATACATTTTTATTGAGAACGAAATCATTAACTATATCAAACTAAAAATTCAAGTCTTTTTAGAAAATTCAATAATTTAGCAACAACCACCTAAGTGAGTCGAACTCGTGATCTCAATAATCGAAGTAAGAATAGTGTCAATGAAATGCTTTCAAAACTACATGGATTTTCGCCAACTGGCAAAGTAATGTAGTTAATAACCTCCTAGTAGGAATCTTAGCACAAAGTTGATGAGTAATATGGTACTACTACTAGAATTTCTTCAACGCGTTCTTCCATGCCACGACATGATAAAAGTCCCTTTATGCCAATCATTCCGAAAAACACTTGCACCTCCGTTTCCAATAACCTTCGTTATCTTTTAGTTCGCTTCTGTAGTGGCCTCTTGTAGTGGTAGAACTTGGTAAACAAGGCATACAAGGGCTGCGAAGATCAATGAGAATCGACTTGCACTCATATGTTACTTTTCTTAAAATAAAGTCTATTAGAGGACATCTCGGCACAATCACAGCAAGAGGACATTACGGCACATTCATAGCAATTGGAAATATCCCGTTAAGGAGATTGACATTATCTTTAGTTAGGAAATATTGGGATTGTGATTAGGATTTAATTTGTTTCCTTATTTTAAGGACCTAGTTTCTATATTTACATTGTAGTGCTTCCCTATATATGTAACCGAATGATCAATTGATGAATTCAAGAAACAGAGAATGATTCTACTCTACCAATTCCCTTTTAACATGGTATCAGAGCCGTGTTCTCATCCTTTTTCTTCATCTTCTCCACAAAATTAAACCAACCACAAACCTGGAAAACTTAGATAGTTTTTATCTCAAACTCCTCTTTACCGACATGGTAGAGGCTCAAGAAAAGATTCAGAAACTCATCTCTGACCTTTCCTCTCCTTACTTTCTCCATTCCGCTGACCACCCTCGCACTCCTCTTGTTGATGTCGTCCTAACCCATACCAACTATGGGTCTTGGAGCCGTTCCATCGATATGGCTCTATGTGCAAAAAATAAACAATGCTTCATTGACAACACTTTACCTTGTCCCACCGATCCAGATATTATACCTCTATGGAAACGAGTTTCCACGATGGTCCTCTCATGGTTGTTGAACAGCATCAGCAACACCATCACTCCAAGCTTAGCCAGTTGTCGCACGCCGTATGAATTATGGCGTGACCTCGAGTCCAGATTCACTCAAGGTAATAATGCTACCATCTTCAAAATTCAAAGGGAGAGCTCCAATCTTACACAAGGCAGCCTTGATATTACCCATTATTATAACTCATTCAAAACCCTTTGGGACCAACTTGATGGGATCAACCCCCTTCCGATTTGCACCTGCACCCATTGTACATGCAATACCGCTTCCGTATTGCAAAGGCGGATGTCTAATGAACGGGTCTATCAACTCTTGATGGGCCTCAATGAACCCTACTTTGTCCTTCGCTCTCAAATCCTTGCCACAGATCCACTTCCCGATATTGGAAAAGTATATGGCCTCTTGATCTCTGAAGAGAAAACCAAAGTCACTCCCACCACTGTCCAAACCATTCAAGAAGACTCAGCCATGTTTAGCCAAAAATATCAATATCCACAACCTTCCAATGGGCAGCAACGCTATCCACATATGTCTCGTCCTTATGCCGGTTCACAGCCCCGACAACCACAGAGTGCAACTCGCAACCATCAGTCACGACAGCCACAAAACACCCGCAACCATCAGTCCGGCACACTCAAAGATCCAAATGCTTTCTGTGAGCATTGCAAAGTTTCGGGCCATTATAAGTCGGGGTGTTTTAAGATCATTGGGTACCCGGATTGGTTCTTCAATCGTCGCTCCAACCAGTCCAACTATGCCGGAGACGCACCAGTCATGAATTCAACTCCTCTCTTGAGTTTACCTGAAGCATCCCAAACGCGTGATTTTTTCGATAATCCATCTGCTCTCTTTTCTGGTAATACAGGCTTTATCTCACATGATTGGATTATTGATAGTGGGGCTACTTCTCACATGACGCCTCATTTATCTCTTTTTAATTCATATACAGTCACGGATAAAATTTTACCAGTTCGGTCTGCTTCGGGTTCCACCCATCCTGTCTCTCATACCGGCCATATAAAAGTTACTCCATCCATCACTCTTTTTGGCGTCTCCCATGTCCCCACTTTCCGTTTTAATTTATTGTCTGTACAAAAATTATGCCATGATCTCCGATGTGTTGTATTCTTTTTTTCTAATTTTTGCATCTTTCAGGACCTGAAGTCGAAGACAGTGATTGGAGCGGGTGAAGCACGCAATGGCTTATATTACCTTCGCACATCATCTTCCACAGCCCTCGCCACACTTGTTGCTCAACCCAATATATGGCACCTCAGACTAGGCCACCCCTCCTCCGCCAATTTACCCAAATCTCTTGTTCGACCCACCACCAATAATACTTGTCCGTGTGATGCATGTTTGCGTGGCAAACACACTAGACTCCCTTTTGCTTCTGTTCTCAATAAAAGTAATATTTCATTTTCTCGCATATTTGTTGATATTTGGGGTGGCTATCATACGCCTTCTACCTGTGGGGCTCGATATTTTCTTACCATAGTGGATGATTCCACACGCACTACGTGGGTCTATTTGTTGAAATATAAGTCAGCTGCTTTTTCCAAAATCCAATTTTTCCTTAACATGGTCAAAACCCAATTTAATACCAAGGTTAAAAACTTCCATTCGGACAATGGTACTGAATTCTTGTCTAATGAAATTTTAAAACTCTTTTATGACCATGGCATTTTACAAGAACTCACTTGTACTGATACACCACAACAAAATGGTGTAGCTGAACGTAAACATCGTCATATTTTAAATGTGGCTCGCTGTTTACGTTTTCATGCCCACTTCCCTCTCAAATTTTGGGGTGAGTGCATTCTCACAGCAGTTTATCTTATTAACCGAACCCCTTCTCAAACATTAAAAAATATTTCGCCTTATGAACGGCTTTTTCATCGCCTCCCCAATTACAACTATTTGCGTGTATTTGGATGCCTATGCTATGCACAAACATCCCGTATTGGTCGAGATAAATTTCAACCTCGCGGTGTTCCCTGTGTGTTTTTGGGATATCCTCCTCGCCACAGCGGATATCGTCTTTTTAATCTTGACACAAATACTTTTTTCATATCTCGGGATGTCACTTTTTTTGAGGATATTTTTCCCTTCCATGATCAAAGTCCTCACCACATTCGGCCACCCCCCAACCCATTGCCTAGCCACACTGAACTCTACCCAGCCGAACCTCTATGCCCTATCGACCAGACCTCCACACCATCTAAACATTCCCCAACTTCAACCTCTCCTACCATTCCACCTCCAAATCCCACAATTACTTCCACTTCCTCATCTACACCCAACCCTACCTCGGCTACAGAACCTTCTCCACTCTCGGCCCCAGAACCACCTCCACCTTCTCGACCGTCCCGAACTCGCCAACCACCCCGCCACCTTCAGGACTACATATGCCCCACTATACCCGGCCCTACCGCCACGGCTGCTTCCACCCCTGCTCCATCACCGTCTTCTGGTACGGTCCACCCCCTCAGTAAGTATGTTTCTTATTCTCTTTTCTCTTCCTCGCATTTTGCTTTTCTATCTCAATTATCTGCTTCTCATGATCCATCTTCTTATAGTCACGCCATCAAACACCAACACTGGCATGACGCTATTTCTCAAGAACTCCATGCCCTTGATGCAAATCATACTTGGACTCTAACTTCTCTTCCCGCTGGTAAAAAACCAATTGGCTGTAAATGGATTTTTAAAACCAAACTGAAAGCAGATGGCTCTATCGAGCGATATAAAGCGCGCTTGGTTGCTAAAGGTTACACTCAAGTCGAAGGTTTAGATTTTCATGAAACTTTTGCACCTGTTGCAAAGTTAGTTTCTGTTCGGTGTGTTCTTGCTATTGCCGCCTCTCGGAATTGGCATCTTTACCAATTGGATGTTAACAATGCCTTTTTACATGGCGACCTCCACGAAGAAGTTTACATGTCCCTTCCCCCTGGATATGGCAGCAAGGGGGAGACCCGTGTTTGCAAATTGCAAAAATCTCTCTATGGCCTCAAACAAGCATCCCGCAGTTGGTATTCTAAACTCTCCACCGTGCTTCTCTCCGCTGCTTTTCTACAATCCAAAGCTGATCACTCTCTCTTCACCCGCCAGGCTGGCTCCACCATTCTTGTTGTTCTCGTATATGTTGATGATTTACTTATTACAG
This sequence comes from Arctostaphylos glauca, assembly GCA_019985065.2. NCBI lineage: Eukaryota > Viridiplantae > Streptophyta > Magnoliopsida > Ericales > Ericaceae > Arctostaphylos > Arctostaphylos glauca. The sequence continues at coordinate 1,718,684 of JAHSPW020000007.1, forward strand.
GAAATGATTTAGCTTCCATCCAACAACTACAACAGTTCTTGTCTCGAAAATTCCAGCTTAAGGACCTTGGGAAACTCAAATATTTTCTGGGAATCGAAGTGGCTCGCTCTGCCAAAGGAATTTTCATCAATCAGCGCAAATATATTCTGGACATCCTCACTGATGCTGGCCAAACTGGCTGTCGCCCTGCGTCCACTCCGATGGAACAACATCTTAAACTCACTGCAGATTCTGGTGAGCTCATCTCGGATCCGAGTTTATATCGTCGTCTTATTGGGCGCTTGATATATCTCACAATTTCCCGGCCCGACATTACATTTGCTGTCAATCTCCTTAGTCAGTTCATGCAAACCCCACGCCTGCCTCATTTGAATACTGCTACTCGCATCCTCCGTTACTTGAAAGGTACTGTCTCCCATGGATTATTTTTCTCTGCCAACACTGCCCTCAATCTCACAGCTTATACTAACTCGGACTGGGCCAGCTGTCCAATGAGTCGCCGCTCGACTACCGGCTACTTTGTTCAACTTGGTGGCAACCCCATTTCTTGGCGCACCAAGAAGCAAAGTGTTGTCTCCCGCTCCTCTGCTGAAGCCGAATATCGCGCCATGGCTTCCACAACTTGCGAACTATTATGGCTCCGTCAATTACTTCTTGATTTAATGGTTCCCCTTTCATCCCCCATCCCTCTTCACTGTGACAATCAAGCCGCTATGCATATTGCCCGCAACCCAGTTTTCCATGAAAGGTCCAAACACATTGAAATTGATTGCCATCTCGTCCGTGACCGAGTTCAACAAGGTTTCCTTCACCTTACTTACATCCCTTCTCCTGACCAACTTGCCGATGTCTTCACTAAGGCCTTGGGCGTTGACCACTTTCACCGTCTCACTACCAAGCTGGGCATTACGTCCCTCCATGCTCCATCTTGAGGGGGAGTATTAGAGGACATCTCGGCACAATCACAGCAAGAGGACATTACGGCACATTCATAGCAATTGGAAATATCCCGTTAAGGAGATTGACATTATCTTCAGTTAGAAAATATTGGGATTGTGATTAGTATTTAATTTGTTTCCTTATTTTAAGGACCTAGTTTCTATCTTTACATTGTAGTGCTTCCCTATATATGTAACCGAATGATCAATTGATGAATTCAAGAAACAGAGAATGATTCTACTCTACCAATTCCCTTTTAACAAAGTCGAATTCAACTGTGAATGAACAGAAAAATCTATGTCTTGTTTAAAATTCGAAGCTTTTAGATAGTTTGAGAAGTTAAACGAGAAAAAAGGATAGTGATCACTATATCCTTACGTCATGCATGCATGTCTTTTCAATACAAATCCTCAATCGCAAGAATACATGAGAATCTCAAGACGATTAAGATTTTTTTTCGTGTTCCAATGCACGTTTCAGGTCATAAGATAATATGAGAATCTCGAGACACAAAAACTTTGAGACATGATTTGATGACCAAAAATATATTGAAAAGAAAATGGGTATTGAATATCTTGTGCACAAGATCTATACTATATGTTAAGCAACTGTATATAATTATAAGCAAATCCCTTTTTTTTAAAAACAAAAATAGACATATATATATATATATATATATATATATATATATATATATATTCGCGTTCCCTCTTTATTTATGTCTTCAATAAAAAAAAATCATGTTAAATTCTAATTCAATAATAAATTTTCGTATTTTCGTGTATGGTAGAAGTCCCGTACTTGCACGAGGTAAATATCAACCAACCAGGCCCAACGCATAACCCAACAAACTGAGGTAAGTAAGAAGGCCTATAACGACCGGGTTTGCTACGGGTATTCGGGTCTTCTGTCTGGATCATATATACCTTCACAAATCAGTCGACTTCGACAGCCCTAATTCAGAGCTTTGGGAGCATCAACAATGGAGGGTGGGGACGAGGAAGGGATGATGATCGACATATTGGACTCAAAGGACTTGCAGCAGCAGAGCAAAGCCCTTGACAAACTCACCGACCGTGTCGAAGATCGTCAGCTCGATTCCACTCGCGTTCAAGAGGTACTTTTGTAGGCTTACACACGCACGTGTATATATGTATGTATCTATGCTCTATGCATGTATGTGTTGGTAAGACTGGTATTCTTTTTGGTAGGCTATGGCATCGATTTATGCAGCTAAGGAAGCTGATTTGAATGCTATGAGAATGAGGTCCGTATTTTCTTCGTACTTCTCTTTCTTTTCACTCAGTAGCTGATAGTTGAAAGAATAAAAGTTTGAATTTTTATTGAATTGTTTATCGGTGTTGAGCTTGTTTGATTGACTGTGTACACAATTACTGGTGGTTATATTAATGCACTTCTGCTTATTAGTTTAGGAATTGATATGACTTTTGATTAGGGATGAAATCTTAACAAACTTTGAGTTTGGGTTAGTGAATTGATTCCAAATGAAGCTTTCGATGATATGAATTGACTGGGGATGAAATCTTAACGAAATTTTGAGTTTGGGTTAGTGAATTGAATCCAGATGAACCTTTTGAAGAGTTTCCCTGTGGTATTTCTTAACATTTGAAGCTAAAACTCCATCCATGAATGAGGCTAATGACAAAAAGGTGGTATTTTAACAAGCGGTGATAAAAGCTATTGGAAGTTTTTTAAGTGATACTTCGGTCGCTTGTCAAGTATTATCATTTAGGGGCCACTAGCATCTCTTTTGCCACCTCTATATTGATCATAATTTCTTGGAACTGGCTAGAATTAGATGCACGTTGATCAAATCATTTTGTCATCTTAAATGGTGTTTCCGAGAAGTTTTTGTGTTATACATTATGTGGTTGGTACCTTATCGTTGCACAATGAGCAAGCTGTGCAAAAACCCATTTCTTTTTTCCAGTTCCGCAACAACTTGGGCAAAATAGGGTTCTATTGGGAAAATGTGCATTTTTTAGTTTTCGCCATTGGTTACTGGTCTAGCCACTGGAATAGAATGAGATGTAACCCCCCTCGTGCAGTCTCTTAAATACTTAATAGAATCTAGTCACTCATAAGCGATGTTGTGGCTTAGGACTGATCTACCTAAATAAGGAAATCGTACGATGAGCCTAAGGTTAGCTTTTTTCAAGGCTTCTTGCATCGTCAGGATCAAATAATAATGTTTTACTCACTCACAGATCTTACTAGAACTGAGCAAAGGTTGGAAATAAGCAATATTGGATTAACTTCTTTCTCAGGTATTTGCTGCCGGTATGTTGTGTTGTCGAACAATTTATATATCACCCAGGTCTTATTCCAGTTTACAAGATCCTATTATCTTTTGTTCTATAGATGAAGTGTGTTATATGAAGTCTGATTCTTACTGTAATACCACCCCACTCACTGCTCATAACGGTGTTACCTAAAATCCTCTTCTTCTTTGTCCTGCCTCCCCTTCTCGAGAGAGAAAACCAACCCAAATGAAGTAATTCTTCTTGTTCGAAGGCTCTCCACTTCTCTTAGGACCAGTATGGAGCCACCGTCGTCGTACCTTCACTAATATAGTATACAATTCCACTGTTTCTGCACTGTGGTGAACCGTGAATGCTGATGTTGGACAATCTTATCGGGACAGCTCCATGAAATATGAATCAAAATGAAAATATCCTCTTATTTGCTAGTTGCATACTTGAGGGAGTTTCAACAGTTGCAAGTGGGGCCTGTGAAAGGATAAGATGATAATGGTAATTGGTGCCTTTGCAGGGAGAAAGAATTGGCTGCAGTCAAGATTAATGCATCTGATATTGATATAATTGCTAGTGAACTAGAGGTGAGGTCCTTATATTTCTCGGTGCTTTTCAACGTGTTACAGTACATTTTTCGTGAAGACTTATAATATGTATTCTTCGCTTTGCAGGTGGACAAGAAGGTGGCTGAAAGAACTTTGCGTGAGCACAAAGGTGATGCTGTTGCTGCCATAAGACACTTACTTCACTAGAAACCATTTCAACCCTCTTTTGACTCGTCGAGGTTTCTAAACTTTTATGAAAGTTTATTCATCTCAACTGCTGAATGCCCGGGACTATTCTTATTGTGGTTGTAGACCCGCTTAGCACTAGAAGCATTTATTTCCCTCTATCTAGCTTCAAATTTGGCTTACACTTCGGTTTGATATGTATCCATTGTATTACAGAAGTGTGTGATCTGGAGATATATAGCAAGTGGTTTCTACATCATCTTCACAGTACTCAATAAAATCACATTAAACAGCTCTAATGGGAATGCTGATGTGAACAACAGGAACAAAATGAAATGAGATGTTTTGGTCAGATCACCGCCCTGCCAAGGCGGAAGCTGCAGTTTGATCTTCGTTGGTTCATTTTCTGTGAAAAGCTCGAGAGCGAGAATGAGCACATGGAAAAACATCTGAAACGAGTTCACGAAAGAGTACAAGTAGAATATTAAAAAGAATCTCGCTCATCAAGATTTGTATACTAACTGGTGCTTAGTGGTTTGCAAACTGAATTTCAAATTTCATCCAATATGACTAGAATCCTACCATCTATGTTATGAGACTCGAGTGTGTCAGTTCCGAATGTATATTTAAGGGTCGGACATCTCCGACCTTAAAATAGACGATGAATAAAAAAAATGTTCAGAACCAGATTTGCATATACGTGACACAATGGTACTTTTTTCTTCATATTGTTACCAAAAAAAAAAAATGCTAAAAATTTCATTAGCTATGTCCAATTCATATCCCGCGCTTACAACTTTGTTGACATGACACGTCCAAAGTGACAAATCCATGTAACATGGTACTTTGTCGACACGACACGGGTACTTCGTCTAAAGTGACAGATCCATGTAACATAGCCTACCGCCGTGCCTCTCATGCAAGTAACACTAATTGACGTGCAATTGAAAGCTTGAGTTTAGGATAAACAGATCAGAACAACCCGAGTCAGTTTCCTTTCTCTTTCTTCCCCGAGTTCCAAGACACGGGAAAAAAATAGAAAAAAAAAATTGAGAACCGGTAATCTTGTTGTGCACAACACAAGAAAATCGCCTACTTGAGAAAATAAGTAACAAATTCTACAACACAAGGATGGTATCCCTATTCAACCTGAATGGCAAGTTGTGTGTCTCCTATGTACAGATGTTCTTCAATCGTCCTATTCCTGTAAAAACCACAAAATTAAATACAAAAAGTTATCGACTTCTTGAATCACCAAACCCTAGCGAAAAGGCGAATGACAGATGATACACGACGAGACAAGATTTCGTGGTGTCGAGAGGGGGAAAAAACATCACAACACCAATCAAGACCGACCTCACAACACGGATAGACTCCTCTATTTGCTTCAACTCTTTACTTGCTGTGCTTTTGTGGAACTAGTCATTCCGATACCCCAAGCAGTTTTTGGCAACCTGAGGCGAACATCGACTCGAGTGCAGTGAGTACAAACTCCGAAGGTAAAGATTTCTGACACGCCCAGCTGCAAGATGCCGACAGCATTAGTAAGAGACTTGCCCCCCAACACTGCTAGAATTCTTTCTGGCTATCTCCTGCAGCAGAACGAGCAGCTTGAAATTGAACGGCGTACTGTTTCTGCAGATCCTTCAGCCTATCCATCAATTCTTGGAACGTTGGCCGGCTCTGCGGCTCACTGTTTTTTCATGAAGTCGGAAGTCAGCCGAGACTATAATATTCTTATTCGTGACAAAAAAACATTATATATTGCCTTAAAATGTAACGCAGAAAAAAAAACCCATAAACATCAGCATCATCATGTTCAGTGCCAATTTAAGTTCCATCTTTGGTGCCATCGAGTCGATCGTTTTTTCTTACTTTTTATTAATGCAATTAGTCTGAATGGCAATTGCTGCCGTAAACTCTGTAATTTTCTCCCTTATTTGTCTGGATCCACTCGATCGAATGCTTTTAGCTCATTAGTTATGAGTCTTATGACGGTCCAGAAGGCAAACTAGTAGCTTCCTTCTGTAGGCACAGTGGGAATAAAAAAGGATTTAGCTCAGTCCGTAGCATACAAGAACCTTAGAAGATTGTAATAAGTCTTATCTTGCTAGATCCTAAGACCTTGATCCATGACTGAGCTCTCCCTACGAGGTGAGGTACATAGGACCCGCCAGAGTAGGAGCTCCACAAATGATTTTTGTACCGAATGTTCTCTTTACTAGGATTGCCTTGACCTGGGCTCTTCACTGTAGAACTTTTACCCGAAAAAATGGAGCACAACTATACTTCCATCTACTGAGATCAAAAGCAACCTTGGTCATGATAAACAAAGGCTTTAACACAACAATCGCAGACATTTTTATAAGATCAAATTGTTGGATTGTAACAGAAGGCAAAAGGGTTCAGAGGCACAATGATCCTTTTTTAAGTTCTGATGAGATAGAAGCTCGGTCCCAGTTATTGCCCGTGCCTATAAAAATCCGCGATTCCGTTGGCTACATTTTACGTCATGCTAATGCACGTATGCACAACTATTACTGAAGGTTGAAAAGCCTATCAAGATCATTTTTACCAGAGGTCTGACGCATGTCTAGTGGGTGGCATCATGCTACGATGCGCCTGCAGTTTAATAATTAGATGTTCAACTCAGAGTTACAGTTAGTGCGAGTGACTATCGAGTATTGAGAGGTCCCTTCCCCTCAACCGAGCTACAGGAAGAGAATGCGAGCTTTTTCCATTCTACACCCATTCGTGAGTATGATGGTATTTGTCTTATGCAGCTCTTTTATGCAGAATTAGTTTAATGCTGTTCTTCCTAATAGCTAGGCTGTCGGAAGCTGTGGGCTTGATCCCCGTCTAACCTTGCTTATACAAAGACCTCGTATATGGTCCATCACATACAAATCTAGTGCGTAAAAATCGGTGAAGATGGGGATTCAAAGTTACCTGTGCCAGCAGCTCTCGATAATAGAGGCCCACTGCGGATCAACGTCTTTGGGGATCTCTAGTCGCTGATTCATGAACCCTACAGCTCCAATCACCTGCACGTATCCTAAACAACTTGGTGTTAAAATGCCAAACACCCACCACACGCCATGTGATACGACAGAATTTTCGACAGAACATAAAACGTTTGAAAGGAAAGTGATACCTGCATTGAGTTGAGATTATCCCAGGGGATCTTTTCGGTGGCCAGCTCCCATAAGATCACTCCGAAGCTGTATATATCAGACCTGCAAGATTTGCAGACACAGAAATTTTTAAATTCGAGGATTTGCTAATGCCATGAGTTCAATTGTTAGAATTACCACCCTCAAACTAGACATACTTCTCATCTGATGGTTCGTTACGAAGAACCTCTGGCGCCATCCATTGAGGCTGCAAAACAAGATTACAGAAACCAGGATTATCAGCAAATTGTTTTGGACGGAAAGTGTTCTTGCCTCTATCATTAGCTCGGGTAGTCGCTGTTTATAGTGTTTTAGTCACCTTTCAATGGCCTCCCTTATTATGTGCAAGGAATTACCCTATGTTGTAATGGGAAGCGGGCTACTCCCTGAAAATGCCCCACCCGTAGGTGTTCAACTAGCACCTATGTTTAAGCAATCGCAAATGACAAACTAAACCGACATTTAAAACACTGTAAATAAAGGAGGCATCACATGGGCCAATTAACATACCGTTCCTTTCCCGGTTTTTGTCGTAAGAAATGTTTCATGCTTGAGGCGTGATAGACCAAAATCGCCAACCTATTGAGTTCCAAATAGCACGAACAATTATTTTTTGAAAGAGAGTATTGAAATGGAAAAGAAATGAGCACAAAAGCCAGGACGTCGAAAGTTGAACAAATCCATAAATTGTGAAAACAAAAACAGAAGTAAAAGGCATACCTTCACGGTCCAGTTCCTATCCACTAGAAGGTTTGAAGACTTCAAATCACGATGAATAATAGGCGGATGGCAATGATGAAGATAGTTCATGCCTCGTACCTATGGAAGTTAGAGCAAACTGTCATATGATTGATCATATATAACTGCTAAAGACAAGATACCATATCTACGATGAAAAGAAATTCACCATGTCTTATGAATAAATTAACGTTGAGTTTGGAATAATTATTTTTTGTTGAAGACACTAGATATTAATCGATAGATTTTTGTCAATTTTTTTGCATTTTCTTATTTATCAAGACGAGATGAATCATAAAAGTACAAAAATTTGAACTGAAATTGAAAAAAGTTTAGATAAGATGATGCTAAAGACAATAACAAAAACTCTCTTTCAAACTTTTTCAGTCTTTGGTGAACCTTTTGAAGCTTTTGGTCACAATTTTTTACTATCTAAATTTCTTTCATCAAGATGAACACTTAATCCAAAAAAATATGACGCAAACTTGATAAAAAGTGAAAAGAAATGACCAAAAAGACAATGACATTAATGCCCATTAATTTAAGGCAAAGAAGACCTAAAAGTTGGCATAGAAAAACCCATCCGCAAGGAATCATGAAAAACATAAGCAACAAGTAGAAAACAAAAGCTAACACACGGTAGTACCAAACCAGATAACAACAACAGTAATCCTTGTAAAATGAAAATCATGTTGTCCAAATGCAAACTCGTCCTATGATACTTACTATGTCCAAAGCCATGAGAACACGTCGTCTCCAATCTAATCTGGATGTATTCCTCTGTAGCAACCGAAACAAGCTTCCGCTAAATGAAAATAAAAAAAGAAATACATAAGCAGATAGTAGAGCTACACACCTGCTAGTCCAAAAAGTACGAATTCTAGAAAATAAAATTGGCACTAGCGATAATACAAGAACTTAAGACTCAAATTGCTTGGAAATACTGAAATCGACAAGAGGGTAATATAGAACAAACCGTGGAAGGAACTCTGTAACAATACAGAGACGCTGAGGGGAGGTTACTGCACCCATAAAGAGTAGAACATTCGGATGTCTAAGTCTTTTCATGAGAGATACCTTCATAAAGGAAAAGAAAACTTGAACTCAGAAAAAAAAATTACCACCTCGGTAATACAACTAGGAATGATTTTTCAATATACATCTTCCAAATTCAATACCTAAAAAAATGAAAAGTAAACATAAAAAAAAGGACTGTAAGCCCACTCTCCTAATAGGGTCCCATCTTGTGTGGGGTTAAGGTGTCGGCCCAGCAAAGTGCCTTCGCCGTTGATGTTCTTTCCAATCTCTACGCGTTTCGCCGCTCCACCAGATCTCCTTCTAACTCTCTTTGATATGACACATCTAAATAGAGGCAAACGTACATAAACTCCTTAAAAAAACTGTCACCTACTTGGATGTGCAGATTCCCTAAGAACACTAAAAGAATCTACAGACATCGGAAAATGACCAACGAAGGACAACAGTAAGGTCACCGCTCTTTCAAGGTAGGAGTCGAACAGCGGGAACCCTCAATCCCTTCAAAAGATCTGCATGTTCTCCCTTCAAACAAAATCATCTCTTTAATAATTTACGAGAATTCCAGTCCCAAGTAAACAACGAGAATGGCCACCTATAGTTCAGTCACAATGTTATTGCTTAATACAAATATCACTAGAGGTTTGCGAATGACATAATCTACTCTTAAGAGGTTTCGTCCTTCTGTCTTCTTTGTTTCATACCCTTTGTAGGTATGGAAGCTGCAACGGGTTCAATTAACAAGTCCAAAACAGGGTTATCCTGAGAGTCTATCTTCCTATGGTCCCAAGAGAATAATTTATGGAAATTTTTACTCTTCCTTGAACAGTTCGTTCTCCGAGCATTCGAGAATCCATTGAACTTCCTACCACGATAATGGTGTCCTTTCAGAGTGCAACTTGCTATCCGTAAGCACTGACACACCAATGTAGCTCAAATTGCACCAGAAGTAAATGTACATCTAATAGGGTAGTGAAATAAGTCGTCAATGGAAACCACTACGACAACATTGCAGCTCAAATTGCATATGAAAAACTGAGAAACTTAATAAAGCAGAACAAAAGGAGACGGCAGGAGGTGGTTGGTACCTAGAGAAGGTATCCCCAATTACGTACGCGAAAATTTAAAACAGATAAAGAGTTTGAAAAACAATTATTTTCAAGATATTAACAATTGAAGTCAATCAAACTTCAATTACATTAGAGACTTCTGAATGATGCATTAACTAGTTAAGCACATACCTCTTGTCTGAAGGAATATATCATGTCTTCTGAATATTCTTGCTTGGAGAAAACCTTGACAGCAACATCCTGCAACGAATTTGTTGAGAATATAAATCATAAAGTTACACATCTCTCTTACAACTTAAACTTTTAGATAAGTTGGTAGTTAACAATCTAATATGGTATCAGAACAGGCAACAGATCATGTGTTTGAACCTCACCGACGACCTAGTCATTAAACATTTACGCTTATTTAGCCCGCTTATGGAGGAGATCTGGACTACAGATGAGGGAGCGTGTTGAATATATAAATAATGAAGTTACGCTTCTCTCTAACAGCTTAAGCTTGCCATATACATTTAGATGAGTTTGTCGTGTTAACAATCTAATACATTTCTTTTCTTTTTCCTCCTTTTCCCAAGTCTGCAATAACAGCTTCAGGGTGTTTTTATGAGAATAAGCAACAAGTTTAGATGTGGTCTACCCAGACTTCCCAGAACAATAACAGTATAGCACTCATGATTTTTCCACAGCTTGACATATCTTTAACTATTATAAAGGGGAACACCCAAGTTGGCGTCAACACTTTTTTGAGCTTTTATAATACCCAAATTACCCTTCTGATTGCTAAGATTTTTTCAATGCTTTAATTTTTTTGGGGATATCTTCGTGATTTTGTAAAATTCGAATTGCCAGCGGATTGCATATGCCTAGCCGTTAGTTTACAAACTAAAGTCAGGACTATTTAATAAGATAGCTCAGTGCTTAAAACTGAACTTATTTGGTGGGCGTATTGCTTAACCAATGATCACCTAGTACAACAATCCAAAAATTTATCGGTACAAAAATCTTAATTTTAAGTCACGGATACTTGACTCCACACTGAATCTCCAAATACATTCAGAGGACAGTAGCAAACAAATTTGGGCAAAATGATGTTTCCTTATTCGGAATTAAAAAAGAGTTTATTTCACGCATTATAGTGGAACAAAAAGATAATGAAAGAGAAATGCGTAAAGAGGCACAAAAACGTACCGATCCATACCACAGAGCATGATATACAGTTCCACAAGAACCTACACAAACATTGAAATAAAAGGAACAAAACAAATGAAGAAACATATGAATTAGAATGGAAGGTATGCAAAAAAAACATTGTACCACGCAGAATAAGCATTCTAAGTTGCAACCGTAGAAATTAAGAACCACAAAATTCGTGGCAACAACCAAAAGGACCATGAAATGAAACGAGAAAGCAACTAACAACAAAGCAGATGAAAATAAAAGACTAGCTACGTTAGTGAAAAATGAAATGGAAAATCATGAAATGTAGTTGATCATGAAGTAATCCCACTCACTGAGGTTCCTGCCATTATACATGCTTCAGTGCCCAAGGAACCGGAAGAGCGGGAGACAAAGGCAAGAGAGCAACGAGCAAAAAATTAAAAAACATACAGCCAATACTCATAACCTGTTAGATCGAAAAGTAGTTTACCTTGTCCTATTTGCTCTCCAATTGTCAAGTCCTCCCACAAGATTTCGTAATCCAAGCAATCAATGTCCATATCCACTTTATTTATAGCACTGCTACTGGTACTTCCACGGCTACTTACACTACTTGTGCTGTTAACATTGAATGACGATGACCACGACCCTGAAGCCTCATTATGGCTAGGCCGGTTACTCTCACCCACTTGACTCTCTTGTTTCACACAAGAAAAAGGACTCTTCGGATAACCCGAGCCATTCTCGTGATCATTGTGCAACCATGGCCAGACGAAACGGGTGTTCTTTGCGTCCACCCCTTCACGTTCATTCCCTTTCCATGGCCATGATATTCCTTTCTTCCCCATCCATGCCTCTGCTTTTGAACTAATGATTTTATGAATTCCGGATTTTCCTTCACTCTCATCACCAGAATCTCTAGAGGGTTTTCCAGGGGAGTGTTCATCATATGCAGCGTGAGAAAATACTCCAAATGGAGATGGTGGTATATCTCCTCGTGGCGTACTAGCTCCACTTGAATTGGCATCCTCCCTATGATCAGACAAGGCTGCATCTGAGAAACCGTGATCAGAATAATGACTATCTCCACTCCCACCTTCATGATCCATGTTGCCCGCTCCGGTCCTCATTTTGGACTTAACCCTGTTGCTCATCTTGGAAGCCTGTTTCAATGTTTCTACCAATCAATATAAGCTACACTACTATTAACCATAGAAAAACTAAAAACCGTTAAACTAACCAAATTAGATATTTTAGACGCGATCGCAACTTGGAGAGGTTGCTGAGGGTCAAGACCAAGTTTGGCTGAAGCAATGCTCCTAGATCGACAAAAGCTTGAATCTGCATCCGTGTGCCTTCTACCCGAAAAATCATCCTTAATGTCATGAAATGAACGTGAATCACTCGATACACAGATAATTCCAACCAACATGCCATCATCGTCGTGCAATGGGGTGTTGTTTGCAATTACAACAAACCTATGCCCGCTCTTATTCTTAACTGGAAATTGACCTGTCCAGCTATCCCCCATTGCCACACGTTTTACTATATCATTAGCGACAGAATAGTCTCGAGCATCTGTTAGAAGCTCAATGGCATCCTGACCGAGAGCTTCCGCTGCGGAATAACCATAGAGTTGCTCTGCGGTTCGATTCCTGCACAATTGAATAAGCACCAAATGGGCAAAGATTGAAGGTTTCAGAAAAAGATTTCAACCCTCTTTCCAAAAGCTGTTCTATCAGTAACTGTAATCAATCTCAAGCTCAACCGATAAACCCAACTCAATGAATCAAAGCAAGAGAACAGCTAATTACAAGACAATTTTGACGGAAATGAGGAACAAAATTTTCCCAGATGAGAAAATGAATTCGTTAAACTCACCAGTAGATTATACGATCGTTTAGATCAAGTATATGAACAGACTGACCCATTGACTGCAAAATGTTCAAATACTGCTTATCGGTAAATTTCACAGCCGTCGGTCCACACCCGCCACCCCCGGCTGTGGAGGCAGCGCCTGAGGAGTTCAATGTGTCACGGCTCCGGCTCTCCCTCTGCAACGGCGACGAATTCCGAAACGAGACCGAACCCTTCTTCAAAACAGCTGCGGCACCTTCACCGGTGCCGCTGAGTCTCCGCCGTGGCGGCCCGGACCGCTGCGGCGACACCGAGTGGGACCTCTGGTGTTGCTGTTGGGGGGCTGATTTTTGATCGGTAGAAAGCAAGAGCTTGGACATCTCGTGCTGGAGGTGGGCATGACCCGCTTCGAGCTCTTGGATCTTCTTCAGCAGCTCCTCAGCTGGTGGTGCTGACGATGGTGTGTCCATTGATGGAACCCAAATGAAACTCAAACAAAATCCTCCCACCCAACAACTTTGACTACTTTTTCTGCTGGATGAAGTATGGATTTATGGATCTATTAATGATTCAGTCTCTCTCTCTCTCTCTCTAGAAAAGGAAAAACATACTCTTTGTAATCAATTACTGTATCGAAGGGAAAACTCTTGAGAGGTCAAGAAGCTTTCCTTTTTGGCTCGCGCTGTCTCTCTCTCAACTTTTTATCCTTCTTCCACTTTTCCCTTATGGTTCTCTCTCTCTCTCATATGTCTACTGTGATTCTCACTTGGCTTCTATGGGCGGTGTTGGCGATGGTTGCTTCTCTGTTCCCCTCTCTCTCTCTCTCATCATCATCTTCTGAATCTAAAGTTTCGTAAACATAACATTTTGTCGCCTCAAAGTTTGTCTCAATTCTCACTTCAACCTTCAATATATTTCTTTACCCAATTAAGCTCCAAGAGTATGAGGACCGTATGCACAAACTCGTAACGGACGTTTACTTCTCGAACGAAAAAAGCCATGTAATGTAACTCAAAAACTGAACTTATTTTGTTCACTATCTGGTGAATATTAACTTTCACTTTCATCGATTGAAAGAGACTGCGTCAAATCTCATCCTTGCTAAAAAATATGTTGCACAAGTAGACCTACACTCTTTCAATCAATGATAGTGAAAATAATACTCACTCTTTTTAAATGAAGACGAATAAAATTATACTCATATAACTCGTATATAGCATTTTGGTTAAGTCATAAAAAGGTTAGAATTTATGACAGGATAGACTGTATGCTATTGATGATGTTGATGAAGAAGTCGCCTACTTTATAAGCTCATATTAAACACTATAACAGAGGTATGAGATAGGCAACCTCATACCTCTGTTTGTTAAGGATTAAAGAAATGGTCCAAAAAATAGCTCAGATGTGACTATTCCAATTACCTATATTCGTGAGTTGTTTACTTTCTTGCATAACTATTATATCCTTTTAGAGAAAGAAAAAATTATTCCCATTTATATTTTATTATCTTTTTATTTACAACAATCTCATTATTAAGTACAACATTAATATTATTAAATCACAAAAATATTATCTACTTATTCATATCTTTTATTTACCTCTATAGTTAAATCTTTCTTCTATTTTATTCCCTCTTTTATAATATCTCTCATATCCTTCTAACATTTTGACTACTAACAAAAAGGCTGAAAGGGCTTAATTGTAAACAAGAGAATTAAGGGCCAAACCGAAAAATAGTCCAAAATTTAAGGGAAGAAGTTGTAATTTACCATTAAAATTTCGGCCGTTTGTCGTATATAGAAGTGTGACCAGTAATTTATCCCACGAGCTTCATGTGGGCGCGTACACAACACATTCCCTATTAGCCAATAATCTTATAACTTTACTAGTAAGTACTACTTGAAACGTCCACACGATAGGCAAAGCGCGTGGAAAAGGATAATCCTACTCCTATATCTTGTAAAGAGGTTCTACTTCCACTCCATATTCTCATTCTTCCAATCCAACTTCTTGTGATTTTCAACTTATTAATTGAAGTTTGTTGAGATTTAAAATTTGTGAATTCTCAACAAACAAAAAAAAAGGAAAATCTAAAATTTGTGAATATTTCCATAATGTTTGAGATTTAAAATTTATAAAGATTTCAATAACATTCGTGGGCCTATGTCGTTGCAACACATTTTATCCTTGTAATTGAGAATTTTAACTTACGAGAATCTATAGTACCAATTAGTTGAGTTCTAAGTAGAATTAATTGAAAAGTAAAAAAAATAAAAAATTGTTAAACCGGTTTGCACCGTATTGTTTGAATTCGCGGATTAACTAAATTGGACCATTTATATATGCACACATGTGTATACACTTATTTAAAAGTCATTTTGTACTGTCCAAGTTAGAGGTGAAAATCGTTAATCGAACTAGAATCGTACCATGATTCGTAGGTTGATTTTATTTAGTCCATAGGACTTTTGATCTAGACAAGATTCATCATTTCTTAAAATCGTAAGGGTAAAATACTCGAATTCCTACGAAATTGAATTAATCTACGACGGTGTGCACCCTACATATATATGTGTATGCGTGTGCGCGCATGCCTTGAGTTAACGATGTGATTTCTTGAACCTCAACATGCCAAGTCATGCATGTCCTCAACATTATCTTGCACGTTCTTAGGAAACAACATCCTCTCTTCCACTTTGACATGTAAAGTCGTGCATACCATCGATGTTGCCTTGCAAGTTCTTAGGAAGCGATATGATTAATTTATTACATATCGACATGTCAAATCGTGTATGTCCTCGAGATTATCTTACATGTTCTTTACATTGCTTTGCACATTTCTAGGAAGTGATGTGGTTTCTTCCATATGTATACATATATATAGAGTGAGAGACCTTGAGTCAACAACATAAAAAATGGAGTGGATATAGCAATTCCAATCACCTTAGTGGCCATTTCGTTGACGAATGAAGCTTAACCTCTGAGATATGTAGATGACCTGTATTCCAATGGCCCATATGTAGCTTGGACTGACTTACACTTTACCTTATCATCATATTTATTATTTTGCCCACCACTGACTTTTTCTGTTATTTTATGCCCATAAAGAAAATTTATTGGGTGCTTTCTGCATGTCTCGTTATAAACTTTACTTTCATCTGATGGTACAACTAGTTTGATTTTTTAAGTTCAGGTAATTTTACGAACTTTTCCTTGTGAATCACCCGTTTAAAGAGAAATTTCACTTTATCAAGCCGGAACAAGTAGGGCGCGTTCATTTTATGTTGGATACTGATTCGCCTTCCACTTGACAGAGCGAGTTCCTTACCCCTAGTCTCTGGAGCTTTTCCTTGCTGAGCGGTTAACCTCTTTTTATGCCTCCATGAGCGAAAAAAAAAAGCTTCTTATCATCCCCCTTCGACCTTGCTAATTCAACATTTGTATGGAGCCTATTGCCCAAATGTATATTTATGGCGGTTCATTGAATAATCCATCTTCATTTGCTAAGCTTTGGGCTTGGCCGAGAATTTGGTAGTAGTCCAATGGTTACAATGAATTTGCCTGAATAAGAATCGAGCGCAATCAGAACAACACATAATCTTTTCGATCGGAAAAAGATTCATTATGCTTTAAACAACCCGACTACCCTGACTGAATCAACCTCACCTAAATCGATATCGTTCTTTCATATCCAATTGAGATTAGTACGAGATATTTCTACCCAGAACTAATCAGTTCCAAGATTGCATACCTATAAGTCGATATCAATTTTATCGTAAATCCAATTGAGATCAGTATAAATTTTTTTTTTAATCCTGAACCAATCAGTTCCAAGGTTGCATGCCTATAAATCGATTTCACCCAAACGATTTCACCCAAACGATTTCACCCTTATTAATAGTAAGACACCCTTCTCTCATTGAATAAAATACGAATTTTATAAAAGTAGTGGGCTTAACAATGTAATTTAAAAGATAGCTTGTATGTTGATTAAAGCTGTCTCAATCAAGAAAGGTTTACTTTTGGTTAAAGTACTATAAGCCAATTTTGTATTATACCATTTGAGGAGAAGCTTAGTTTTATGTTTAAAGTCCACCCCTTGAACTACCAGAATTTCTAGTGGTGCAAAGTGCAAGCCCCCATCATTTTGGTTGAATTTATGGGAGTAGGTGCACAACAGATAGATACGGAGATTCTTTGTGCACAGAATAAAATTATTGATCTTGTATAGTCGTACTATATCACTCGGTACTGGATGATACATATCGTATCGGCCTCATAGCAGCACCGACCTACCCTTGTACCTAGGGCTGCAAACGAACCGAGCTGTTTGCGAGTTCGGCTCGGCTCGATAAGGGCTTGGTTCGACTTGGCTCGTTCAATTGACAAGCCGAGCTCGAACTCGAATTTTAGGCTCATTTCGTAAACAAACCGAGTTTGAGTCTCGAAAGCTCGGCTCGGCTCATAAAAACTTAGCTCGTTTTAGAGGCTCGTTAAGTAAATGAGCTTAGTTAAGCTCAGCTCGGCTCGGCTCAGCTCATTTACAAACAAGCCAGGCTCGAACTCGAATTTTTGGCTCGTTTAGTTAACAAACCGAGCTCGAGCACTCCAAAGCTCAGCTCGGCTCGGTTCGTTTACAGCCCTACTTATACTGTTATGGCCACCGTACCAAACTATTGCGAATTATACCATGCTGTTTTGAGTTGTACAAATTTTTTTTAAAAATTTTCAATCGAGTAATTACACATAAATTGAGACTAAAATTATTTTTTTTTTATTTTGTGATTTATTTTTAAGTTGTGAAACTTTATTTACATCTCCAATATATGTTTTTGATAAAAAAAAATATATTGTTTAAGAAATGTATATTACTTTTTAGAGATAAATTTGAAATAATAAGCTAATACACACCGATATCAATACATACTATACTAATAATAAAAATGGTACGCTTGCCGGTACAAGATTAACAACTTTGGCACAAAGAATAACAAGGTGCGCATCAAAACGTTGTTGATTTGGTCATCAAATGCTGTCCAAAAATTGTCAAAATACTTAATTGTTTGGACAATATTTTGGTGATAAAAATAATATCACGTTTTTATGCATGCGTTGTGCATAGTGTTCGGATCCAAGTAGAACACTAAAAGCATCATTGATCATGTTTCTTCTTTCCTTGTCCACATGTTTGGCCTTTTAATTTCCCCCCCTTTCTTATGTTCTTATCTTGCTTTTATTTCTGTCATTTTCTTGGTTGGAGCCAAACAACTCCTCCCCCCTCCACATGTTGAGTCTGAATTTGGGCCAAAGTGTTTAAATTAATTTTTTTATCTTTATTTAATTTTTTTTTGTATTTGTTATGTTTTCGTTAATTTTTTATTTTTGTTGGTTCGTCTGGACTAAAAGAATCTAAAAAGTGTAAAATTATATAAACAATTTAAAAAATTCACTAAAGACGAAAAATAAGTCAAAACGGACCATATTTTGATTCATTTTTCGTCTTTTCTAAACTATTTTTAGTTTTTAAACATAATTTTGTATTTTTAAATTTTATTTCCTCAAGATAAATCAACAAACTATAAAAAATTAATGCAAAACAAAAAAATCAAAAATAAAGATGAAAAAAATAATAATCTAATAAATGCCATGCTCCAAATGGACTACATCAATTCAGTAACATATTTTGCGAAAAATTGCGTTTTTACAAAAAAACAAATGGTTATCATTTTCATCGCTCAAGAATATCAGTGCATTCCTTCCGAGTATTAACAAGATCTCTAGACCCCATGAAAAATCTTGAACTAATCATAGCCCTACGAACGAGTTAGTCTTAAATTATTAGAACTACAAATTTCGAAAACAATCAACCAAACAATATTATCTTTTTTAGAAAAATAAATCTTCATATTTTCTCAAGTTTTCTCCATGTTCTTAAATTTCCTTTTTTTTTTCTTATCTTAAACTTTATCAGCCTCCAAGTAGGAGGGTGCCCCTCTCTCTCTCTCTCTCTCTCTCTCTCTCTCTCACACACACACCCCAAATCCTGGCTGGTCATAGCCCTATAGATGAGTGTCTATGGCCAAAGCAAAAGAACATGGGATAGGGACATCATCTTCTCGCAACTTCTAGCATCTCTTTTATTCATTTTTCAACTATATGGGTTAACACAAAAAACTATATTTTTCGTTGCTTTTTTAATGAATCATGGCTCAATGAATTATGAAAAAAAAAATTGAAACAGTCAACCAAACCATGCTTATCTTTTTAGAAAAATAAATCTTCATATTACCTCAAGTTTTCTCCAAGTTCTTAAATTCCCGCAACTTCTAGCATCTCTCTTATTCAATTTTCAATCATATGGGCTAACACAAAACACATCTTTTTTGGTGATTTTTTAATGAATTATGTAAAGATAATTTTTTAAATCTTTTTTGGGTGCTTTTTTAATGAATTGCAGTTAAATAAATTATGAAAAAAATAAATTTCGAGAATAATCAACCAAAGATTTTTATCTTTTATAGAAAAATAAATTTTTATTATTCCTCAAGTTTAATTTCTCTAAGTTTTTAAGTTCCCTTTTTCTTTTTTTCTTATCTTAAAAACTCTTCTCTCTATCTCTATCTCTATCTCTCTCTCTCTCTCTCTCTCTCTCTCTCACACACACACACACACATAGCTGCCTAGCAAATCCTGATCTGATTATAGCCCTACAAACAAGTTAGTCTATGGACAAAGCAAAATAACATCAGGATATGGTCATGTGGACACTACCTTCTCGCAACTTCCTGCATCTCTCTTATTTATCATTCAATGATATGGGTTACCACAAAAAATATCTTTTTTTTATTCTTTTTAAGCGAATTCCGGCTCAGTGAATTGTGAAAAAAAAAAATCGAAAACAATCAACCAAACAATGCTATAATCTTTTTAGAAGAATAAATCTTCATAATTCCCCAAGTTTTCTCTAAGTTCTTAAATCCCCCTTTCTTTTGTTCTTATCTTGAACTTTTTCTGGTCATTTTCAGCCTCCATCTAGAAGATTCTCTCTCTCTCTTTCTCTCTCTCTCTCTGTACATATATATATGTATGTATATCACACACAAAGAGAGAGAGAGAGAGTGGGAGAGCTTATAAATGCGTGCAAGAATGGTAAAGGGCGTGCACGACCACAATTATAGTGGTGACAAGGACAATGGACCATGCTCAATAACTATTATCATTACATAAGCCAAACACATTATATATAACGGTTGAGTCTACTCCACAAGAAGATTTCATAAGCCATGGGGGGACAAAGTACACCCTTATCTTCCATTCATATAGGACTCACCATGCCTACAAGTCTCGAGTCGTGTTATGTCCGAGAGCATACAAATATCTTGACAATAAACGTTATTTATACAAGTCCCGACTCATACTATGTCTTGCTTTGGCTTACTGAGGCTTCGAGAATTGACCGGACCGACATGATATTCTTAGTTTATTCCTTTTTCTTTAAAACAGTCTCCGCTTTTTGCATGTATGTTTCTCCGTCTACGAGTATTGTTCCAGTTACACGATTCTAACAGATCGAACGGTTGCTAACTAATTTTGGCAACGATGGACTTTTATTATACAAAAAAAAATTTGATTATATTGACGATAAAAATCGAACCTGTAAACTTAAAAAACTAAGTATCTTATTTGTTGTCGTAGCAAACTGATAACATAGCTAAAGCCTCCAAATTTCTATATAATATGAAATTAATAATTTCAACATCCTAAATTTGAACTTTCTGGAATCAACTGGAAATTGGAATAGGCCATGTTTGGCAGGTCACATCACTCAAAACAAATTATTAGATTTGTGGGTCCAAATTATTACAGTTCGGCCTATGAACTGGGGTTTTGGTAATTGGTCAATTTTCTTGGATTGAGAAACACCAATCATGACCCCTCTTGGAATTTTTTGTCAGTTAACTGACAACACAATACTAATTAGTCAATTACTGGGTAGATGCTCAAAGCAACAACTCAAAAGGCAAAATTACCAAAAAAAAGTAGTGTTGACTCAAAGAAAATAATGAAAGAGAAAGTTTGGACATACAATCTTCGTGCACAGATCCGAACACTTTTCATTTTAGAATCGTTGGATAGATGTGGAGCCCATAAAATAATGATGGCCTCATGTGCATCCAATTGTTTTGAATACAGTTATGTCTAGATCTGTACGCTGAAGATTGTGAACGTAGCATTACTCATAACGAAAACATGGTGTGAAGTTTTAAAATAATCTAAAACATGGTAAGAACTTAAAATAATCCAAAAACTTAAAGTATGTGGTAGGCTACATTATAATGACTTGCACCGACTTGCACTTTTTATTCCGACTTACAATGACTTGCACATTTTATTATATCGATGACTTGCCCTTTTTCATGTCTTGAATAGCACTAAAAATAGATCACGTGGAACTAATGAGTGGTCATATCATGTCTAACATCATCTACTCGGGAGTTAGTTGTTTCTCGAGTTGCAATAACTTAAATCTTGTTTCAGAATAACTTGCACCAGAGTTAAACCCTGTAATGACTAATGAGTGGTCATATCATGTCTAACACTATTTGCTCAAGAGATTTTTCCTCGAGCTGAAAAGACTTAAACCTTGTCTAAGAATGACTTGCTCCATTGCATGTCTTAAACTTGCAAGAGAATGATCATACCATGTTTCACACCATCTAATCCTATGTTGGGTGAAAGGACATCGTTTCAAGCTTATAGAAAGGGTACAATTGTCTAAAAAAGTGTTTTGGGGATAACTATTCTGTACACCATGTTTTCTAATTTCAAGACATGAGACCATCTTTTGGGTGATTTCTTTGGGCCCATGAATCAAAGCATCAATCCTATCAGTTGGATTGAAATGACATAAATACCCAAGCCATGCTTACATAAAGACACAAGATGCAGAGAAAGGAGACAGCAATTCACGGGGCTTTGACTCTAAAATAAAATCCAACGAAACCTTCAAAATAACTACAACCAACAACATAGGACTTGTGTTTCAATTCGAGTAATTCAACGGACACAGAACCAGCCACAAAAAATGAGTAGTCCTACAAAGACAGAATCAGCCAAAAGAAGTGCATGGATCCTTAGGATCTCAGGACACGATTCTACGAACACAAAATCAGCCAACAAAAGTGTATGCGTGGCCAGGTTTTCTAAAACGCGTCTTAAAGTCCCGGTCACCCATGCACTTTCTGTGGGTGATTCTTAGTCCGTAGAATTCTGCTCTCAATTCCAGTAAGTTTACAGACACAGAGCCAGCCACAAAAAAGAGTGAGTAGTTCTACGAAGACAGAATCGGCCAAAAAAGTGCATGGACGGTCAGGATTTTAGGACACGCTTCTACGCAACACAAAATCAGCCAAAAAAGTGCACGCTTAGCCATAAATTCTAAAACGTGTCATAAATCTTGGTCATCCTTGCACTTTCTGTGGGTGATTCTTAGTCCGTAGAATAGTTCTCAGATCTTATCGTCTTAAACCTCTACTACCGCACAAACTGCATGCATAATTAACGTAGACGTTCAACCACAACAACGAAATGATTGATCTACAATCGGGAAGGTATTGAATCTATCATAAATCCAAACGAGAGAGCATGTGGGAGAGAGAGAACGCCAACAAATAGAAACTTACATACAAATCAGATTGTCAGAATGTCATGTTACATAGATTTTCAACAACTAAAGCAAGATAGCTTTATAACCCGGTAGGGGGTTGATTAATAATGAGGTTTTGAGGAAAGTAACCAGTTATTACTTATTACATGGTTGTCTTCAAAACTTGAGAGGACATTTTTACAAATACATGAAGTTTAAAAATAGTATACAAACTTACAGTTACGATGAACGCACCCAATTCATTTGCTCACACCAGTCAAACTGTCTCTCAGGCCGTGGTTGCAGGTAAACGTATCAAATAACAAGCTCTTGGTCCTCAGTATCCGATAGCATCACGTAAGCTCGATCCTGATGTTCGTAAAAGAAAGCACAAATGAAAATGGCTAAAAACGAAATATGGTAGGTAGGATTGTTGAAAACCTCTTCTCGGAGTTGCGAGGCTTTTGCCTGAGTGAAACCTTTTTGTAGTATTTGGTTTTGTTCTTCAATGATAAGGCTAAAAACGAGTTTTCCATTTGAATTTAACTCAGCTGCTAATAATTTATCAGCTAACGATAGTACCACACCTCGAGGAGATTCTGGTAATTCTGGCCGAGCCTTTAAGGCCAATGAACTAGTGAACACTCTTGGAGCCTCTCTTTGGCATAGGAAGTTCGAGGATAACTAGAAAATAGCATCTCTCTGACTCCCTAATATATTGGACTTCCCCATTCATGAGCTTAAGAATTTTCCTGCACATGCTTAGACCTAGGCCTTCCTGAGTCACCCATCGGCTGCTGTGAAACATGTCTTGAACGAGTTCGGGAGGTAGGCCTTCACCGGGGCATACAATCCTTCACCAGGAAAAAGAAAAGCATCAGTTGATCTCTAATTTATCTTGAAAAGTAGAACATTGAAATGGGTTTCGCGACATGCAATGTCTAATGGGTTAGGGATAATGCGACTGTTTGTAGTTCTTATACAAAGGAAACACCAAAACGGAAAAAACAAAACCAATACACAATGAACCCCAAGCACACAACTAATTGCTTCTTCTCCGGGAAAAGAAGTTCACAACCCGTGGGCCTTCTGCCTCCACACGGCATTGCTCCGTCAGGCTTTCGCCCATTGCAGAAAATTCCCTTTAGACAGCAAAAATAATTAGCAAGAGATTGTAAACGTATAAAAAATAACAAGTTCATGGTCCCTCTGTTAGCCAAACCATCATTTGCATCAGATGCTGGCTACATAGCTTAGAAGTGCAAACTAGGTTAACATCAACTTGGGTTATACGGGGGTCTCTAAAATAATTAACAACAACCTAGTGGGCCTCTGGCCGCACTACCAACCCCCGCTACGGCTTCTTTGGAAGCACTAGTTCTCACGCCAATCCACTTAGATCTCATAATTGATTCATAAGAATCACGTGGAGGGGAGAAATTCATGCAATATGGTTTCAAGTAAAAGTCAAATGATAGTGAAGATTTTCTTAGTCTTTACTGGAATGTACTACAACAAGCAACAATTTTGTTCTCAAAAGAGTCTAGAAAATTCTGATTAAACCATTCCAGGTTTGTGAAATCACAAAGGAGGAGAGATAAAATGGCCAACGACGATATGTTCTTACAAAAGCAGTCCACATTGTAACAAAAAACAAGGTTCAAAACAACACGAGCCGGAATACCTGAAGTCAATATGAACAATAGCTTTTTCAACAGAAACTTGCTTCAATCTTGGTTGAACTTGAATCTCAACCCAACCATCAGGAGAAGGTGCATACCGCACCATATTCAGCAAGAAATCAGCCAACACCTGTTGAACTCTCACTTGATCACCATAAACAGCCAAGGTTTTGATTTCTTCTGGAATATCCCGTATCAACTGTACACCTCTTTCCCTAAGCAACGTCATTACTTGGCTTACAACGGCATCTATGACACCTCCAACTAAGAATTCACCCTTCTCAAGCTCCAGTAAACTACAACGAGAAAACACAAACAAGATCAAATGATGCCTCTCCCATAAAGAAATAATGTTCACCCTCAGGGATGACACCCTACACAGTGACAAACTCACAACCTACATAGACACCCTACACAGTGACACGGCATGCTCATTTACACTTTATATCATTTAAGTATTTACTTAAGATATTACATATAAATAAAAAAGTACCCCCATTTGAAAACAATAGTGATGCCGAAATTTTAAATAGATAAAAAGTCGATCTTCATTACCAAGAACAAATCCGGAAATCTGGGGGTGGACCAAAAATAGCGCCTTTTAAAATACTTAGCGTATGCTTTTGCCTAGTCATTGCATGTATCATGCAAAACTCAAAGGAAGAATGAAGGAACAAAACGAGTTGAATAGAGTGCAATTAAGTAATGGTGCTTACTTTTACAACATTTGCATTCAAAGATTTCCAATCTGTTAATAGAACAGGGATGTAAAGATTTAACCATCAGATGTATGAGTGTGGTGTGCAGGATTGCATGTTGGCGACTGGACATCTTAATCATTAATGCCATAACTCAGGAGTAAGATCGCAACAGTATCAGGCTTGAACAGTTCACTGCAATTGATCAATCTTTGCGGTAAGGGGAAAGTAGTACTAATGACTTCAAAATCAAGACTTTGCCCACATCCATTTCTGTTTGGTATCGAAGATGATGGATTCGATTAATGACCTAAACAAGTCAACATGATATTTTGGAAGTACTACTTTGGCCTTTGGGTTAGTGGCAGTCAAAAAGCACATTATATAAAATGAAAAACAGAACGGTGACCTAGTAAAGAAATCACACACAGAATTCATAAGTTGGGATCTAGTAACCATCACAGCGAATACATAAACCACCCAATAAAAAAAAAAGGGATAAAACCACAAAGGCCTACTTACACTACATATTTAAAATACACTCACTCAATGTGGTATTAACTTAAACAGAACTAGATATAGAAACACCAGACGATAGAAGATATTCATCCATTGTTGGCAAATAAATCCCGGGGGTACTTTTAAAAACCAACACACATGAAAACAAGTGAATCTCAAAGTTAAATGCCCTAGGACAAACTGCAAAGTTATATTAATTCATAAATCATGCCTTTCATTTGAACCTATAAATTAGGGTAATTTACATGAAACCCCCATAATCTATCACTTTGTTTCATTTAACCCCCTTCATCTTCCAATTGTCCCAATGTATACCTGATCTTTCTAAATGTAACGATCGATCCCTTTTGGATAGACACAGTTGGAGGAGAATACGATAAGTAGTCATGTGCGTCAATCCAAAAGGGGTCCATCGTTACATTTGGAAAGATCAGGGGTGTATTGGGACAATTAGAAAATGAAGGAGTTTAAGTGAAATCAAGAGATAGATGAAGGGGGTTTATGCAAATTACCCTATAAAATATGATAACGAAATCTTAGAAACTCACCCATCTTCGATGCTCTCTAAATCGACATCCCTTATTATCTTTAACATCTGCTTCTCACAAGCAGCACTCGTCTCAAGAAACTGCTTCTGATCTTCGGTCAACTCTGTAGCCTCCAACAGCGAATTAGTAAAGCGTAAACCACTTAATGGATTCTTTATCTCCTGACAAATGTAAGCCAACTCTTTCATCCTTGTAAAGCATTTCCTCTCCTGTTGTCTCTGGACTTTCAGAGCTTGCTGCAGTTCAGGACTTGGAATCTGGATGAAGCAGAAAGCTCCAACAATCTGGCCAGCCATATTAACCCTCTTATTTGCTGTCAAGAGAGCTTGCACATATTTTCCGTTTCGGTCGAAAAAGGAAAATGGGAACTTGTCTGTATCCTGTCCCGCAATTGCATTATGCAATACAATCATGACTTTAGTCATAGTATCTGGACCCTTGAGCCGACAACAACTACCAAAAATCTCTCCAACCAACAGTTTGCCTATGATTTCCCCTCTGGTCCACCCAGTGAGCTTTTCCATAGCGGTGTTCCACTCAGAGCAACAAGTGTTCTCATCTGACGCGAATATAGGAGGGATAAGAAGGTTGGGACTATGTACAATAGCCTTGTAATCACCTTGTAAGTGGATGAACTTGTCCATTACCACTTTTTGACCAGTAACATCCTGACCGACGAAGCACACACCGATTATATTATCTGTGTAATCCTTGCTAGAGCAAGCATTGACCACCAGGAAAACAGCCTTATTTTGTTGTTCTGAGCTAAATGTCTTCAATTTAATTTCTACATTCTTATCTTCCTCACCTGTATCAGTTAAACCATTGAGATAGAACAATGGAAATCTAAATAATTAACATCATCTAGAAGACTAGAACTGATAATATAATGGCTAACAAAGCCTTGTGGTACAAGCATCCAACCTTGACCCTGAAAATGATTGGTGAGGAAAATAATTTTTCTTTCGAGGTTCAAGATTATAGTATCATGTCATACTAAAATCAAACAATAGGGGAGTCTACAACATGCTATATATGTACACGACTAATTAGCAGGTGTTGGATACAAAAGCAATATTGAGTGCTTATTGATGTGAATTATGTTTAAAAAAATATTCAACAACCTTCGTAACAGATGACAAGGACCATTTAATGGCAGTTAAATGGCTGTAGGTTTTCCACAATATTAGAATGACTTCATTCCATATAACATAGAAGATAAACTCTTAATTCTTGTCTTTTTTGAGGTTGGCAGGGGATTAACTTCTTTACAAGGGATGTGATCATGTGAAAAAGACCACCTTCACACCAATTCCACAATTACAAAGAATAACAGATATTAGATTCTAAGAGAAGTACCTCTCAAAGCATTATGCAGAAGCTTGTCAACAGTTTCTTCTGATTCCTTGAAAACAAGATCGTGAACCAAAGATTTTCCCATAGCTTCCTCGACGGATAATCCTGTCAACTCTGCAACCTTTGCATTCCAACCGTTTATCCGGCCATCTGCATCCACGGCGAATATGGGAGCTGTTGCGGTTTCAATCAACCTAACCATCTCTCGTGCAACAGAGGTGAGTTCATTCAATCCTTGCAACTCTAAATCCCCAAGCGGGGCATTTACAATAGCCTTAGAGTTGCTTGCCTCGGCATCCTTAAATGAATCTCGCAAAATAAGCTGCAAAGAATGAATTACATCCATCTCAGCATTATCCCATTGGAAACTGCGGCTTTTAACTACTTCCAAGAATGCCTTGAACGAAGAACGTGGCTGCATCCTCTGACCATCATCTTTGTCCTCTGGGTGATGTTTTGCACCACCCCACTTGATCTCTTTTGCCGTGTGTGACCGGAACCAGAACAAGAAATCTTTTGAAGTGATATAAGCAGCCGCCATTCCACACACTGCATCGCCAAGTGAGGCTGCACCGGGGTATCCCGCATCAGCCAAACTGTCAGTGCTCAAACCGGTGGAGTCCCCATGGAAGGCCAACAACCACTCCACAATATCCTTTATCTGGGCTTCAGTAGGGGTCACACCTTGGGGATAGTACTTCCCTTGGTAATAAAGTGCAGCTCCATCACACTTTACAAGGTCCATTATACTAGGGCTTTGAGTAACAATCCCAGTGGGCGAGTCGCGAAGGAGCATGTCACACAGTAGTGTTTGGGTTCTTAAAACACGTTTCTCTAACAACTGTGAAGCCAGTTGCAATTCCATGTTCAATTGGAGTCCAAAGGCCTGCATTAGAAACTCACAGGCGTAACGAAGGGGGAAAGGAATAAAACGAGCAGAAGTGTGGTGGCAAACAACCAGACCCCATAGCCTCATCGAGTTTCTCCCCCCAGCACCATCATCATCACTTCCATTAATAATAACCGCCATCGCTAAAGAAGCAGTCGAGCCCATGTTAGCCATGTATGTGGCATGGCAGCCATGAGGCGCCCTGAGTGTTGAGCCAACTAGACACAAAGGCTGCATAAGGGCTTCATCTTGAATTACTCTAACTGACGTGGCATTACAGTCCACAATCATCCTAACGCGATTCTGCCTAAACAAAAATCTGGACGCCTGAGGAATATCAGTTGCTGGATAGTGCAAACCAATATAAGGTTCCAAATCTGGCCTCTTGCTCTCGGCCAAAACCTCACCATGCTCATCCTCGTGAAACTTATACACCATGACCCTATCATACCCAGTAAGCTCCCTCACACTCTCAACCACTGTATCACACAGTAGTTTAATATCCCCGCCTGGAAGTGATTGCAAATGCGAAATTGCTCGCACCGCGAGCTTCTGGGACTGCACAGCCCCTGCAATAGATAAGGCGGGGTCCTCTGCCCTAGCTGGTTCCAAATCAATCACTATACCTACATCGATTCTATGCAAAATCGCGTAAAAGGGTTTCCCTGAACTCTTGGAATGAACCCAAACGGGGTTTAATAGCGTGATTTCTCGTGCTCCAAATGCCCTTTCAAGCAAAACCGCACTTGATGGAGTGAAAAGGGTTCTCACATCAATCCCAAATTTGAGGATATCCTGCTTCTCAAGACTAGGAACTGAGTGTGCCGTGAGAGCAAGCATTTCTTGGGCATTTTCACTGTACCCAATGATTCTAAAAGTGGCCTCATCAACAGCAATCATACAGCCAAATGGCTGAACATGCCCACCTCTCTGGATTTTAGATAAGTATGCAGTAATCTGCTGTTCTGGCACAGACTGCGTAGTTGTCCTAACTGACTCTGAGTAATCAAAATACTTACCCGATTCTCCAGATTGTTCGAATACAGCGTGGAGCCGAGCATCCTCAGTGTACTGAGCAATTGCTTTGCTGATGGAATCCCTAACATTGCTTGTACCAGAAGACTGAGCTTGAGCTTGAGCTTGAGCTAACGGCTGATGGGTACGCGTTGTTTTGCTTCCTGAACCCATTTTCTTGCTCTTTTCTCGGGAAAACTCACAGCGTACTTGTTAGGTTTAGTAACTGAAAATTGGGTTACAAACCCCTCATAGGTAATCAGGATTTTTTGTGTTGCTTCGAAGACTGAGCTGGGGCTTGAGGTTGAGCTTGGTGGTGATGGGTATCAGTTGTTTTGCTTCCTGAACCCATTTTCTTGCTTTTTCTCAGCAAAATTTACAGTGTACTGGTTAGGTTTAGCAAGTAAACTGAAAAGTGGGTCGGAAACCCAGTGGGTATTCAATATGTTCTTTGTTTTCCCTCTGAAATGAGGGAAACCAAGAGGAGATCATGAATTTGGGAGTGTGTGAGAGAGAATTTGAAGTGTTTATACGCACCTGGCCTTGTATATGGGTAGATTGCCCTTTGGCGGTTGAAAGAGCCCAAATGAAAGAGAAAAAGTTGTTTCAGATTGATTGGGGTATTTGTTTGTCTTGACACATGACCTTTCTTTTTCCGCTCCCCCTACTTGGTTTTCCTACGTTTGAGTTTTGTGATTTTTCTTGCCATTTTCTTGAATTTTCCTCCTCATTTTCTTAGCTGGGGTTTACTGTACAAGGAGACAGATAAGTGTTGTTTGGCAACCAAAAAGGAGGCATTAGAAGTCCATTTTTCTGTGAACAAATTGACAAATACAATTCTTGTGTACATATTCTGATAAAAGTGTATTCAAAATCATCCGATTTACGTGAAATTCATTATTATTTTGTAGATCTTATTTGAATTTGATAATTTCAAACACATTTATAACTAAATCAAGAATATGCATTTGAAGACAATTTCGAACACATTTCTTTTCCATCCCAGCATCAACCAAAAGTCCGGGATTATAAACATTGTCTTATCATCAAAAACAAAAACAAAAAAAAATCAACTTCTAACTTTATCTTTTTTAAAGGTCAGACTTTTCTTTTATCAGCCGTATTTTTTTATGTTCCACGCATGAATTTCAATAAGGAATTTAATTTTAATCGTCTACCTCAAGTATTAATGGTCTAAATTAGTATATCCTTATAAAAAATATTTTAATAGATTTAACCCTTAAAAATATTTTTTGAAGCCCGAAATAACAAAAATTGCTTTCTATAATCCGAATGTAAATACGGAGAAGACATTTCCATTATCGATTCAACATTCTTTTTTTTTTTCTAAGAATAAATATAGTGGTACAAAACACATGCCGTTTTGGGTAATTGATTTTTGGATTTTTTGGCCATTTTCATGGGTTTTTTAATTACCAAAATAATATCGTTTTAGCATATAACACATCTTTTTGTCTAGAGTGTACATTAGGATCTCGTGCCCATAACGTGACGCACATCCTTTCGTTCACCGTGCACAACAAAATTTTGTGTTTTTTTTTTGAGAAGGGGTGGGGATTTTTCTCTCCATTTTTATGTTTGTTATTTGAGTAATGCTATGTACACAGACTTACGGACACAAACTAGATACAGATGTGTCTAACACCGTTGAATGTACGTGAAACTCTCAATAATTCAAAGATCTCACATATATCTAATGATGTCAAATACATTTGTGTCCAATTTATGTCAGTAAATATGTGTGTACAAACTTTTCCTTGTTATTTATCTCATTCTTTATGGTGAGAATTTACTTGTGGCTATAAGGAGAGCTTCAAAAAAGGTGGATGTCGACTGATTGGTCTCAAAGAGATGCTTGGAAGTTGGGCCACGTGGGTAAATAGGGCCCTCCATTTTTTTTAATCTATTTTATTGATTCCCATGTATGTCCAATAAAAAATGAGAAAATTACACTGACTTCACCTTAGATTATTAATTACTCCAATAAATATACTAATCTCCCTCTTTTGAAACAATTATGCACTTACATCCCTTGTTGTTAAAATCAATCAAATGTCTTTAGTTAAGTTATTAAAATTTCAGATTCAGATCGATTTTTTGGACAAAATAAACTGCAACGTAATTTCTATCATGTTCGAAATAATCTCTGTTAAAACTTTGAGATTTTTTTTTTAAATCGAAACTTAGACAAATTTAAAAAATTATATTCGATTCGATTTCAGAAACTACTAAAAAACTCAACAAATATTATTCCGGACGCGATATAAACTACATTACAACTTGTTTTACTAAAAGAATTACGAGTTTGAAATTTGATTAACGATATTTGACTAATTTTATATAATTTTAAAAGCAAAAGAGTTCAGAATAATTTTCCAAACTACAGAAGAAGTAATTGTAATTGTTAGAAACCTCAGGAAAAATAAGTGTAGTTTACCCATAAAGAATCCCAATTATTTTATTAGCATTTAATATATTCAACTATTGACTTTGTACCCATCCAAATATAGGCATGACCAAAATAGAAAATTCAAAGGTAAGAGACAAGATCAAAACAGGAGCTTTTATTTATTAAGAATTAGAGGGGAAGGTGGCTTATTGATTATTGTAGGAATTTAATAAGTTTTGTTGTTTTATCCCACCAATGGGAATATACAAATCTCACTCACAACCCATAGCACAAACAAAATTACTAAATGGTACCCTCATATAAATGAATTCGCAGTCCGTTTGTTAACTGTCAAATTTTTTAAAAAGGATATGATAAATATAATAATAAGATAGATATAGTAGAATTGAAAATTTATTACAGAGAGATGAATAGTCATAAATAATTTATTTGATTTTTTTTAGAAATGAAAATATGGTAGATAACTAGATATAAATAGGTGAATAGTATTTTTGTAATTGATAATAACATTCTCATAATTAATAATGATATTTTTGAAAATACAAGGGAGATTTAGAAGAGGATAAAATATGAATAAGCAATAGGGAGAAATAATTTTATTTCCTTTCAAAAATAAAATAGTCCATTGAATATCCTTTCTACAATGCAAAAAATAAACAAATTCCGAATAGTCATATCCAGAGTCATAACATTAAACCTTTTTATGAAAACTAACAAATAGACCATTATAGTCGTTCATAGGTTGAGGTGTATCGTTTGGATTTTACATGGAACGAATAATTTTAAATATATATATACACACACACACTTAGAGTTACTTTAATACTAATGCATTTTGGAATGATGAAAGACATTATGTCCCTCAAAGGATAGGCTTGCCATCACATAAGAGTTTCTCTCTTAAGAGCTTGAAATTGTTTCAGCTTATTTATATTAGTTTTTTTTAGCATTTTTCTTAACTATAAATATTTTTTTTTTAATCTTAATGAGAATAATGAAAAAAAAAGCAACTTAGTTACCATCCTGAAAATACTCCCATTAAACTGTGTAGTTTTCTACTTTCTCCAACACAAAATTCTAAAAAATAATATACTTTTTTAAGGTGCAGAATATGCCAGCACTTCACAATCTTTGATGTGGATTTCACGTAGAATAAGTATAGCAGTGGTCCATTTGAATGAACAAAAGTTTCACCTTCACGTGCCAAAGATACCAAAATTTAGACAAACTGCCTCAATGGGGACCCATCAATTTTTCCAAAAACCAAAAAGAATTTATCGAAAACAGAATTCCTATTGTGTACAACGAACAACAAAATGTGTTGCGCACTGAAAAGATACCATTTTGGCCACTAAAATACTGCCTCAATACTGCCCCACCTTTTGAGCGGCATTTTGATGACTAAAACACACCGTTTGAACGGGCAACGCACCCTCCCCCATCTCAAAAAACACTATTATGACAAAACTAATGATGCTCCTGAGAATCAAAACCATTAACTACCACACAATCATGTAGGATTCATACACCTATACCGAATACAATGTCTGTTATTTCATGCCGTGATCAGAAACAAAGGACTTGGGGAAAAGTTACAACTCATTTCTTCTTATGAATGATAATGGGAAGATTTCCCTGTTTATGACTTCCATTGAAGCTAACAAAATGGTGTTCTTTCTGGGCAACTAGGAATACAGAGACTAATCTAAATGACTAAACAATCATAACACAGCAAATTGCACAATCGAAATTTAGAAAGGAAATGTGTGAGAGTTGGAACCGGGGGGATTATTGGCCCCGTCGTTGGTACTGGGAGACTTTTTTCACTTGGTGTAGAGAACATCCTCCCATGGGTGGCGGTATAGTGGCTGCTTCAATCTCTTCTGGTCGAAGGTGTGCCTGGAATTTCAGCAAAAGAAGACGCCGGTCAGAGCAATATGACAGAGAAACCAAGAAACACATGAATGTTTACAGTCCGGTAGGAATGCAAGTGAGAAAAGAAAAGAAATTATGCGTATTTCTAATCACATCAGCCCACTTTTGGCCAGAAATGGAATGGGGATTTGATAGGTGCATTAGTTGTTCATGCAAAGTCCCTTATGCTCAAACTATTGAATAAGCCATTTCTTATCAAGGTTAATAAGTCAACTAAGACCCTCTCACTAGGCTTCGGGGGAAGATATATAGTACCAGTGCGGGACTGTCTGTCCTCTAGAGCCTTAGCTTGTCAATACTTATTTTCTCTCTCTTTGGCATCTATGGCCGCCTGGCTTGCGCATCCTCTCTCATATGATGAGTGAGCGTTAACATCCTTTGGTCGAGCAACTAAGAGAGAGTTCCTCTCCCTAAACTTTACACGAGCGGAAGACTTTAACATAGGTTCATGGGTCGCTGCCTACGGGAAACTAAGCCACCCTTTATTACTATCTACGGCTGCAAAACTATTCTAAAATTTCAGTGGTTATTCTTACCCTCCCTTTCTGACCAATAAAGAAATCCTTCATGAACGTTTGCATAGTTTCTCTTCCTTTCTGGCAGTTCCTTTCATTTATTTCAATTTCTCCCATAGCGAGGGGTTTATTTTTCTCTCTTTGTTTCTTTGGAAAATCCCTCAACAAGGTCAAGATCCAAGTGCATGAAGGGAATTCTCTTTCCCCCATTGGACTTGGTAGATGTCAAAAATACAAGCCAAATGGCGGAGATAACGAGCTCGCTTGAGCTCTTTGCTTTCAATTTATCTATGTTTTTCTATTGTCCTTCAAAATGATTTGTAAGAGAAAGTCAACTCACCCGATCAAACCGATGGAACGTGCCAACACAAAGAGCCCGTTGAGATAACCAATCTCGACAATCTCATCAATCTCTTGCTTGGTGAACATACCACTGCCTGCAAGGAGATCCAAGAAAAGGGACCCAATGGCACCGTCAACGTTAAGGACCAGGTTATTTGCCTTGGTGAGCGTGTAGGTTTCAACTTGAACAGCATATTCCATGTACTTCACAGAAGGGAAATTAGTGCGAGCAAATAGTTGTAGCAACTCTACTCTCTTATCTCTGTTGTCACCTCTCTTGATCCTTTTTCACAAAAAGGAAACAAAAGTTAGATTTGATCAGTCGCATAAAGCATGAAAATTTAAGAAAGCTGGATATTTGAGCTTGAAATCATAGTAGTCCCTCCATCTCATTTTTTTTGTTTGCTTTCGGTACTCGTGCACTCACATCCGACAAAAAACTACTGTACTTTTCTAGAATTTTGTTCACTGTACTTTTCTAGAATTTTGTTCCAATATTCTTCCCATTACTTTATAGATCTAAAAAAGTTCTCGTAGATAAGGTTTTTCAAAAATCATCAGGAAACTAATAAAATAGAGTACGTAAATGATTTTTTGAGATGTCCGGAGCCAATAAAGTGGGACTGAGGAATTACATGTTTTACAGAGGCACAATTGGTGAATAAAAGTAGCTAAGTGAAGAAGCTCTATACCTGTGACCAATTCCTGGCACACGAATGCCCTTCTTTTTCATGCTCTCCACAAACTCGTATGGGGTAAGATTCTGCCAAAGCCCACAACAATGTGATAAAATGTTAGATTCAGAAACCATTAAGTTACAAAGCGTAAAGTATTCTCCTGTAAACACTCGTGAGAACTCACCTTATCATAAGCATCCTTAAAGTACCTGGCAGCATCATCAATAGCCCCACCAAATCGGGGACCAATTGTTAGCAGACCTGTTTCAGAAGCACATTTAAGTTCTCCGCTAGAGAAATGCCTCCAGTTGGGCAATTTAAGACAAGATTTACTCATCTCGTTCCATTGAAAAAGCCAACGAATGTCTATAGCTTACCTGCAACAAGACTGGACACGAGATCTTTTCCTGCCCGTGCAGTTACTATGGTGTTATGGGCGCCGGAGACACAAGGACCATGGTCAGCGCATAACATTATGCATATCTGAGAAGGGTCAAATACGATATTGAGAAATTAGCTAAACAAGATATTTGCTTTCAGAAGTGACCAATATAGTAATTTACCTACTAAAAGAGCAAAGGGAAGAAAAACAGTTCCAATGAACAAGAAAATTTATAGTACACGTTGCTGGAAGAACGGATTCAAACCTCAATAAACTTTGTGCAGTAACGTGGGAGGCTGCGTTTGAACCACAACAGAGAAATAACATCACCCACTCCATAACCCTGTTCCACAATGGAAGACATTGGGACACCAGCATAGCACGGCTCTTCACCTGCAAATAGAGATAAAAAGACAAATGTAGCAGATTCATTATAGTTAAAAGTGGTTCAGGACTGCTACCCTTCCCTTATCCCAGATGAAACATTGATAATGGTCCAAACATACCTCTGTCATCGGATATTGTGGAAATAATATGAGTTGGCGCTCGGACTTTTCCACTCTTGATAGCAGTATTAAGATCCTCGGGGATTTGTGGAGGCTTAACTTCCTTTACAGGAGCAATCTTGCCCTCCTCAGCCTGAGCAAATAACTACTATAAATGGCGCTGGAAAAGATTTACCCACTTAATTGCAG
The DNA here is from genome assembly GCA_019985065.2 of Arctostaphylos glauca. Lineage (NCBI taxonomy): Eukaryota > Viridiplantae > Streptophyta > Magnoliopsida > Ericales > Ericaceae > Arctostaphylos > Arctostaphylos glauca. Next base: position 1,754,990 of record JAHSPW020000007.1, read on the forward strand.
TGATGGAATAAGAGATGCGAAAGCTTACCAGCTTCTCAAATGTTTCTTTAATTGAAACTTCAAATGCTTCAAATGAAGTAGGGACAACAGCTCCGGCATCCCTAAGTGCTTGATTCTTTGCTTGTGCAGACTCCATCTCACCACCACTCTTGGCTCCCTGGAAGACAAAATCGAGCAAAATAAGGGTTTTGTCGATAAATGGTGCCCATGAAGATTACACCAAAATGATGCAAAGAAACACATAGAAAAAAAATTCAATACAAGGCAATCCAGTAGTAGCTTACCGCATGACCAAATTGTACTTCTGACTTGAAAAGCCGAGCACAAGTTCCACTGACCCAAGCAACCACAGGTTTATTAATTTTCCCCTGTTTCAGGGCTTCCACCAGAGAATACTCATCGCGGCCACCAAGTTCCCCGAGGACAACCACCATTTTAATCTGACTCAGTAAATAAGAAAATCAGGTCATAAAAGAAAAAAACAAACATACAAAGAAATGTTTCAGGGAAGTAGGGGAAAAAATAGTGGATGAATTCTCTAATAATGATTCCCCCAATTCAAAATTAGGTTAGACCGGCTTGGCCTAAGGAGATGCTCTTGTAATGGCATGACGAACTGATCTCAAACTCGGAATTTTAGATATAGTTTGTTTGTAACTTTTAAGCTTGAGGCTAAGAAATCCAAAAATCTATGTGTCACGGTCAACAATTATCTAGGATATGTTGATTTTTTTTGCACTTGATACTTTTAAAGCAGCTTAGTATGGTCAAGATCTATAAAGTACATCCAAAATCGCAGAAGGCACAAGGGAGATTTCCCTTCCTGCGACAATTTAAAACATGTGTTGTTCAGGTTAACCACAAAGCATGCATTGTCAATTCGATCCCAGTGCACTAATGCAGTCATGGAGGTAGCTTTACCAATGACAAGAAAGTCTGGACACAGAAAACGCAACCAGTGAAAAAGAGAACAGACAATGGGCATACCTGTGGTATGTTGTTAAACCGAAGAACATGGTCAGAAAGTGTAGAGCCCGGAAACACATCTCCTCCAATTGCAATACCTAAAACAATTTACAAACAGTACCAAAATTTTATCCCGTCCTAAATGTTGAGAACAATGTCATCCATGAGAGAGAGGGAGGGAGAAAGAGAGCCAGCACGTGTTATAAGTACCTTCATAAATTCCATCCGTTACACGGGCAATGGTATTGTACAACTCATTAGACATGCCACCCTGTAATTGAGCAAAAGAATATATCACTAATGTATTAGCAGCCACAAACAGGAAGTCTGGGTTTCTAATCTGCAACATCAGTCCATGACACTACAAACGAAGGCAACAAATTTCGATGCATGTACAAAAAATTAGAGTCTACCAATATGACAGTATATCCTAATTTTGCAGTGTATCTGAAGTCGGGGCACATAAAATGTGAGCATTATACAAAACGCAATTATATTGACGCATAATTGAAAGTCCTTATACTTTTTCTTGGACAAGCTGACGCCTCGACAGTGAGCTGTGCATCAAACACCACAAAGTCTAAAATATACATTCAATTTTTCCCAGAAATCTTTCTGAGTGCCAGATACAGCTGCTTGGTTGACCACATATATAGTTGGCTACGTATGTAGTCCAAGAGTACGCTTATAAAAGAAAGAGAGCACAGAAACACAAGAGAGACGAGCTTTAGAGAGATAACGCACAGATTTGGAAACAAAACCGACGGATCCAGGTCTATATAGCTTGCATTGGATAATATTGTCAAGTGTTCCAGCAGTATCACCAATCTTAAATGCTCCAGCTTGAATACCCCCAACAGTTGCTGGGCCAATAACAACCTGCAAACATCAGCTACAACATAAGATAAATGTAGAACCAGGCTACAATGAATACAGAAACAAGAGAAACCGACAAGCAGTGGTAGGAAGCCAGCCGCGGCCCTGTTTATTCTGTGAATGCATATTCTTTTACTTAAAATGTAGGGTATCTCAAGCGTATTTAGTAAACTAGTCTCAGAAAACATAAATAAATTCAGTTTGGTCTCTTTAAAATTTAAGTAAATTGAACCTTATTCTATCCAAATTGTCCCTACTTTACTGTTAACACAACCAAATACAAGTATATAGGTGCTTTGATTACCCCAAACGCAAATACATCGCTTACGCAATGTTTTATACAAGAACTTACCCGGAGACGTATGATTTTGTACAAAAAGCAAAAAAAAAAAAAATGTAAGATATTGATGAGTGAGAGTTTATTTCTCTTAGCTTGGCCCCTCTCTGCTAAAGATCGTGGTTTTGGTGGTGGAGCCGAATAAAGATTCTAGCTTTGGCAGTTGACTACACCGCCAAAACAGAAGTAACACTTGTATGTTACATTTATGAACTATACCATTTCCATCTCCTTGTTAAATCTCGTTGTAACAGAATACACTTGGGCACAAACTAAAGCCAAAGAGCTTTAAAGACTCTACGTAATTTCCTCACCTTGTTATTGGCTTTTGCATAAGCAATCAATTGCTTGGTGTCTGACTCAGGAACGCCTTCAGCTATTATAGCCACGACTCTGATGGTTGGCTGTTTAAGAGCTGCCATAGATGAAGCAGCAGCACTGCAAAAAAGAACTTCATCGATGAATATGGAATGCAATAACGTGCTGCTTGCCACCACAACTCTATAAGGGGAGTGAAGACTGACCTTCTATACGATGCGAAGTTAATAAAAACATCAGCAGTAGGATGTGCAGCGCAGGCGGCATCGACACTGGAGGTTCAATACAAAAAAAGATAAAAGGTAAGAAAGATAAAAGGTAAGAAAGTCTTTAACTCAGAAAATAATTAGTCCAAATGTGGTTTTGCAATTTTGAACAAATTTGTCAAAACTTAGTTCTGGGAATACAATACAGGAATCTCAATTGGGTATGCAACAGGTCGTTTTATATGTCACTGATCTTACGTAACTAGGTCTCCAAACGTACTACCTAAGATTTTGGTCTTTTATACATATTTAGTGGGTCATTGGTATTTGAACTCAAAGTTAAGCTGCTACAGTGTAGATTTGAGTTGGCACAACAGAATTCACAGCCTAACCTAAAAAATAAAATGAAAACTAGGTTTGGACTAGGATGTGTACCAAGTTCCACTCTTATATATTGATAACTTAACCATTTGGAAAGATTAGTTATTTAAGCATAAATACTCGCCTTTAATTTTACTTTATCCTATTCATATTTGGATCGACAAACCTAAAGTTGATCATGGCCAAGCATGCAAATCAATCTCACCAAAAAAAAAAAAAATTCAAATCCCTTTGCAGCTTTTAGGGAGCAGGTTTAGGAACAATTTTCACATTCAGACTAACGAACTGGAAATTGAACAAAAATTTAAGATGAGCAAAAATACATACGCTGAATGAACAGGGATAGCAATTTCCTCCTGACCAAAAAAGAGCTTCTGAAAACCCTCAGAACCAGGATTGACAATTCCAGCAACTGAAGGTGTTTCTCTCCCTGGGAGTAAAAGAAATAACATTTTTTTTCTTTTGGTAAAACATTTCAACAACGGACAATCTAGATTTTGAGATGTACAGAATTGTAGGAAATTATACGCACCACAGAGGAAATCAAAATCAAGCATCCGTTGGATGGGTAGTTGTTTGTAATTGTAGAACAATGCTTGTGTAGTCCGGGAGAAGAGCTGTCCAGAAGCCATAGTGGAGCCCAAACAGACCTGTGCATGGTAATATGTTAAAGTATAATTCCTCCTGCAAAATGGTGGGAGTAGTACTACAACAAGCCAAACACACTAATCACAGGGGGGAATTTTTGATCCGTCAAGAAACCAGATTAACCATGGGAGTTACTATGAACTCATAAACTGAGTGACAGCAAAGAATGATACAACAATCCAACAGTTAAATGTTTTATTCAAATTGATAGATATGACAAGAGTTGCAAAGTTTTCGACAGTACCGCGAGCTAGATTACCACGGAAGCCGTTAATAGGCAAATGAAGTTCTGAAGCTATCATTTCAAGTAATTCCAACAAAACCGCTTCCCACTATGAGATACAACAGCAATTATACACAAACACTGCCAATTGAAATAATAAGCTAGCCGTTTATTTGTGTTGACATCTATATTTGTGAAGGTTTTAGCAGTTTGAGAGTCCAGTTTGTATACCCTCTTTTAGGACCCCAAAATAGCATATCCGTACTATAATAAAGCTTATAAACGCCACATTTGCAGAATGTGCAAGAATTGTATATGTTCCACTATGTAAATAAATCGCAATTACAGTCCAAGTAATAAATGCCCAACTTTCCTTTGGTTCCCAATTTCAATATGATCCCCATGCTTGATTAACCCATACTGCTCTCAAAAAAAGGATTCCTCACTTCTTTCAAAATCGTGCATGAGACTTTCATCTAACAGAGCTCCTAAATGAAGATAAGGTCATGACCGCGTTGGGAGATAATAACAATCACAGGTGTCTAGCTGTGCGCACATAATGCCCAATCCATTGGGAGAAATTCGAAAAGTCCACATTGTTGCACTTAGTGCCCAACATGGCAACCTACAGTATTCGAAACGCATAACCGCTTAAAAACTTAAAACATGTAAGTGGTCGACGCAACTTGCGAGAATATCCTTCATGCAAGGCCAACAGGTTAGTCTATAGTAAAAGTTCATAGATAAACACAAAGGATAACAGCTGATGGGGAAAAAAACTCAACTATAATCAATTTTCAAAAGTTTTTTTGCTCAATAAATTCAAGTGTGTAGATCTACAGCATCAACAATTCCAATCAACCCAACCGAAAGAAACTAACAATTCAAAGGATTGTTCCAATCATGGGTACCTATAGCACGCAGAGCTTACACCACTTGCGCAAAAGATCCGAACAAAATCGAGCTAGATTCCCAAATTCAAGACATTCATCGTTACGAATTGATCTGATTTCAGTGTAACTTGGAATTTAAACGACTCCAAATGCTACACTAAACGACAAATCAAAGCATATTGGCTCGACCATATCGAAAATTCAGTTTAGCCAAAAAGAGATCCGAATTACACAAATCTTAGGATACAGACCGAATCATCACGTGTAGAAAACAAAGGGGAAAATTCCCAGATCTCAGGTTCAAGTATTACAACTTCGTCAACAAGCAGACACAAGATACATATGTGTGTATATATGTACATACAGAGAAAGAGAGTTGATGATATAATCAGTGAATGTATCTGTATCTACCTCTGCTCGTGGAAGATGAGCACGCCTCGTGAATTCCGAAGAGACGAGGGGGAAAATGCGGTTGAATCAGAAGGGTAGAGAGTGAGGGTGCTTATATAGAGAGAGAAAGTGAGGGCGGGACAACTACCGATTAGGAGGGAGGAGTGAGAATGGGGAAGAGAGAGAAGCACGTGAGATAGGGTAGTAGTTAGCTCACGGGGGTGATGGGCAAATATTATTATAGCGGCAATAGGAATTTTGTAAAATATTTTTTGAGAAGGGGTTGGTGCGGTGCGTGGAGTGGAAAGGTTGGCTTGACTTAGAAATTAGGGGAAAATATGCATATTTTGAATTTTAATGGGGTGTTTTTGGTAGTAATCAATTATAGCAATAGTCCATGTGGAAAATGAGAGTATAGTTTCATTCATGAATGTGTTTAAAATTTAGGTAAAATATTTTGACTTCCTGACTTTTGAAATTAATATACAAGTTGTCTTTTCTACCGTTAAAACAGTTTAAATTTTAACCAGTAAAACTTAAAATTTGAGATTTTTTTGACAAAATAAACTGCAATGTAATTTCTATCATGTCTCAAATAATTTACATTGAATGATCCCTACATCTACGAATGATCTTCTCCCTCCCTCTATGATCCCTACATCTTCCATGAGTTGCGTCCTTTTACTTTCTCCTACTTAGCATTTTGGACTTTCAATTGAGTTTCGAACGGCATTATCAGCTCTTCGGGTGATCTCGAACATAAGGTCTTCAATCCATATCTTTGTCCGAGTTTTGACTTCAAAAGAATTTTAAAAATTTACCATAGGCTATTTGGGACGTGATATAAACTATGTTGTAATTCGTCTTGCTGGAAAAAATCTCAAACTTTAAGTTTTACTAGCTAGACCAATAGTATTTTGATTGATTTTAACAATAAAAAAATAATTGTATATTAATTTTAAAAGTAAGATCAAAATAATTTCTTAAACTACAAAAAAAAGTCGATGTATTTTTTAGAAATCTCAAAAGTACACCATTATTTTATAATATTTGGGAGTTTGTATACATGCCATTGTTGAATTGTTCTTACATATGGCTTTAGCCACAATATCATGGTCTACTTATGAGTCTATGCATAGAAAATCACTCCAGAGGACGACAATAACTACTCCAATAAAAAAGTCGCGGAATACATTTTTAATATACAGATTCAGATACAGATGTGTTCGAATTATTTAACATATACATGAGACTATTTAAAATAATATAAATTTTACGTGCATCGAACGATTTTGAACACGTTTATATCCCGACATATATATTAAAAGTATGTACGCTCTTCTACTAATTCAAAGAGATTGGTTGTTTGATAAGTGGTCAAAATTACTTATTTTTCAACAAAGGGCTACATTGGATATTTAACTCCTGCCAAGGTGGACCAACGAGTCGACACTACAAATTAAAAAATAAAAAAATAAAAGAAATATTATTGTCATTCTATCGCATCGCACTAATTATAAAAATGGCAGATATTAGGATTACAATTGACCCCACATATTTCGATCTGTTTACGAAAAAAATTAAGCTTAGTTTTTTAAATTTTAACTTTTAAAAAGCAGTTATTAGAATTTGTGAAAAGTTCTTATCTTTATATTATGAGATTTTAAGTATTAGGATGTAAGTTTAAATTGACAAATCAAACCAAATAAAAAAATTAAATGGAACCGTTGATTTGGGTTGGTTTTTTAGCTACATCGTTCGGTTTTAATTTTTGTAAAAAAAACTTTTTGTTCCGTTACGATTTTCTAACTCTAAACACTAGTACGGACCAAATCGGATAGGAATAAAAAGACTTCATTTTTTTATAATTTATATTTATCGTAATTTGTATATTTTTTTTGATAATCTTTACTTTTTGTAATATGTATTATTTTAGTTCTCTATAATATGTATTTTTTTTTACGTTGGAGTTAACTATTTAATAACATATTAATGCTTCTTTTAGAATTAAAAAACCTAATTTTTTTTTTATATTTGGCTTAATATAACCAAATCAAAAACCCAAAAATCGAACTGAATCGAACCAAAATAATTTAGTTTGGTTTCGATTTAGAAAATTCTAAATAATTTTTTTTGATTTAGTCGGAATTTTTTCTCCAAACCAAGCCGGTTACACCCTTATAATAATAAGTATTCTTAAAAGTTGAAATATGGTCTAAATTTTGATACCGAAGAAGCTGAATTTGGAATACTTTGACGTCAAATTTTTATCGTAAATACTATCAGTTTTTGTTGCTGTTTAAATATAATTTCACAGTCATGGTAAATATATTTATCCACTTCAATTAAAATTTATAATTTAAAATTTAAAATTTGTTCCCCCATACCCTATAATTAATTTCCCTATTTAATAATGGAACCGAAATGGTTGGTATTGAAGGAGATACTTTTCACAGTGCCTTAAATGTCAGAGTGGTTGACTCAATTGATTTGGCACGATTCATTTCATTCTGTCCCTACATTTACCAATTAACAAATTCTACTTAAAAAGTCGGTGACATATTTCAAAAATATCAAGAGATAAAATATAAATTGTTTTTTATAACTCATGATATCTGTAACGATCTGCTCTCGCTTTATACATATTGTCCATTTCGACTGTTCAAATCCTATCGATTTTTCGATAGCTCACTAATACATGCAAGATGAAGACACATAACTGTGAAATTTCATTGAGACTTGATGCCCTCACAGGTTTAAAAAGCCTTGTACAAAGTATTGATATAATCTACTATAACACTGAACTTTTTGCATACACGAAACGATATGAGACATATTTGACAATCTATCTGACGTCTACCGAGACCTTCTCATAGTTGACACCACAACCAAGTTGGGGTGTCACAATATCTAAAATTATAGTATAGTTGTACTTTCACTAATTACTCAAAGATCAATTGTACCATTCATTAGCAGAGACTTGAAACTCGTAACATCGAGATAAAATTTTATATGCACTGGTCCTTCAAGAGTTGATAGCAACTTCAAGGTTTCAAATCTAAAATTCGTAAATTCTAGACTTTAATCGTCAAGCCAACTCAGACAAAAATATAAATTATTTTTTATAAGTACTCAAGACATCTCAACCCAATTTACACATGTTTTGATGACTAATGACTCGGATACCAATCGTACTGTTCATTAGCAGGGACTCGTATAAAATTGGGATAGAATTCTAAATGCATATCGGTCCAACATATATTCACTATAACTCAAAGGTTTCGAATCTAAAACTCTTAAATTCTAGACTTTGATCATCAAGCTAAATCCTCGAGACTAATTGCTGTAAATATAGATTATATATAGTTGGCATAAATTAAGGCTGTTGGTTGGCATTAATGCATCTTGTTTAAGCAACACATAAAAAGGGAAACAAAAAAGATTGACTTGATTTTCGCAAACTAACTACAATGGAAAGAGTAGACAATCTACCAAACAAAGTGCCCCCTTGTTTTTGGGTATCTCTATTCACCCTTTTAATGACCCTTTTAATGAAAGACCCTCGCCTCACTTTTTATTTATTTATGGGTCGGGACCCAAGGTTTTTCTTTTCTCTTTTTGAGAACTAACTAATCGATAAATTCACAGGTTAAGCAAGTCCTGTTGTCAACTTTGATCACTTAAGCAAAACATCAGTAAGTTTTGTATGTATCGAGACTTATAGCCTGATTATTTAGTTATTCTGAATGATATCCAATGATCAAGATAATTCTCTTTTTCACTTCTATTATTATGTGATTGATACTAATTTTATGCTTAAAATTATGCTTAAAACACTGGTTCAAAGTAAAAGCCGAGTCAGAATTTTTGTTATGTACAAACAACATCTTATGTGGATATATATATGAAAATTATCCTATCTGACAATTCGGAAGAAGTTACTCTTGGCTCGTTCAGCTTATGAAGTTTAAAAAATTCATTACTTGTGATCAGCTCTATTAAAAACTCGATAAAATTATAAAATATAATGGATTACCTCTTTTTAAGTGTCACTTTTCAAGTTTTAGCACTTAAAAATGACAAAAGATATAGGAAAAGTCTCCTCACACATTTAATTTTACATGGAAACTTACATTTACTTCATATTAACTAATGAAATCTATTACTTTAACGATCAAAACTATTCACTTTATAAAGTATGTTGAGAAAAATAAATACGTCAAAATTCATATCATAGCATATAATAAACACACGACCAAAACACATTTTATCTCCCTCAACACTTGCATTTTCTCTCTCTATCTCTCTCTAAACTTGAACTCAAAGGAAGTGGCTAAAAACAATCATTTCCGGCTTGGTCCTAGATGTCCTACTAGTGAGAGTTGAATAATTTTCCATTCCGATTATAAGTCCAATTATTGCCATTCTTCTACGCCAACCCAATTCAACATTTTAGTACTCCTTCAATTCACACCACCAAAAACTAATAATATATATAGAGAGATTAAAGAATTATAGTATGTACCCCTACGTGGAGAATTATAGAAGTTGAGTTGTATAGTAGTCATGTTGACTGCTTTCCGTTTAGTTTGATCCGTGTGTTGATCATGCGCTGGAAAGCGTGCTAGTTATACGGCATGCGGGCCTCGTATAGCCTTTGGTTTGTTTCAATGTTGGGACAGACTGGGCCGAGAAGACCACCACGATGAGCAAATGGTGTGTGTCTTTGGTCTGGAACATGGCGAATTTAATCCCGACCTACTTGACTCCGAATAGTTGCAAAGTATCAAGAAGTATACTATCGATCGGTTCAATATAAATATGCCAATATATATTTTTAATAACTCACATGTCTCTGCCTAAAAGTACGGCGCAAGACATCGAGAACACATTTATATTGAATTATAATTTCATATTGTTATCCGAGAAAAGAACTAGTCCTAATTTTTTCAACAAGTTCAAGGTTTTTTTTCAACGAGTTTGGAGAGATTGTCCTGTTATTTTTTTTTTATATTTTACTTGTGCCTCTTTCTCCATATATATATATATATATATAGATACATACATACATACATACATACACACGTGTGTGTATTGTGCAGCACCCCACGATTGACTGTTGCCTGAAGTGTTTGAACTTCCTGTGGACTCGAGCGTTATTGTGTACGTGTCAAAACCATTAACGTTTGATGGGAAGGTGGTTAAAAATGTATTGTCTTTGACTGTTTTCCTAGTTAATTTTATTAAATTTTATTAGATATGTATTAGTTTTTATAAGTTAATTATTCATCCTTACAAAAAGAGTCAAAAAATTAAAGTACCCGTAAAAGATTGTTATAAAAAATCTAACAACGTTTGAAAAAGATAATTTTTCAGTATGATCTTCGGTGTCTTGACACTCATTTTATTTGAACTTTTTTCAATTACGCTCTACAATTTTACACTTTTTTAATTCCTCTCATCGAGACGAATAAGAAATCACCAAAAAATTGACAAAAATTTATATAAATGTTCGTTAAATGTCAACTATTTAGATGTTATTTTGAGCCGATTTAACATGACGTATTATAAATAACCTAGGGATACTCGTGTTTGTCGGGATATAGAATTCTCTTATGCCCAAAGACTAATGAAGAAAAATAAAAAGAATATAATGTCAGAATAATTTATGATAAGCAATGCGAATCAATATTAAACTTTAATTTTAGCTTTATTTATATTTTAAACAGTAATGCCGTGGTTTAATTATCAGTATGACTACTAATAGTTTATATATTAGCTTGCTTTCTTGTTATTTAAAAGTCGATCAAATTGAACAGGCCCCAATCTCGGAAAATTGAATAAAATAGCCGGTTGAATTCTCTTTCTACACATTTTTCATATGATAAATCCGACCTCCATCCCCCGATCTTCTATTTTATTAAAACTGAAGTAAAATCGAAATAAATGACCCATCACCAAATCTTTCACTATTCTTATCCGTCTGCTTTGGATGGCCGTAAATAGACTATTATCTACCAAATTAATGTGCATTAATTTAATGAGATGTACCCTTAGCCATGGATACATATGGACAGCTGATAGAGATAGGATGCAGACTAACTCAGAATTATCTGTTTTATGTGGAGCTCACATTATTTTAGATGACACCACAGACATCGGACGATTTCGAACACACCCGTGTCTGAATCTGTATTTTAAAGATGTATTTGTAGACTTTCTAATTCTGGAAAACTATCATCGCAAACACAGACTCCCATGCATAGATCTAGATAAAGATGTACACAATTTTGATATGCATGTGGCTTACACAATTTTGAAGGGGCCGACGCGCATCAGACAATTCTGAAAATTTTGTTTTTTAAATTTGTACATAAAAATTTATGTTTCATAGCCTTTCTCTTGCATTAATTAAACATAACAAAATATATTATACACTCTTCAGCCCTTCTTATTCTATTTCTAGTCATATGACTTATGAGACTAATTTTAATTTCAGAAATTACTAGTCATTCATGATATCTTATTCCCTCACAAATTTGTTTTCCAGTCAAACATGGCTAAAGTATGATATAAAATAAAATTCTAAAGGGTTATTCGAGTAGGAACACGACAACAAATAGTATAACTTTTTAAGTTCACAAGTTCAATTGCCATCGTCAGCAAAAAAAAAATCTTGAAATCAATTAAAATTTGCTTGGTCGTCATTGATTTTAAGATTTTGAAAATTTGTGTGAATTAATTCAGACACTCAATGTATATATATACACACAAGCAATCCCTATTGGTTTCCTTTGCCGTCGGCCCCCACCAATAAATTTAATCATTATTTTTTCTACCTAACAAGAACACAAATGTTGACTTGTGGAAATCAAAGTTTCCAAATGCTGTGCTGTAGTGTAGTTGAGGAGCTTGTGCCATTGGACACCATGTAGCAGGCAGAATCTAAACGATATTGGGCCACCTTACAAGCGAGTTCAGATTGAATTTGGCATTAGCTGTATCGAGAAATGACCGAAGACTCGAATCATCCCTTTATCACGATGAATTTTTTCGGTCCAGTTTATTCGAACATTGCGCTAGACTGAAATTAGATGATCGAAGAATCAGATCATCCCTTTATCATGTCGGTCTTTTCGGCCCAATTTGCTCGAGTATTGGGTCAAAAAGAAAGATGACTGAAGATTCGAACCATTCGTTTATTATGGTGGGTCTTTTCGACTCAATTTGCTCAAGCGTTGGGTCAGACGGAAAGCTTTATGAGGCCTGAATGCCTTGCAAAATTCATTTTAGACAATTGAAACACATTAATATACATTATTCAACATTTTGTTGATTACTTGTTTTCAAAAATAAGAAAATAAGAGACAAAACGAACAAAATTTGAGCATTGGGTCTTAAAAATTTGCTTTAATTTAGGGTCTCTAAAAAGTTACAACGCATTATATAAGTGTTACAGTATACGTAAGGAAATAAACACATTATAAGTGAAATCGTAAAAAGGCTTTTTTTTTCAGATTAATTCACAACCAAAATTTATTTTTAAGAAAAGGATTAATGAGCATTATGAAGTTGAAATTTTCATCAAGTTCTATTTTCGACTGATTGTCACGAGAACGGTTTAGTGTTTTAGATAAAATATTTATTGAATAGAAAATTGTAGAGAAATTGATTATATATGCTAGCTTAAAGACTATTTTTGCAGTTAAAAACGAAACAAAAGCAATATTCTAGGGTGAATTTTATATTCTTGCAATAATCGCTACTTCTTAGTGCTTGTATGTGTTACTGCAATATTGTAGATTCATTTATCGTTTAAATTTTTACTTGTAAAATATGTAAAGCTTGTTTGAGCAATTGTCGATGGAGCCGGGTCTTGAGCCTTTACATGAGTAATGGCGTTTGAGTCCGTCAATATTTCATCTTGTGTCTCATTTTTTGGGTCTTTGTCAACTTTGAAAAATCGGTCCAGCGGGAAAGAGATTGAATATTGAGATTTCACTTTCAAACCCTAAAATCTCGCAAACGGTCCTTGATAGTGCACAATCAAAACCCGTCCGAGACCAAAATTTATGGCAATGACGTTGACAATCTGAGGGCTCAAAATCTGCAAAAACAAAACAAACAAATCTCTCAAAGGCCTGTTTGGGTATTGTTTCCCACATTTTTTTTTTTTTTTTGCTAATGTTTCCCACATTGGTAATGCACAAACAGAGGAGACAGAAGATAGGGGTATAAAACAATTTGCCAAACTATTCACAAAGCATACCTTTCTCGGCCTTTTGGCTAAGATCAAGTGTAGTATCTGTTCTTATCAGTTTAATATCTGATACGTGGGTCATTGACTCACATGATATTAAATTAATTTTTTAAGGGGGAGAGATCCATCACGATAGCTTGCTATCGGGATCTTTCGAGTGTTGACTTGGCGTTGCACTATAGCCTAGGCTCGGCACACCCCACCCAAATCTAGTTCTTAAATTTTTATAGTTTTATTGGTTTTTTGAACATAATATGTGCCTCCAAATATGTTTGTAAATTAGCCCAAGGCATCTCAAATTTTAAATTATGCATTTAACTAAAAGTATGCTATGAAAATGTTAAGTAAAACAATTAGAAAATGTAATTAAAAAAATCGCTTAGAAATTAAAAAATTTCATACTTTGCTAGCTTAGATTTTCTTTAACCACACACCATTATATTTCTTCCAAGAGAATTGTTTGTGTTTCGGAGATCTAGCTCGACTCGAGCTCAAGTTCAGCTCATTTTGAAAAAAAATTCATACTTTGCCAAATTTGCTCGAACGTTGGGCCGTATCGAAGGATGACCAAAGACTGAACCATCTCTTTATCACTATGAGTCTTCTCAGCTCAACTTGCTCGAGCATTGGACTAGACTAAAAGATGGCCAAAGACTCAAATCTTATCACCATGATGGGTTTTCTCAGCTCAATTTGCTCGAGTGTTGAACCAGACCGTCAGCTCTACGAAACCTATATGCCATGCAAAAATCATTTTAGATGATTAAAGCAAATTAAAATGGCTTGATTCCTTATGGGGCTGAGAATAGATAAAGAGTAATACTTGCACTTAGCTTATTCTACATTTTGTTGATTTACTTGTTTTCAAAAATAAGAAAATAAACATGTAGGACCATTCCTGAGACAAAATGAACAAAACTTTGTACTTTTAAAATTTGCTTCAATTTAGGGTATCCAAAATTTATAGCATGTTATAATAAGCATAAAAAAGTAAGCACATTTCAAGCAAAATTATAAAAAAAGACTTATTTTTTCAGATTAATCCACAACCAAAATCTATTTTAAAAGAACGGTAAACGAGCTTTTTAAAGTTGAAATTAATCAAAATTTATCTCCATTCGATCATGTTACAAGAAGAATTGAATGGGTTAAATAAACTCTTTATTGAAAAGAAAATTACAGAAAAGATTAATTATGATAGCTTAAATACTACTTTTGCTATCAAAAACGATATTCGAGTAGTGTATTCTATATTCTTGCAATAATCACTACTTTTTAGTGCGTCCGTATGTGTTATTTCAACATTTTAGGTTCTTTTATAGTTCAAATTTTTACTTAGTAAAAATATGTAAAGCTTGTCCGAAAAATTACTAATAGAGGCGGGGCTTGAGCCGTTACCGGAAGAGGGTTTGTGTCTGTCAATTCATCTTGTGCCTCATTCTTGTGGTCTTCCTCAACTCCAACAAACTGTCAAGCAAGAAAGGGCCCGGATGTTGAAATTTTGCTTTCGACTTCTAAAATTTCAGGAACAATCATTGAAAATGTACGAACCGAACACCTTCGAGACCAAAATTTCTAGAAAATGAGATTGAAAATTTGAAACCCGAGGCCTCACGACATTGCTCACGGCTCAAAATCCGCAAAAACAAACAAACAAACAAATCTCTCAAAGGCTGTTTTAGAGTTTGTTTCCCACATTGGTAATGCACAAACAGAGGAGATTGAAGATGGGTGTACAAAATAATTTGCCCAATTAATCACAAATCATACCTTTCTCGGCCTTTTGGCTAAGATCAAGTGTAGTATCTGTTCTTATCAGTTTAATATCTGATACGTGGGCCATCGGCTCACATGATATTAAATTAATTTTTTGAGGGGGAGAGACTCATCACAGTAGCTTGCTATTGGGGTCTCTCAAGTGTTGCCTTGGCGTTGCACTATAGCCTAGGCCTGGCATACCCCACCCAAATCTAGTTTTTAAATTTATGGTTTTATTGTGCTCTTGAACATGTTTGTAAATTGGCGCAATCTATCTCAAATTTTAAAGTGTGTATTAAACTAGAAGTATGCTATGAAATATTAGTTAAAAACAATTACAAAATGTAATTAAAAAAATTTCTTAGAAATTAAATTATTTTCATATTCCTAGCTTAGAATTCTTCAACCATACACATTACACACATTACATTTCTTACTAGAGAAAATTGTTTGTATTTTGGAGATCTAGTTCGACTAGAGCTCGAGTTCATCTCATTTTGAAAGAATTGAGTGTAAGCACTCTACTAGCATAGTTCGACCTTTTTGCATTCGATGTTACAAGAGCATCACCATTTATGCTCTATTTCTTGCCAGTAGATTATCAACCAGCTCCTTTAATCGATCTCTTAAAATTGTATCTAAAATAGTAATTGAATACCTGGTATCTTAAAAATAAAAGGTGTGTTCCATGTTGCACGTCTCAATTTACTTTTTTGGAAGCTACGAGCTAAGGTTTTCCTTTTATTTGATTTTCTCTTTGTGTGCCTCTCTTTAGGCTTTCAATGAGTCCTTTCTATAATTTCATGAGGTTCCATCTTCTCTTTGTTCCTACGAGTAGTTATTATTTCTAGAAAAGTATAAATGAGCTTTTTAAAGTTAAAATTGATCAGAATTTATCTTCGCTCAACTATGTCACAAGAACAATTGAATATATTAGATATGCTATATATCAAAAAAAAATGGCAAATAATATTGATTATGCTAGCTTAATTACTGCTTTTGATGTTATAAATACAAGAAAGTGATATTCAAATGGTCCATTTACCCTTTCCCGAAGTTCCCGAATTATCCAACCAGACCAACTACCCCGAACCGATTTTGGTTCTCAATTTATTTCGGTCGGAATCAGTCTCCTAAATTTTCTCCCAAAACTAATCAGTTCAGTTTGGCATACACTTAAAAACCGACCAGAACGAACCGATTTCACTCTCACAAATGGTACATTTTAGATTATTGCAATAATCACTAATTTTTAGTGCTTACCTATGTGTCACTTCAATATTTTAGATTCATTTATAATTTATATTTTTACCAAGAAAAATATGTAAGGCTGGTTCGGACAACTGTCAATGCAATCGGAGCTTGAACCGTGACAATAAGGGATTTGGGTCCATCAATTCACCTGGTGTCTCATTTATTTGATCTTCCTCAATTCCGAAAAATCTGTCAAGCAAAAAAGGACCGAATGTTAAAATTCGCTTAAGACCCTAAAATGTGAGGGACGGTCCTTGATAGGGTGCGAACGGAACCCATCTGAGACCAAAATTTCTGGAAAATGAGGTTGAAATTCTGAAACCGGAGGCCATCAAAAAATTGCTGAAGGCTCAAAATCCATAAAAACAAAAACAAACAAATCTCTCAAAGGCCTGTTTGGGTATTGTTTCCCACACTGGTAATGCACAAACAGAGGAGCGAGAAGATAGGGGTATAAAATAATTTGTCAAATCAATTGCAAAGCATACCTTTCTCGGCCTTTTGGCTAAGATCAAGTGTAGTATCTGTTCTTATCAGTTTAATATCTGATACGTGAGCCATCGGCTCACATGATATTAAATTAATTTTTTTAAGGGGAGAGGTCTATTCCGGTAGCTTGCTATTGAGGTCTCTCGAGTGTTGCCTAGGTGTTGCACTATTGCTTAGTGTTGCCTAGGTGTTGCACTATTGCTTAGGCCTGACGCACCTCACCCAAATCTAGTTCTTAAATCTTTATGGTTTTATTGGGCTCTTGAACATAATATGAGCCCTCCAAATATGTTTGTAAATTGGCCCAATGTAAATCAAATTTTAAAGTATGCTATGAAAATATTTGTTAGTTAAATCAATTAGAAAATGTAATTAAAAAGGTTTCTTAAAAATTCACAAAAAAAATCATATTCCTAGCTTAGATTTCTTTAACCATACACTACTATATTTTCTAATTGGAAAAAATTGATTGTATTTTGGAGATCTAGCTCGACTCAAGCTCAAGTTCGTCTACAATTGAGTGTATGCACTATGCTAGCATAGTTCGACTTGTTAGCATTCTTTGTTACCTCCTTTAATCGACGTTTTTAAAACGTATTTAAAATATAAATTAAATACTGAGTGTGTTCGTGTATTAGAGCAATCCCAACAAGGGTGAACAAATCTTTAGCCAAAAAAATTAGTGAACAGTTCTTTATTCACCCATGTCATTTTCAACACTCCAACAATACTACCTATACTCACTCTCTACTATTAAAATACTATTTTTTACTTTTTTAAAATATTTACAATAAACATAAGTAGCCAATGAGAGAGAGAGAGAGAGAGAGAGAAATAATAAAAAATTAAAAGGGGAGTGAACAGTAGCTCCCTAAATGGGGGTTGATTTAGGGAGCTACTGTTCATGAAACCCATTTTGTTAACCTGTTTAGGGAGTTTGTTGCAGCCTGTTTTTTGAGTTTACTGAGTAAAATACAAAGTGAACAGTTCTTTGTTCACTTTGTTGCACTTGCCCTTAAAAAAATAAAGGTGCGTCTATATTTTGCACCATTCACTTTAGTTACTTGCAAGCAGTCTGCTAAGAGCTAAGCTTTTCCTTTTCTTTGATTTTCCCCTTGCGTGCCTCTCTCGAGGCAAGCATTTTCTAATGTTTCATGAGCTCCCCTATTCTATTTTTATCTTTGTTACTATTTACAGTTTTTATTTCTAGAGAGAGAATGACTAAATATACTGGATTTTATTGAGCTATATGGTTATTTTATTAAGACAAGCTGACTATTAGTGAATGTTGGAGGATAGATAGAGGCATTTGAAATCCTCTCTCTCTTTTTCATATCCGGGCATGTAAGTAAGAATATTGAGCCACTTTAAGGAGTTAGCTATTCTGACTCATCTACTCTTTTGGACCATTATCTTTTGCAAAAATGAAAGATTTAGTTGTCTTCTACTCTTTTTGTTCATTCTCATATTTCATGTACTTTTATCGGATTCAATTTCGCTTCTGTCTAGTCACTCTTTAGCTTCTCCATGTGATCCAACAAACTTTCCCCGAGCCCACCCCTCTTAGTAGGACTTTGGATATGGAATTCCAAAAAGAAAGGTAGAAGGCATGTAAGTCCAACAAAAGAAAGAAAAGAAGCATAAAAAATGTCAAAGTAATCTAATCTCCATCGCTCGAGATATTCTATTAGGCTCCTTGCTTGTCTCGACCAATAAGATTTGGGACCAAAAAGAGGTGAAAATGGACAAAACTTTACCCAGGCAAGAACTCTAAGAATAAGGAATCTATTTTTTGTAGGAGTATGAGGTAGGACAAAAGAAGAATAAGAATATTACCTGTAGACCCTACAAATCAAGAAAAGAAAAGGGATGCAAGGCAAGTCAAGACAGATAGAAGATAACATACATAATTCAAGTTAACAAATCTGTCTTTCCCGTGGACTGCTGGAAATAACTGTCTTATTTTGATCTAAATAGTCATATAAGCACGTTCCTTACTTAATAGGGCCTATCCATGTAAGCACTTCCCTTACGCAATAGGGGGTAGTGCAAATTTGATAACAAGAAAGGGGAATGAATCGAGTAGAGTCAGTTCACTAGGTTGTCCGCTTTAGTTTTTCAAGCTCAGTATGAAAAACCAGACCAGGAGAGAGAATACATGCATGCACAAGACAGTTCTTCCTTCCTTTCAAGCTTATTAGCGTGAGTAGTCTTGTCCCGCCGTAGTGTATCATACTATTATCGTAAAATTGGGTAGTAATAAGAATATGACCACGCGATCATTAAAATGAGATTCTTATGAAAAAATATCATAAGAAAAAACAAGATCAAATAAAATTGTAGAGCGTCTAACTTTGCGTCACGTGAGAAATCGTCACATGGAAGGATGTTAACATAATGAGCAAGTCTAAAAAGACAATTCTCGTGCATAGACTAGACATGTATGTGTTCGAAACCACCCCATGCTCTTGTGCCCTTTATTATTTTTTAATTTTTACGTGTATCAAACGATTTTGAACATATCTGTATTCGAATCTATACTTAAAAATCTGTGTTCGTAGACTTTCTCTAGGGAGAAGGTTTTTGCAATTAGCACTCAATATGGGCACTAATCCTGTGGTCCACTGAAAGTGGTGACCTTGGGCCAACCAATAATAAGCCCTAATTGGTCCATAACTCACCATTCGAGCTAAATGGGCCTGTATAGTTAATGGGCGCAACCTATCTTTTGAGCCCAAAAGATTAAGAAAATTAAGGCCCATTTTCGCTACTTGAAAAATGAAAACGCCTAAACAAATCAATCAATGCCTAACGCCTAAACAAATCAATCAATGCCTAACTACTCGCCCTAACGTATGTTCTTTGACTCGAAAAATTATTCGGTGCTTCAGGAACAATGCGTTAAAATTATTTTTAATGCATGGGAGGGTACGAACCGCGATTTGTAGTATAACAAACTCGATCTCCGTTTAAGGCTGGATTTGGAATAATTTTCTTTTATTAAATACAATCAATTATTAATTGATATTTCTTAGGTTTTTTTAATAGGTTTTTTGTCAATTTTTCGTCCATTTTCTCGTTCTTATGAACTAGAGAAATTAAAAGAGTATAATATTTAGGTTTGAAATCAAAACAAATTTAGATACAACAACGCTAAAAATAAAAAATAGTTAAAAATTGTATTTCTTAAATTTTTTGAATCTTTTGCTTGTATGTTTTTGCTTTATGAATTTCTTTTGTCAAGATGATTATTTAATTCATAAAATCTCAATAAAAAGTGAAAGAAAATAGCTGGCATTAACTTTAATTCTAAAATAATTTAGGCTAAATTAGGCCTAAATATAATTGAGCATTTGTATTGACAACTCAAGCATAATATCACCCATTTTTTACATAATCATAAACATAGTAACAACTAAATTAAACCTGTAATAAGTTAATGGACACATGTTCCGTGACCTGTGGCGTCAATACGGTGTCGTTTTAAACATTAAAATACTACCCAAATAGTTGAATGATATGCCAGTAGCATCTGATCAATATTTTGATAATAAAAAACGATACCGTTTGTCTCTTGTTCCATGTTCCGTATCAATGTGCTTCGTCGTAGCATTGCTCGAGAGCACTTAATAATCTCTGCTTCGACACGGATCGTATTATAACCCAT
Organism: Arctostaphylos glauca; assembly: GCA_019985065.2. NCBI lineage: Eukaryota > Viridiplantae > Streptophyta > Magnoliopsida > Ericales > Ericaceae > Arctostaphylos > Arctostaphylos glauca. Next base: position 1,775,656 of record JAHSPW020000007.1, read on the forward strand.
CACCAAGGGGGGAAAAACAGAGCAATTCGGTTCCAATGAAGCTGCAAATTTTCGCATTTCGGCGGTTCGTTTTTCATTAGGAAGCTTTGAGTTTTTGTTCGTGAATTTCTAAATGTTTGCACAGGTTCGGAAATCTTCCAGATTAATGTATCTCTTGGATCATCTCCAGAAAATTAGATAATCTCCAAAAGGTACGAATTTTCTTTCGTTTTCTCTGATTTTCCTTGTTCCTCTATTTTCACGTCCCCTGTTCTTCTCCTATATGCCACATTTTCTCTCACTTTCTAGCAAACTTTCCATCCCCTTTCTCGATTCCCTTGAAAGGGTGTTTCCCCATATCCATGATCTCCAATACCCACATCTTATTTTCCCTCATTTCCTTCTCCTTATTCATAATCATCGTCAATTCATCAAACACCACCACATCTGCATCAAATTCCGATTCATTCGTGATAACCTGCGGCGGCTCCACCACCGCCACCGACGCCAACGGCTGGACATGGGTCCCGGATTCCAAATACCTAACCTCATCTGAAAATTCAATCACCGGCACAGCACAATCCCAAGACCCTTCACTCCCCTCAACAATCCCCTATATGACAGCAAGAATTTTCACATCTGAATCCACGTACTCGTTCCCCATTTCCCCCAATCACCGCCACTTCATCCGCCTCCATTTCTATCCATCTTCCTACAGCAATTTCAACGCCTCCGACTCATATTTATCCGTCGAATCCAACGGATACACCCTCCTAAAAAATTTCAGTGCCTCAATCACATCGCAAGCCCTCACCCAAGCTTATATAATCAAAGAATTCTCTCTCACATCAACCCAATCTCCCTCTCTCAACATCACCTTCACACCCACGAAGAATGGATCCATCACGTTCATTAACGGCATCGAAATCATCTCAATGCCGGAGATTTTTCAAGAGGCGGTTATGGTTGGGTTTTCAGATCAGTTGGTAGAAACAGAGGACTCTGTTTTGCAAACGATGTTTAGGCTAAACATTGGTGGACAGTATATTTCAGAGGAAAAGGATACCAAATTAAGCCGTATTTGGTACGACGATTCTCCATATTTGTACGGTGCAGCCATGGGTATAACTTCACAGGCAGATAAAAATGTATCTATCCATTATCCTTCAAATTTAACAGAGTATATGGCTCCTATTGATGTGTATAGAACAGCAAGAACAATGGGTCCCACTCCAGAACTCAATATCAAGTTCAATCTGACATGGGTTTTTCCATTGGATTTAAATTTCACATACATGGTGAGGCTCCATTTCTGTGAGTTTGAGGTTTCAAAGACTAATCAGAGGGTGTTTGATATATTCATCAACAACCAAACAGCTCAACAAGCTGCAGATGTGTTGGCATGGTCAGATTCAAAGGTAGGAGTACCTGTTTATAAAGATTTCGCGGTCTATGTAACCGCGAAACCTGAATTATGGGTGGCATTGCACCCTTCTGTATTGATGAAACCCGAGTTCTACAACGTGATTCTCAATGGGTTGGAGATCTTTAAAGTGAATGACACAGGTGGGAATTTGGCAGGACCAAATCCAGTTCCATCCCATTTCCAGGAAAATGCCAGTTATGATCAAGAGCCGAGGAGTTTCAAAAGATCACGTTCATCCCATCGTGGCGCAATCGTTGGTGGGGTGGCTGGTGGAGTGGCCGGTTTTTGCCTAATGGTTGGAGTACTGGTTTGTCTCAAACAAAACAAGAAGCGCGATTCGAATGGGAGAAGGTGCAACTCGACGGGTTGGTTGCCACTCTATGGTAGCTCGCAATCATCTGGGACTAGGTCATCGACTCCATCGGGCAAGAGTAGTGGTGGTAGTAGCAGGATTTCGACATTGGGTGGGGGATTGTGTAGGCATTTCTCCTTACTAGATATCAAACATGCCACAAAGAACTTTGATGAGTCTCGAGTTATTGGTGTTGGAGGGTTTGGAAAGGTTTATAAAGGGGTTATTGATGGAGGAACTGAGGTAGCTATCAAGAGATCAAACCCATCTTCTGAGCAAGGGGTTCATGAGTTTCAAACCGAGATCGATTTGCTGTCAAAGTTAAGGCACCGTCACCTAGTGTCCTTAATCGGGGCTTGCGAAGAAGACGCCGAGATGATTTTGGTTTATGATTATATGTCCAATGGGACTCTAAGGGAACATATCTATAATAGAAACAACAACCCTCCTTTGCTTTGGAAGCAAAGGTTGGAAATTTGCATTGGCGCCGCGAGGGGGCTTCACTATCTCCACACCGGTGCCAAGTACACCATCATTCATCGCGATGTGAAAACCACAAATATTTTGTTGGACGATAAATGGGTAGCCAAGGTCTCGGATTTCGGGCTGTCAAAAACAGGACCGACTCTCAGCCAAACTCATGTTAGTACTGTGGTGAAAGGCAGTTTTGGGTATTTGGATCCTGAGTACTTCCGAAGGCAACAACTGACTGATAAATCAGATGTTTACTCCTTTGGGGTAATACTTTTCGAAGTTCTTTGCGGGAGGCCCGTGCTTAATGTGAGCCTACCCAAAGAACAAGTTAGTCTAGCAGATTGGGCACTAAACAACTACAGAAAGGGGACTATTGATGCCATAATTGACCAAAATGTTAAGGAAGAGATCAACCCAGAGTGTTTAAACAAATTTGTGGAAACCGCGGTGAAGTGCTTATCAGATGAAGGGATCGAGCGCCCTTCAATGGGCGCGGTGTTATGGAATCTTGAGTTTGCTATGCAGTTACACGATAACCCCAACGGGCCTAAAATGGTGGCCGAACAGAAAGCGAACGATGCGTTCGTTATGCATACTTCGACGTTGATGAGCATTGAAGAGGAGGGTGGTGAGGAAACTGAGGACAGCAACAATGTTGTCTTTTCTCAGTTTGTGAATCCCCAGGGAAGATGAGAGGGAAATTACTTGAGAATTGGAATTTGCAAGGAGCAGAGGGAGGGAGATGCGGCGAAGGGTAAGGAAAACACTTGAGGAGATTGAGATTTGTTTTTTCATCGAAAACAAAGAAGGCCGAGGATGACCTAAGGTGTGTGTTATGTGAAGAGAATACGACTTTTCGACCATGATGGTATGATTTTCCTGAGACCTGGTAGTGAGTAACTAGTACATGAGTTTTTTCTTCTTCCTTTGATATGATTGAAGCTACTTTGGAGAAATTGTAGGGATGCATTTAGTTGTGCTTCAATGCTAGTATGAAGTAATACACTTTTATTAGTTATGGATTTCATATGGATGGAATGGCTTATGACATCTTCCAATTATACCATTATCATGTTGTTTTTTTCGAGATTAGTCGAACTGCATATAAACTGGTAAAAGAAAACCATATTGTTCTTATGCCATTGTCTCTTAATAAAGTACTTCACGAGTATGGTTCTAGAGAGAAGACAATAAGGAAGAGACCGTCCAATTGAGCTAGCCTCCACCATTTTCACATTCGGGGATTGGGAAATTCCCTCACCGAAGGAGACCTCCGTGAAAAGGAAGAGCTAGCAAGTGTCAAAATGATAGAAGAAGAGGTCCTCGCGATAGAAGCATTAACTTGAAAGAGATTGAGAGATATCATCATTCTCATCACACCTGCTTATCAACCATTGGTCCACCCCACCAAACAAAAAAACAAGGGTTGCGAAAATCTTGTCCATACTAATTCCAGTAACATCGTTAATCCGTTTCACTACTGAAGGACCCTCTCGAGCAAGATTTTTGAGATTGAAATATTGAGTCTTAGAGCATCATTGCAAGATAAACTTTTTAGTAAAATAGTTGTCGAATAACATATTGACTATATTCTAAGAAGAACGCTTGTCCGTAAGATTCTTTCCCACTTCTCATCTAATGAGTCCATAGAGGTGGAAGGGCTCTAGTTTCAGTTAACAACAATAGCCCTATTAAGTAAAGGCTAGTCTTCTCTTACTTGCAAGCATAAGATTGTAAGTCATCATGTCACCGTTTGCTACTGAGCGAAAATTCCTATTTATTATAGATATTTTTTCAACGAAATAAACTACTACGAAGAACAATCAAAATAAATAGGTTTCACTAAATTAGTTGTATTTGCCACTATTCTCATTTCCTCGTTGAGCCATCATGCAAAAGGTACGCTATTAGAGTAGGTGCGCTTTTGACCTATAGTTACGAGGGGCCAGTTGACGTGATTCTAAAACTTCGTCTCTATATATTTGGCTATTTCAATCCTCGTACCAATCAAATGAGAACTAGGTATACCCCTCCCTCTTTGATTAACATGACCAAATTTGTATCATTTATGCCATTGCTTTTCATCACTATGACCCAAGTTGCTATATTCTGTAGTGAAGCAGGAGATGCCTTTTGCATATGGTACCCATCTTTAAATCTGACTAGGGTATTTTAAGAAAAAGTGATCTGTTCATTCATGCGAGTACAATTTCGTCCAAAATCGTTAGATACATGTGGGGCCCACAGAATATAAATAGTTTCACATGCATCCAATAGTTTCAGGTAAAGTTATGTCTAGATCTGTGCACGTTAGGTTATGTGCGTAGCATTCCTCTATTTTAAAATGGTGATGTAAGGGAACACACACATATGTATGTATGTATGTATGTATGTATGTATGTATACCCTTTTGGGTTATGCTTTTATTGCACTTTAATCTCTGATGGTTAAAATTGTTGATGGTATTTATTGAATGGTCCAGAGAGTCTCTGAGGGCAATACATGTGAGTGACTTCAAGCCTGCTTATTACTTGCAGAATGTTTAGGTTTACCCATGTGCATCTCAAGGAACAACAGAGAACATGAACATCAAATTAATTGCATACTCCTTGCCTTTTAAAAATAACTTACAAAGTCCGATGATAAGTTCACGCGTATCTCGATTATTTTTCGAGACACAATCTACGGTCTCTAAAAGACCATCTTACCGTCTACCGTCGAGAATCCATTTGAAACTAAAGATAACTCCAGCATAAAGTAACCTCACACGAATTGATAAATCCCGAAAAACCGTAAAAAACAAACAAACTTTTAAATCTCATACCTTCACAGTTAGACCAACCAATGAGCCTTGCCATAATGGCAAAAGGAACAAGAAAATGAAATGCATCAAGCAAGAGAGAGACCATGGTGAGTCACTCTCATACTTGAATGTTCTGACCATCCCACCCATTCATAACATCACATCATTTCTATTCATTTTGTCCATGATTCCCAACATAGGTAGTCTCGGAATTCTGTTTTGCGATGTGCATAATAAGATGCTGTGAATTAAAACGATGTCATTTTGATCACTAAAATTTTTCCCAACTAATTGAATAGTATTTGAGCAGTTTTTGGACAGTATTTTATGACCAAACGAGACTGTTTTGATGCACAACACACTTTATTATGGACAGTAAAATCTACCGCAAGATGTTTATTTTTCTCTAAATTCACTACAATTACATGATTGAAAATGTGTTCGAACGTGGAAAAAAATAGTTCAGAATATATCATTTTTCATAGCATTGTTTTATGAGTCGATAAGCTAATTTCTATAAATACTTGCTGTTCAAGATATAATATATAAATTTTTTTTTTAAATATTGAGTGGTCTAGAAAAATATTCGGATACATTTGTATAAGTCGACCGGTATAAACATCAACAACTCCGAATAAGGCTAAGAGTGGACTAAATTATTTTATGTTAAATACAGACAATATTATTTGCTATTTCATAATTTTTTATTATTTTTTGTGTTTTCTCATTTGTCCCGATGAGAGGAATCGAAAAAGTAAAAAAATATGAGCAGAAATTTAAAAAAAAAATAGAAAGACGCTAAAGACACTGAAAATGGTAAAAAAAAAACTATTTTTTAAAACTTCTTTTGTTAATAGTTTTTTTTGTTAAGATTTTGCTCATATATTTTTTTACTTTCTAGATTATTTTCGTCAGGATAAATGATGAATTCAAGAAATTTTAACCCAAACTTTATAAATTTTAATGAAAAATAACTCAAAAAGTAAAAATAATTTTGCATTTTCAAGTACGAGTAACTTGATGCTCTTCAAATTTTTATAATCAGGTCTATTCTCTCTCTCCATCTCTTTTAAATCTTCTTTCACTGCCTTTGCTCCTTTTTCTATGGGGTACACTTTTTAAGTCCATTTTATCCGACCAATCCAGCGTATACTGACACTCTTGCTGGATTTGCACTAATAATCCCCAAACAAAACTCCTTCACAATATTACACCTTGAATTAACATAAGTAATTTTCTAATGAAAAACACAGGTGTCTCTTTTTTCTCTCTCTCTCTCTCTGTGTGGGGGAGAGAGAGAGAGATGGACAGTGAGAAGTCAAGACATGCTAAGAAAGTACCAAGGGACACTTCTAATGCGCCTATTAATTACAACATTTAAACAGGAGATTTTGGCTTTGAAAATAAATAAATTGAGGTTGAGTTTGGAGTAAATTACTTAATTTTTATTAAAGGTAGTCGGTATTGGCTAATTTTTGTATGATTTTTTGACAAGTTTTTTTGTGTTCTTTTTTATTCGTCTCGACAAGAAAGATCAGAAAAAAATGAAATATGGACTAATACTAAAGAAAATCTAAATAGGACGACATTAAATACAAAAATAAAGTAAGAATTGAAAACTACAAGTCTACAAACCTTGAAATTGGGGCCCTGCTGCACAGCAGGGTGCTGCGCGCCAAAACGGCGTCGTTTTGGCGCATAAAATACTGACCGAAAATTGTTCGGTCATTTTTTTACTGTTCGGGCAGTGTTTTGCGCACTAAAACAACGCCGTTTTGACGCACAGCACACACTGCTGTGCACTATGCACAGCAGGGCCCCCGGGTCCCATAAATAGATGTGTTCGGAACTGTTCATACATTCTGCATGTGCAGACGTATTCAGAATCGTTTGATGCAAGAAAAATCTTTTAAAATAATATGAACTATACATGCATCGTATGATTCGAATACACCTGTATCTAAATATACATGGAGGGTTTGTTCCTATATTTTTTAACTGAAAATTCTCAAAGATAAAAGGGAATTGACTAGTCACTAGTCAGTGGAAAACACTCACAAATATCAAGAAAAGTCAGCACTATGAGATGCTTTACCTTTTAACCAGTTTTTGTGAATTTCAAGAAGAAATAGACGTAGCTTCTCTGGGCCTATATGCATGGCAAAAATGGGTATTTTTAATAACAGTTGTCCTTTTTTAAAAGAACTTTACTAAACTAAATATATTTAAAAAAATTACTAAAAACAAAAAAAAATCGAAACATTACATAAGCTTTTATTTCAATATATTTTTTGTTCAAAAACACAAAGGAATACAGTTTAGATTAATCCTTTTCAATCGAGCCTCTTCGCTAGCACTAGCTTGCGAGTTCAGAATTGAAATTTCATATTAAAACAAATAGAAGATAGTCGAATGCAACTTTTGGAGGTGCAAATGCCATGGGAATGAGTAGAGGCAAAATTGCCTCATGTCTCGAAAAGTTAGAGGAAAGTTTCAACTAAGCGTGCTAATTATTAAAATTGAAAAAGAAAAAAGAATCAAATTTGTTACAGTTCAAGCTCAACTGTACATTACGACGATCAATAATTCTAATTAAATTAAGAACTCTTTTCGTTAAGAATGGTCTAGATCTTCATGGAAAGAGTCTTACCAACAAAATTGAACCACCAAAAATAGCGTTTGAATTGCAGAAAAGACAAATTGAAGCATAAAACAAAAACACTATCGAAAAGATCAAGTCGGGTTTTTCCCCTTTCAATATAAATATCTCCAAATCAAGTTTTGGTTCAGGATTCGTGGATGAACTTCCACTTTAATTCGGTAATATTCAAGTTTTGCTGAACTGATATGGCTCTCGAGTTTAGCAAAACTCTGCATACTTAAAACCTAGAGGGTACATGAAGGAATTAGAATAAGTGAATCTAATAATTTGGCTATTCTTCAATGGCTGCCCTCCTTTAACCAAGCAATCATCATATCCCAATCTCTTGAAAATTCTAGGGTTCACAATTCTTGCAGAGGCAAACCACCCACAGTGGAGATGTATATTTGAAGGAGCACAACCATAGATACATGTGTTCACAATCTGAACTATGTACTGTGGAATCCCAGTTGATGAATCTTTGCTTTGTGATATGCTTATGTCCCTGTTTGTGCATCTCCCTTTGAATATGAAATAAACAAAATAAAAAAAATACCCAGAAACATAGTAAGAAACCAACGTATTTTCACGAGGCGTCTTCGACCGATGAGACTTTCCAACTCAAGATTAGAAGTTGCCAATTCTAATTTGAGAAAGGAGCACCGGCCGAGACCCATAAACAGAAAATCCATTTTAAAGTGAGTCGTCTTGAAAATGAATGCATGGTATTATTTGATTGGAAGGGGCTAATGTATTACCATGCATCAATAGCTTTCTGTGAATCCAATTAGCTTGTCCTGATTTCAGGGTTGATGCTGAAGTAGTATTTGCTAAACCCAATTGCTTGTTTGGTGAACCTGCCAAAGCGGATATATTTTTTGTGTTAGTTGACAAAAGCACCGTACATGCATGAGACAAGTTTTGCCTTGTGCGACTCGGGCCGAAAACCAGGGAAGTTTAGGATAGATAGGGAGACGTAGCAGAGCTACAGGCACAAGGATATGAAAACTAATTTCATAAAACATGCCTGAGAAATTTTTTGTTGATGTTCTCCAAAATTTATATTTTTTGTTGGAAAAGAACCCATTTCAAGAAAAATATTTCAAAGATGGTTTCAAATCTGGAAAAGTAATTTTGCTGGAAAAAAAAAACACGTATCAGATACAAAAACATAAGGTGTTTTTATTTCAAGAACTAATTATGTTGTCTTATTTTTATTTTTATTTTTTTTATAAAACTGGCCTTGAAATTTTCAAACCTTATATTTTAATTTTTTTCGAAAAAGCCCATTTCAAGAAAAATATTAGGAAGATGTAAATCTGGAAAAGCAATTTTAAAAACATATAAAAGATACAAAAACATAAGGGGGTGTTCATTTCAAGAACTAATTATGGTTTTTTTTTTTTTGTAAAATTGCCTTGAAATGTTCAAAACATATATCTTAAATTTTTTTTTGGAAAACCCATTTCAAAGAAAACATTAGAAAGATGTTTTTAAATCTGGAAAAAGTAATTTTTCTGAAAAAAAAAAAAAAGAAAACATGTATCAGATACAAAAACATAAGGTGCTAGCTTTTAGTTCAAGAACTAATACAAATGCTAAAGTGAGGTAAAATAGTTGAAGAAAAGAAAGAAATTAGAGGAAGAAAAAGTTGATTTGTTGGAGTACCTGATTGTAGTAATATTCCATCACAGCAGCAAGGGGTCATGATAAGCATCATCAAGTGGAAGAAGAGCATAAGAGGAGCAGAGATCATGATGGCCTAATGAACAAGAAGAGAGAACTGTTCTTAATTAAATTCTGTTAGTTTGGCATCTATTGTGCCCTGCTTCTCTCTGTCAATCTGGCTGTGAAATTTATCAGTGAGAGAGAGTGAGAGAGAGAGAGAGAGAGAGAATGGGATTTTGCAGGGTTGAGTTTAATGAACTGTACTGATGCTCAAAGAGGGAGTGATAATCCCTTTGTAAACAAAGTACAGAAGAAAGGGAGGGAGAGAAGAGGAGAGGTGAGGACCACCAGCATTGCATATTACTTCTGGTTTTGCTTATACCATTTAACTGTATTCAAAATCATTGGATGCACATGGTATTCTTATTATTTTATGGACTCCACATGTATTTAATGGCCAAACACAGTTGCGTTCAGATCTGTACTCAAAGGTCCGGATCTCTATACAAAGGTAGTGTGCACAGACTTTCTCTATATATAAGGCTTAAATTTTAGATCTAAGAACATAAATCATTCGTACACATCGGAATATAAATGTGTGTTTTAAATCGTTGGATACAAGTCGAACTCACATGTCAATCACCAAGTTTTGATTGAGGTACGATACATGGGAGAGTGAGGTATGCTAGTAATATCTATTTATCTTTTTCAATTACCGATTTAAGCTTCGGAGTATTTCTTGACCCAACTCTGACCCATGACACACTAACCACTAGTTGTGGTTACGGGATTAATAGGTACCCAGAACTTTTATTGGATCTTAAGTGGAATCGTTTTCCTGACAAAAGGACTCCGCAAAAACATTTGACTTCGTTTTGATTAAAAAAAATAAAGATCAAATAAAAAATTTCAAAATATAATAATTTGTTAACTTTTGAATTATTTTTATCCTTTTTGTTGATTTTTAAACGCTTTTTAATATAAATTACTACTTTGTAGATTTTTTCAATTCAGACAAATCGAAGAAAAACATAAATTGTTTAATGCAAATACTAAAATGACAAAAAATAATAATTTAATCGAAATTTATTTATTGTTATTTTTAAATTTAACCTTCGTATCTTATGAAGGAAGGTGGCCTTCCTGGCTTTCCATCATTCCAAGGTCTGATTAATATTTGTTTTTAGTGGAAGAGTAAATAAAGTCATTTTTTGGTCCAAGTGAGTTTTTGGAGCTTGCACGTGTAAAACCCCAGTAGCTTGGGCCCCAAGTTAGGTGACAAACTTTTTTTAAGACGTAAATAAAGTCAATTTTTTCTCTTTTTTTTTCCTTTTTCTAAATAAAATTATTTAAAACAAACTTTTCTCAATAATCAAATTCAGAAGCATGACTTTGAACTAGCTAGCTAGTTCCTTTTTGGATTGTATCTATTTTCATATCCCAAAAGAAAAATAAAAACATATTTGCAAATTTAGAAAATAAAAAATGTGATGGAAAATTCTATTAGTTTTCTTTAGGAGGGTAGTAGGCCAAATTGGTTGGACCAAGTGGTCCGGACCAAATTTGATGGGAATGGGCACAACCCAAAATGTCAAACGAGTTGGCCCAGCTATTGTATTGGGCCAAACCCTAATAGTGGAGAGCGGCCAAGATGCAAAGTCTATCAAAGAAGACACGTGGCCGACATATGTGTTGGGTTGTGGCATTCGGCCCACTGAGTAACCGAACTGGTTGGTTTTCTAGAATGATTAGGACTGGTGTCATGCAAGGCAGTTATTGCCGATGATGTCAATATGTATAAGCTCAGCACGAGCTGACTTGAGGCACAACCTAGAACGTCAAACGACTTGGCCCAGCTATGGTATTGGGCCAAACTATGGTAGTGGAGAGCGGCCAAGACGCGGGATCCATCAAAGAAGGCACGTGGCCGACATGCGGGTTGGGTTGTGGTGTATGACCCATTGAGTACATGAACTGGGGGTGATTTTTTGGAATGGTTAGGGTTAGTGTCATGTGAGGCAGTTATTGTCAATGATGACAATATACACGAGCTTAACATGAGCTGATTTGGGGCTCAAGTTTGGACTAATTATCAAACAAATAGTACACAACTCTAAGGAATTGCGCTTAAATTAAGTAAGTAAACTCTATTATACTTTTCTCATTTTTAAACTAGAGTCTAACTTGAGTATCAGAGTACTTTTTGGCTGATATTGATCGGATGACGCTAATGAATTGTTACTTGTGTGAACTACTTGGGGGAAGAAGAATCTGAGGAAACCATGGTTGGATCGGACTTGAGGAGGTAGATGGTGTTGGTTCTTAAACGCTCCTCGTGAAATACATAAACCTAAAGACATGACCATGAAGTTACTTTTCCTTAGAACACTAACGTCGTGTGGGTTGATGATTTGTAAACGCTCCTTCTAAATATCACCCTTAATACGCACGTCTTCTTCACATGGTACAATAAGGAAAAGCCGATCAAGAAAAGACTAAAACTAGACTTAAACTTATATGATTTGTAAACGCTCCTTCTAAATATCACCCTTAATATGCACGTCTTCTTCACATGGTACAATCAGTAAAAGCCGATCAAGAAAAGACTAAAACTAGACATAAACTTACTTATTATGTTGGTTGCCCTTGATGTATTTCTCAAACTTTAAATTGGTAGATTAAGTAGACTACATTGCTTCCTTTATATTAACTCTCTAAATAAGTTTTTCCTTAATCTCACCTCTTGAAGACAAAAATGAGTTCAAGTCATTTCTTTTATTGTACCAAACAATCCCTTAAAAATATGATCAAACATTTTTAAACTATATATTTGACTTCCTCCGAGAATAAAGCAAGGCTGTTTGATTTTCAGTTTTTTTTTTTTTTTTGTTATTGCCAAAAAATTCAAAGTCTTCTTCATTCATCTAGGTATTCAAGTGCTACACTTATAGGGATTTATGCTTAGTTTGAAGCACTACATTATTTGATATTTCGTGATTCTTTGTTTAATTTTTCGTTAATTTTTTGGCGTTTTTCATCGGTCTCAATGAGAGAAATCGAAAAAGTATAAAAATATAGATTGAAATTAAAAGTAATTTAGATAAAACGATGACAAAGAGACACTGAAAATAAAACAAATTATCTTTTTTTTTTTAAAATTCGTCTTTAGTGATTTATTTGAGACTTTTGCTTATCTTTTTTTTACTTTCTAGACTCCTTTCATCATTCATCTTGATTAATTTGAAAAAAATGGATGCAAAAATTTGATAAGATAAATAAAAAAATGGTAACAAAAAAGACAATAGTACTCGCTAGCGTCATATCACCTTTTCTATCAACCGTGTTATATATGGCAGTTTTATATGTACGGTCTCATAATTGAAATTAAAAGTATTCTCCGTCGAATACAAAATAAAAAGTTACGATAAATTACTAAAATAAATCATAACTTTTTATTTTAAAATTTTTAAATAAATAAATTCAAATTTTTTGAGACTGGAACTTTTGTGTCATGGGCATTCCTTGGGTCACAACTCGTACTTTTTTTTAGTTCCAAGTTCCAAAATCTCTCTCTCTCTCTCTCTGTGCATGATCTTTTGAAAGAAAGGACAAAAGTCAAGCACTTCTCAGCTGTAAAAAGAAGGTGCAGGGAAGCATTGGCGATGTGCCCTATATCGAAAGGAAACCTACCCTTAAAAAGAAACTTGAAGGAAATATCAAACTATCAGATAGCTACCCTTTTAAAAGGTTTCCAGTTGTACCAAAGCCTATGTTGGCCTTTAGATATAGCCCTAGATTCCAGTTCAAGAAAATAGGGTACTATAACCCTAACCCGTGAACCCCGTGGATGCATCTCACGTGCACATGTCTAATGAGTTCAAGTTTCATGTTTCATGTTTTATTTTTTATTTTTTTTATTGGTCTAGGCTTGTGACGTCCGAAGAAAGAGGACTTTTTTTGCTATTGAACTCATTTAATAGTACAATTCTATAAATTGCTCTTTTTTATTAGGCCCAAATAATTTGAAGTCCATTCATGATAAACTCAAATAATTTTAGCCCAAAACGGAATCCCCGAATTACTTGACCAGATTGAATCGATTTCAATCCTCAATTTTGGTCTCCTAAATTTACTCTCCAAACCTATCAGTTTACTCTGACATACACGCAAAAACTAGCAGTGCTGGATCAATTTTTCCCTATTGATGTCTTATGTATATAGACATGCCTGTGCATGCCGTATGTATAAATATCTCACTATACAAAAATACTCAGCGTGTACTGTAGGTTCGTTTGTCGTGCATTTCATATGCATTTTACTATGCTTGAACTGAATTCATTTTATTCAGACTAATAGTAACGTCTTGAGTTGATTGTTGGATTCTTAGAGTGTTTTTTGGCTAGCTTCAATGTTATCATTATTGTACCGTACCGGCTAGTACGTACCGTTTTGACATAAAAATTGTACCAAATACTCCTAGTACCGTACCGTGTACCAACCGTACCGGCTAATACCGGCTATATCGGCCAGTACCGGATTTGTTTTTTTTTTTTTTAAGAGTTGTGCCGAAAAAGTTAATTTTTTTAGATTTTCTCCCTATAATTTATATATATATTGATAGTTGCGATAAATCCGATACGGTACCCGGTATAATGATCGGTACCGATACGTACCGAACCAATAGAAAAACCAATACCCAAACCGATCCAGTATTCAAAACATTGGCTAGCTTGTCTTCTCTCTCCTTAGAACTGTTCATGTGAAAAGTGAAAAACTTCTTGGTGTCTTTTTTTTTTTAATATTTAAGATTCCAAAATCAATACTGTATCATCTATCCATAAAGGGCAAGGATGTTATATAAACGGAGATCCATGTCCAGCTCTCTTTTGCCTGAAGAATCTTTGGGTAGAGAGATTTGACCCTCAACAATTGATATTTGACTATTCTCAACCAATTAGTCATTTGAGTTCTAATTAGCTCATATAGGTCTCGTTTGATTCACGAATTAACATTGACGAGGTTAGTAATGCTGTGATTATTTGTCCTGATATTATTTTAATATTTGTTAAACAAAATTTCATGTTTGATTTGCACTGAATTATTTTCAGAATATTGGCTCACTCAGATATTTAGAATTTTGAATAGAGATATTTTGATGGAATTGTGTGGATATACATAGGTGGTGGTAGTGTGATGGGTGGTGATGGTGGCGGCGATGATGGCGTGGCGGCGACAATGACGGTAGTGGTGGCGGTTGGAGGTTGCGGTGGTTGCGGTGGTGGTGATGGTGTTGGCAGCAGCGAGGGTGGTGGTGGTCGAAGGCGGTGGAGCTAGTTCATATAGACGGAATTAAATAAATCTCACCTCCTCCCCTAGAATAAAATAGTACACCACGTATAGATACTATAATATTCTCGAAATTATTTGTCTTGATTCAGTTTTGAAAAACCAAACATGAGATTGTGCAGAATTAAATATGTATAGTCCAATTTTAGGTACCTAATTTGCAAATCAAACAAGGACATAAAGTTTGTTCGTATTGTAATTTAGTCCCCGTTAGTAGATGGCCCCATGAATTAATCAATGCGCTGATAAATTAACCCATACATCAGGACTTACATAAAAAAATTACACGCATGGGAGAGCAGGTTGATTTAGCCTCAAGGTCAGCCCTTGTGTATTTACTAAACTTCAATCTCCACATTAAGTTATTATCATTGCAGTACCAACCCCATAATAAGCCAACTATTTCAAAGCGACCTTATCCTATGATCCAACCATTGACTTCTGTTTGATTGGTAATCTACCAATCTAGTCAATAACATATGCCGTACCAACAAATGGACGGTCTAGATCATTTCATGTAGGACCAACATTACCAAACCGATCAAAAAATTGGAGTTCAGTCCGTCTTGGTTTTAAAAAAAAAATTTATTTGGCCTCAACTTTGGAAAAAAAAATTATAATCTTCGATTTGGCTTCAATTACTTGAAATTTCATCCGACCTGACTGAATACCGAATCAAAATATTACAAAATTCAAATTGAATTGGACCAAATGAGTGTCAATATTTTAGTGGTTTTAGATTAATCTCATCTTGTGTCCGTCTCTAACCCATTTAATAGCAGGATATATATATATATATATATATATATATGAAATATAGTTTGTTTTTCTTTATTTTTTTCTTACGTAGCCCAATATTTTGTTAAAACGATGTAACTGATTCAAAATTGAAAAAATCAAATTTTCGACCAACCTAACCACATTGAACCGATTTAATGATTCGTTCGGTCAGGATCAATATTCACTATATATATTCACTCAAAATTGATATGTTTTGTTCAATTCAATGTACTTCAAAACTTTGACCTGACCCGATTTCACCCATAATTTCATACATCACCTAGGTACAATCTTCTTTTGAAAATTTGAATAGCACACATGACACAACGCCTAAACAAAAATCCACACTTCCATATGGCTTCTCTCTATCACTCTCTCTCCTCTCTCTTCCTCCTCATCAACCTCCTCTCCATCACCACCCCTACCACTTGCAAAAAACCCTCCTCCAGCCTTGCTTGCCCCTCCTTCGACTGCGGTAATGGCCAAATCATCGGCTATCCCTTTTGGCAACAAGGCAATCAAACCGAGAACTGTGGGTACCCAGGTTTCGCAGTCTCATGCAACCATCGTCAACAACCGCTATTCCGCCTCTCCGACCACCTCTACAGCTTGAAAGAAATCAAGTACTCCGAAAATACCCTCACCGCAGCCTACAGGAACCTAAACGGCGGAAGTAACTGCCCCACGGCACCCTACGAAATTAACCTAAATTCCTCATCTTTCCTCAACTACACCATGAAAGATCAAATGGTGAAATTCTTCTATAATTGCACGTTGTATCCACCTTCACTTCCGGATATAGAGTGTCTCCGATACGGTTCGAAGCGATCGTATGTGTTCGCTGAGGGGAAAATACCAGAATTTGATTGGGATAGGTACTGTGATTCGACAGCAAGGGTGGCCGTGGTTGGGAAAGCCGGTGACGGCCGTGATAGTCTTTTAGATAAGGATTTTGGGGGAGTGTTGAGAGAAGGATTCGAGTTGACGTGGAGATCGCCGGAGAGCGGATGCCGTTTGTGTGAGGCCAGTGGTGGATTTTGTGGGTATCGGAATGATCATAAAGAGAAGGCCTTCTTCTGCTTTTGCGGCGGTGGCCGGAGCTATGATGTCTGTGGAGATAAGGGTAATCTCTTATACATGGTTTGCTTTAGTTCCATTTAGTTCAATAGTATCACTATTTTTTTGGTAGTTGTAATTATAAATGCGTTAGTTTATTTAAATTAATTATTTGTTTTGACGAAAAAATATAAAAATATTATAAAACATGAAAATAATTTGAAAACGATAATTTGAATTGTTTATTTTCTCTTTAAAAAGAAGGTAGTAGCATGGTTATATGGAATTAGCGGCCAAATCGGTTCAAGTCGGTCGGAGTTTAATTTGGAGGGTAGGATCGAACCGATGAATTGATGTGAATATTCGAATACCGATCTTGATCGGATTAATTAGTAGACTGAAATCGTTCAGGAGTGCTTCGGTCTGATCAAGAATTCTCGAGATTTTGATTTTATCTTTTTTTATTTTAACTGGTTTGCATCGTTTTAGCAAAAAAAATGGGCCACATTTAATGGTTAAAACTTGTCAAATTATATTGTATTTACGTAAATTAATCACTTGGGCCAAAAAATGGGGATTTATCGGAGACCACTAAAAAAATGATACTCATTCAGTGTAATTCGATTTGAATTTTATAGTATTTTGGTCCAGTTCGATTAGAATTGATTGGAATTCCAGATAATCAAGACCCAACCAAAAAACACGAATTTTTTTTTTCAAAAATGAAGACCAACCGAACATATACTCAACCAATCAAATCCCGAAATTTTTTATCGACTTTTTCTGTATGTTCAATTTTGTCAGTAATATTTTCATCCTACTAGATATGTTTCTTTTCTATTATCTTTTTTTGTAAATGATATATGGACCATTGATGTGGTGATTGGCAGGTGATGTGACATTGACTTTTGAACCGGATTTCATAGCCATTGGTGAGAGCACCCTCTTACCTTAAAGAAACCAAAATTGTGAAATTTTACAGAAAAATTATTTTGTTGATCCAATATTCTTTATTCTAATATCTTATTTTTTATTTTTTTCAATAATTGCAATTTAATCCTTTGACTTTAAATGGCTTTGCTGCAGGTGCATTGATTTGTGGTGCTTTAATTGCAGCCTCAACAATTTTTTACATTATCCAGAAGAAGAAAATTTCTGTACATAAACCAGCTTTTAGCCGGATACCAACCGGTGGAAAATGAATGATATACATATACACATGAGTAAATTACACTGACCTCTCCTGAGTTTTTTGACAAATACATTAACCTCTATTTTTGTCTAAAAAATTACTTTGATCTCCATTTATTTTAAGACTATTATGCAGTTATCTCTCTTACCATTCAAAAACTAGTCAAACGTTGAAATTTCAAGTCTTGAATTTTTTTCGACAAAATAAAATGGAATATAATTCTTATCACGTTCGAAATAGCATTTGTCGAATTTTTAAAATTTTATTGAAATTGAAACTCGAACCAATCCCAAAACCTATGATGGAGTTTCAATTCCAAACAAATCTCAAAAGTTTGGCATGAGTAAAATCAAACGTAATATGAATTATGTTGTAATTATTTGGCCAAAAAAGAAAATCTAGACTTAAAGTTTTAATAACTTGCCTAGTAGTGTTTGACTGAGGAGAGGTAATTTCATCGTACTTTCAAAAATAAGAGAAGTTATAGTAATTTCTTAAATTATAGGGAAGTTGATGTATTTTTAAAAATCTCAAGGGAGATCAGTGTAATTTAGCCTACATGAATATATATGTACCAAAATGTAATGGGAGGCTGCCCTTGGACTTGCACCTGAATTATGGCTTTTATAGCAAGCCCATTCCTTGTTGAAATGGAAAGCAATGTGTTTTGTGTATTTTGCTTAGGCGCACTGTAAAATGTATTCTCGAATTCAAAATCAAATGTCATGATTAATTAGATTTGTGAGATCATAAATATAAATAAATTATGACCATTAATTTTGAATTTAGCGAAAATTTATTAGTTCCTTTTTGAGACGCTATACTTGAATGTTTTGTTGATTTTTTTGTGATAACCACTAATAGGGAACTAGAAACTATTTGGATCAATGCCAAAGCTAAAATATTTGTAAACTAAAGTTATTAATACTAGTGAACCACGCTAAGGTTTGATGTTTTCTTCTTTATATCATGTTTTGTGACATCTTACTTAAGTTGTGCTAATAAATGTGAGGTCGTGCGGTTGAGAAGGAGTCTCAATGGATATTTGGATGAGTGATCAATAGTCTCATATCACTTGATATATACAGAGTTTAATGTTATATATAATATATCATGACCCGCCTTTTATAAAGCTTTTTTAAAATCAAGAGTGTGCCAAAGTCCAATATATAATTTTACAGTTAAGTGTGTTTGTCCTGCAACATTGCAAGAATGAATGATCTACTCAAAAGTTTATAGAATGTGAATGGTCAAATCGGACAATATAATACAATTGAAGAGGGGATTGTTATAAGTAACAATTTAAACATCGAATTTGATAACTTTGCTCCAATTGAAAATAATATTAATTTTTCTTATAATTTATTTTCAAAATATCACATTCATTATATGTGGGTTCTAACAAAATAGAAAGATGTGAAACTATTTGTAATAATCCTATTTTTAATTAATTTTAAAAAATAATTGTTTGATTATTAAATGATGTACTTTTAATTGTTATTGTTTAATATTTTAAAATCAGAAAATCATATTTTATTTTTTGCTAGCGAGCTCGAGGCTACTCGAGCGGTCGTTTGAAATTCTGCAACTACAGATCTGAGAGTTATGAAGGTTTGATGCGGGACAATCGATTTTGCTACGATACTACAACCATGGTTATTTGTGTCAAGGATTGAAATTATTATATAAACATAAGAGTTATATGTTTTTCCTTTACAATTTCACGTAATAAGCAGTGTAGAAGGCTTTTCAGAGAGAGTTTTCTGAGAAATTCTATAAGTTCTTGTGAGTTCTTAGAGAAGCTTTTGTCTGATTCGTTTATGTCAATTCATACTTTATTTGTCAGATTGAGGTAGACATACTTACCTACTAACCCTAAGGCTTGATTACTGCTGTTAATTATAATTTTGAAGGCATGCTTAGAAAAGCATGTTTAGGGTTTCATTTCTTGTTTATGATTGCAACTAATCGATCTCATGTGTTGGTAGTAAATTTAATCAATTAGTTTCGGAAGGAGGAGTTTCTACTTAAAAATTTATGTTTCTAGTAGTCTATTTTGTGCGAGATATGATTCTGCCTATGTTGTGATTTGTTTGTTCAAACCAAATTGTCATAAAAAACTAAACTCATAATCTTGAGAAAACATGGCTCATTTGAGCGAGTTCTAGGGCGCTCGAGTGGCTTGTCTATTTTTGTCAGATTTTGACCAGTGACTCATTTATTCAGAACCCATAATTCATAAGTGAGTTCTAGGCCGCTCGAGCAGTCTGTTGAAAAATAAACAATTTTGATAAAATGCTCAGATTAGTTTTAGATCATGATTTATGCTTTCGGGCTTTGTTTTATGACCGACCCGGCAAAAGTGTGCGTCGTTAGGGTGCCGGCCTCGGGTCAATGGTTTAATTTCATAAAACAGGACTTTCCTCAAAATATTTAAAAAACAAGTATAATGGATAGTCCGGAGTATCGATCCACAGGGAAAAGATGGTTGAATTTAAAGATTTCGCAAATTTGATTTTTTCGACGTTTCGGACGTCAACCTCAAGGTTTGTTGGTGTGGTTAACAATGATATTAACTAAGTAAGGGAAAAAAACTAGATTAAGGAGTGGGGTTAAGTCCTAAAGTTTGGTCTATTCAATTCTTCCGTTGGTCTATCTCTTCTCCTTATAACTCAATCTAGCCCCCGGTTTCGGGTTTTAGATCGGAAAATACTTCGATGAAAATCAGGATTTTAATTCATAAAATGGTTTTGACGGATCCTTCAAGTTCAAGGAAATGAGATCAAAAGATGAAGGTCATCGATCCAAGTATTAGATATACCAACTCTAAGGATGACTATAACTAAGTAAGAACTTAACTCTTCATTTTTGTTTCAATAGGAAGAACTTAGAAAGATCCATCAATGGACATTAGATACATATTGAGAAGATATAGACCAACATGGTTTTGAATAAACCTCACATTTAGACTTAACCCACACTAGTTTAGCTACTCATATTTACCATAAACATGAAAGAAGTAAGAGAAAACATGATGAACAAACTTATCTAAAGAAAATATGAATGACCTAACCAAAACTATATTAGAAAACTCTTAGAACATCAGATTTTAAGGTGAGAAATGCAATACTAATGGAAATATAGAAGTAAATCTTACCAATATTTGAATGATTCCAAGAGAGTAAAAGGATTCACAAGAGCAAAACACTAAAGATTAACAAACTTACTTAAAACTTGAAAGCTAAAGCATGAAGAACAAAATATCTAAGGCAAAAGGGAGGCAAGAGCTCTCCAAAATCTGATAATAATCTGTGTATTCTATGTTGTGTGAGAGACCCCTTTAGCCAAGGAAAACAACCTACAAAATATCCTAACAAACTAGGTGCTATTACAATTCTATCCTTCAAAATGGCATAATAAGAACCTTCTTATTCTTTCATCAGGCCAAAAGCCTTCTTGTCCCCTGATTTGGCACACAAATCAAGGCAAGGTGGTCCCCCAAAAGTCAGCTATCCCAAAGCAAAAGTTTTGCTTTGTCGAACTTGATACACCGGTGTCAAGGTAATGAGGCACCGGTGCCTCTGGTGCTCTGTATCTGGTGTTGTTGTGAAAGGAGGGACACCAGTGTCAAGGAATTGAAGTACCGGTGTCATTGGTACTCTGTATTTCTGGTTCTTCTTTGAAATAAGGGGAGACACCGGTGCAAGCAATTAGAGGCACCGGTGTCACTATGGCTCTGGAACTTGGTTTCTCAGTGGAATCAAGGGGGACACCGGTGTCAAGATGTTGAAGCACCGGTGTCACTGATCTCTGGAACATGCTTCTTCTAACCAAGTTCGGACTTTGACCACTTGGACCTCGTGTGACCTCTCGGGGCCTTCTTTGACTTTTGAAGAGTTTGACATTCGCACTTTAGGGTCCTCTTTTCTCTGTTTGACCTGCGAGGGACATGAAATACCTTTTCGTGCATTATCGAGTGTAAACGTGAAATAATGCGTGCACGCAAGTTAAAATAGACGTGTTGAGCCGTAAAATACACAATAACATGCGCTCATCATTTTACATACTATATAAATTCTGTTTTTGGGCCTACACACCTCGCACATGTATCCACTCGTTGTTGATATGTTTGTGGAATGGTGGTTAACCTATAAGGCTAATGCATGAAGTACTTTGTTGGCATACATGTTGTGGTCGTGAGATTTGTTACCGTACTATTATTGTTGGTAGTTCTAGGTTTAGCTGTTATGCTGCCGAAGGATTATGATTAAGATCAGTTGCAAACATGGTGTTGTATGTAGTGTTAAGGATCGTAGATAATGAACTTTATATATGATTTTGGGTCACGGGAAAACTTAAAATTTACGTTAGGGACACTGGTTTGAACGACACGTGAATAAGGCAATCGAGGGTATTAGGTGTTCGTTAACCAGTGTGGTTGGCCTGGTTTGCATGATTCGTGGTTTGGAATTTCACTAGATGTTGTGTTGTTTAAGGACCCCTACTAAAAGGAGTTGGAGATGGTAGATGGTGACTTTGGGGATGCCTGCAAAAGCAGCTCTGGACCCTGAGAAAATGATAACTAGTGTACTGCTCGTCTTTGAATCGATAAGAAGAAGCGACTAAAGTACATTGTGATCGGAATTGGTGACGTCATGTGCATGAGATCTAGATAAGCTGAGATAGGTATTGACTTAAGTGGACGTTAGAAAATCCCTTCCTTGTTGGGTTGTACTTTAAACTAGAACTTTTGGTAAGCAAAGACTAGTCAATGCTAACTAGGGGCTCTATACTAGTGTGTAAGGGAGTATATGGTATTCTTTATCAATGTACCTAGAAACACAAAGGAATGTAATAAATTTACCAATGTGTTTATATGTTATGCACTTACTTTACAACTCATGTTCAATATTGTGTTAGTTATTACAATTGTTAGTATATTATCATGTTTTATATGTGGTATCTGTAACGACCTGCCCCCGTCTTGTACAATACTGTCCGCTTTTGTCGCCCAAACCCTATGGACTTCCCAGTAGGCCACCCATCCCTGAATTGCTCCAGAGTGAGCACGCTTAACTGTGAAGTTCCATTTGGTGTTGGCGCCATCACGGCTTTAAAAGGTCTTGTACAAGGAAGGTTCATAATTTTATAAATACTACCGAACTTACATCCACCAAGCGATGTGGGAACCTTGACCACCCATCCGGACGTCCCACTGAGACTCCATCTCATGGACGCCGACCTCACAGCTGGCACCACGGCCTGGCTGGGGTTTTACAATCTCCCCCACTTAGGAACACACGTCCTCGTGTGGGGCCGAGATTTCCCACATTTTCGGTTAGTGCAGGCTCTGATACCATTTGTAACGACCTACCCCCGCCTTGTACAATACTGTCTGCTTTTGTCGCCCAAACCCTATGAACTTCCCAGTAGGTCACCCATCCCTGAATTGCTCCAAAGTGAGCACGTTTAACTGTGAAATTCCATTTGGTGTTGGCGCCATCACGGCTTTAAAAGACTTTGTACAAGGAAGGTTCATAATCTTATAAATATTACCGAACTTACATCCACCAAGCAATGTGGGAACCTTGACCATCCATCTGGACGTCCCACTGAGACTCCATCTCATGGATGCCGACCTCACAGCTGGTACCATGGCCTGGCTGGGGTGTCACAGTATCACCTTTAGATTTGTTTTTTTTTTGTATCTTTATCTACTGAGTTTCATTATTTATCGGTGCAACTTCTTAGCCCCTGATGTTTCATATCAGATGGAGATATGTAGACGGATGAGCCATCTGTGTAAGAAGTGCCAAGAGTTGATGGAGAAGAGCTGTACTCGTGGATGTCGTGTCCTTAAACTATTGCTTTGATATTTTAACTTATTTTATGTCAAGTAATAAATGTAAGTCATTTCCATGTTAAGCACTTTCAAATTCGGCATTTTATTTAAGCATTGGTTAAAGGTTGTTTCCTTTTTGTTTACAAAGTAAAATGGAATATTAATGAATTTATTAATATTTTAAAAAATCGAGGCGTTGCACTATTACCTAAATAAAATGCAAATATTCCATGACTTGGCACGTTTATTAGTTTTGAACAATCATTTATCCATGCACTAGAGAGCTTTAAAAAGTGGTTTTTATAATTTTGTATTTGACAAATCAAGTAACCAACTCTAATATTGAAATAAATATTCAATAAAAGAGTGAAACAGAGATAGAATAATTAAATAATAAATTTTGAAAATATTCATAACCCAAAGTGCAATAAATAAATAAATAAATCGAGGTACCCGCGCCCATTAGGGTTCAGGGATACTATAGAGTATCAATATTGTAACACAGCAAAATGACATAATTTTATTGTCTTTTTTTTTTTTGGGCTGTTATCGCCTTTGACTAAAACATAATTAAGAGTCTTTTCCTTTAAGTCAGCTTATAATTTTGCTTATATTAAAATTATTTAAAGTTTAATTAGGTTTATATTGCTTTGAAAAGTCTTTAAACCATTTTAAATATAAATAAAATTATGTCATTTTGCTGGACTACAATGTTAACAAGAGTACTACAATTTTTCAAAAAAAACAAGAGTACTACAATATCCCCACTCCCACCCAATAAGCTTATTGTAGCACATTCTATTGCTTCGCCACAAACAAATTACGATATTTTTTTTTAGGTTAATATATTCCCCACTACCTTTAGCTGATTGTTAACCTGATAACAATATCACGAGCTTATTTTTGCGTGAGGAGTGAGTAAGAATAAGAGTGCGAGCCTAAAAGTAACTTTTAAAAACGTTCTAAACTATTGAAATAAATAAAAATAAGGACAGAAAACTGAAGCATATGAGAAAATTTATGAATCATCATGTACGACGAGAAACATAAAAAATAAAGGTAGCTTTAGCGTTATGCATATTAATGTTTATTTAACGTAACAACATCATAATGACAGTATTTATGAAAATACATCATAACAGCACGCACGAATTATGCTACTAATGAATTTATTGTTTTAATTTTCAAATTAACTTAATTAATATATTTTTTTGGTTTTATATTTATTAATGATTTTTAGTCTAAATCCCGAATAAACATTACAAATTCAGTCTCAGTATTTACTTAAACATTGATACCTTTTTTTTAATAGAATCTTCACGACCTCAAATTATTTCTATTTTTTATACGTTTAAAATTTGAATATTTCAATGTTTATTTAACTATTTTTTCTTAATTATTATCATATTTGATTATTTACAAAAAAACCACAAGTTTCATTTAGAAAGTAAAAAAAGAGAAAGAGAGAGAGAGAGAGAGAGCCCAAACAACCCCATATATAAACCAGGATAGAAGATGAGGTTTACACCAAAAAATGTCCGAGGCACTTGGGGTTTAAGATTTTTCTAGGGTTTAAGTGCAACCATGGCGTGCACAGCATGGGCACTCGGGTGGCGATTTCATGCTCATTGATCAGCCGAAACCCTAGAGGTACCGCTCTCCCTATCCTACAACTTATACACGAATGGAAGAAATCGACGATGATTTCGGCGATCTTTACGCAGACGTTGAATTTCAAGCGAGTACAACTATCAATGGCCTGTCAAATGATGATTTCAGCACATCAGGTTTTAAGGAGTTTGATGAGCTGATTCAGAAGGACGAAGCGAAGACAGCATTGAGTGAGTGTGAGGGGGAGGTGGCCGTGGGTGTGGATAACGGAAGTGATAGCGAGGATGACTTGAATATAGTTTTGAATGATGATAACGGTGGTGGTGGTGGTGGACCAGGGTTATCACGAGGAGGCCTGAATTTGAGGAGTGAAGGGTTTGATGAGGATGAGGAAGAGCATGGTGATTTTGAGATTGTTGCGGAGGGTGATGGACTGGTTAAGAATCGGAATTCGGATGGTCAATCACTGTTGAGTGATGGTTTGGAGCTGAGTCCGAATGGCTGTCGTGGTGGGGGTAAAGGGAATGGATCCAGGGGCAGTTATCGAAGGCATTATTTGCCATACAAGGTATATTTGAGTTTGAATGCATGTTGGGTGACAGAATTTTGAAATGCGGCATAAAATGCATGCCATTTTTGAACTGGATTTGTTTAGGCTCAAAGCAATTTATTTTCTTGCTGAATTCTCTGGGCGTGAAAATTGTTTGGCGCTTAATATATTGAACTGGATTTTTTGTTTTGGTGTAGTACACAAAACATCGCGGAGGTTCATTTCCAAAAAATTCAAAAGCCGATGGATTTACGGGCTTGGGTTCCTACTCTTCCACATCAGTTAGAGGGGATTGGGATGATAATAAATGCAGTTCGCAAATGGACTCAAGCTCGTTAACAGCTCAAATTGGGCACAAGTTCTCACTTCCCCGTAATAGGTAAGTCATAAGTGAAATCAGTTATGCGGTTTATTTTCTCATTTTCTGTTTTTTGTTTCTCCCATGTGCCGCAGTACACTGGACCTGTATGATGTCCATTATCTGCCTTCCTATTTAATTAGATTGAAAGAAATGCCAAATGTGAACTTTTGTGGCCATGATGCTTAGTTTTGGCTTTTATCGATGATGACTCCTGAAGTGTTACTCCCACTGTTACCTAAATATGCAAAGTTCTCTCCTTTCTCCATGTTCAGACCAATGACACGCCTTTATCTTGCCTACAGGACCATATTAGATGTAAGTGTCGACGCGTTTGAGAGGAAGCCTTGGAGGCATCCTGGAGCAGACATAACAGATTACTTTAATTTTGAATTGGATGAAGAAAGTTGGAAGCTTTATTGCAACAGTGTGGTAAACTAGTTTGATGCTCTATGTAATATTATTGATATATGTGCAATCTTGTTAATTTGCGGTTCACAATTTATACAACCCCCAGGCACTTTAAACACCTCATGCTAAATGTGGGGGCAAAGAGTGGGGGAGGTGATATGGTTGTGGTTGTGTGCAGTAAGCTTGTCAAGGGCTGCTTCCGGATTAGAGAATGATAAAGCCCTCGAGGGGCATTATATCCATATATAGCAACACGTACGTGGTAGGGTTTCTGTGAAGTTTAAATGGACCTGGTAGACATTTAGATCATTTTAAGCAGATACTTTGGTTTGGAGCATGTTCAGCCAAAAACCCAGGAACTCTAACCTTTGCCCTCAGACCATGTCTATAACCCACTTGAGGTTACACATTCTCCCTACTACTAATAGGAAATAGCAGTTGAAGAAAACCTATTGGACAAGTTACTTGAATCTTTGAGTAACTTCCCACCCTAAGGTTAATTGTATGGCACCCATCGAATAGATCCCAAGTTGGTATTCTTGGGCATATTTATGTGTAGGTTTCCTAGGTTTTACTTATAAGAAAAACGGAGGAAGTTTTATATGTTGCGAGATATCTTTCATCGACTCCTCAATTTTCGCAAGTACATGGCTAGTTGGATGTGCACCCATCCAGTATACTAATTAGTCTAATTCACAGTAAAAAGATTGCATCTTCCGTTAGGACAGCTAGGAAACAAATGAAATGTAGTATTTTCCTGGTATCACTTGCCTGCGCACACCCTCGAGAGTCAAGACCATGTAACACAGGTTGTGACTGGTGGTTATCCTAGCCCACCTTCCTTGAGATTGTTGCTATTGCATTGGTAGTGGGAGCTTTCTTTTCGGTTTATTTTTTTATTTTTCCTTACTTTCTTAAAACCCTTTTAGTCCAACCTTCAATGAGTTTATTAGGAATGTCGTTACAGGATCAACTTCGACAACATACATCCTTGCGGACCTGGACCCCCACCTATGGATATTCAAAAGCTAAGGAGGTGAATAGATATTTCCTCAGCGAAAACTACTAATTTCTAAATGAAACAGGTAGTTGTAAAAGTGTTTTTGGTCAATTCCCTAACTTTGTAATATGGTCTGTGTCCTAAAATAGGTATATGAAGCTGAAGCTGAGTATGAAACAGGAGCTCGTAAAAGTAGGCCTGAAAATTTTGATCTTCATCAGGGAGCGGTTTCTCCAAAATTGAGAAATGCATATGGAGAAAGGAAACAATTTGACACTGTACAGGTAAATCAAGAATTGCTTGTTTTCCTTTTCTAGCTCAGAAAAATCTATTTTAACCTCAGACTATGTCTTTAGATTAGATACGAGTATGTTAGATTATAAATGCTCTGCTGCTATTTCAGCCAAAAGGCAGAGTCATTCAGGTTGAGGACAGCATTCTTGAAAGACATCCCTCCATGGATTTAAGGCGTGTTGTTGATCGTGATCCAGATGTTGTTATACAGGTGTGCCATAACTTTGTGTCTGCGCAATTTTCCTAAGCAGTCACTTGTTTCTTATGTCGTGTTTTGGCCTTTTGGGGCAGATTGCTGTGCAGGACTGTGTGGAGGATTCCTCTGTTTCAGGCAAGGAGGAATCAACCCACAAAGACTCGGTTCGTGAAGTTTCTGAAAATGAAGATTTTGGTGTGGATGGGGACACCGGCGATTTTGGTGTGGATGGTGACGTGGGCGATTTTGGTGGGGGCAGTGGAGATGAATTGTCCGGTAAATTATTGGAAATGGATACTAAAAGATCCAGCAGAGCTTATCCCAAAAGGTTTGAATGGTTCCATATGTTGTTGCTTCGAACTCGTTCTAGTAGTTATTGTAATGTAAATTTGTGGAATCTGTAGACTCTGCAATGATTACATGAATATTCTACGTAGCTGTTCTGCCATGCTTGAATTTCTTACAGTTGAATTTCTTATAATCAGCAATATTGATAGCTTTTTCTTTGTTATAGTTTGTATTATTTATAAATACAAGCAATATATAGCATGTGTAAATACAAGAACCGGACTGAGATGTTTGCTGTTGGACGCTTTCAGAGAAATTGATGATTGGCATATACCAGGATAAGAGGAGGTATTGACAAAATAAATTCTGCTTTTCCCACGGCAGAACCTATAGTTCCTTTTTTGTTTTTGCTTTTCCCTGGGTGTTGTCTTTTATCATCGATTAATAGCTCATTCAGGTAAACCTAAATGTCTTAGGGGACTGGGGAAGTATCTAGCATGTGTGAGTCTTCGGATTGGTTCATTCATTTGTTTTGTGTTATTTATAGGCAGTTTTCACCCTTCTTTAATAGGGACAACTAACACTGAGATTGAATTAAGATGTGTGGATCTGTGTTTCATCGAAATTTTTGCTCTCTCTTGTGCTCAATGAGCTTTACCTTTTTTGTCTTGGTTAAATTATGCTTGGTTTTGTTTATTTGTGTGTTTTTCTTGTGTATGTTCTGAGCACTAATGCCAATAATACCGTATGTGATTAGGTATTCTCAAGTATCAACAGCATCCAGTCCAGTGTTGGTGGATTTTGAGAATCATGCAAGTGGTCAGATATCTGATGTGGATGGGTGTTGCGGTGAAAAGGTTACTGGTTCTAGTTCTGAAGGACAAGCCGAAGCAATGGAAACTTCAATTAGCAAAAACGAAAAAGTTTGCAGTGAAACATGCAATGCTGCTCTGTCCTTGGGGGAGACTGAATCCTTGCTTGGTGACGAGACTCAACAGGAACCAAGTTCATCTATCTCTGGAAGTCATCCGGAAGCATCTGAAAATTTTGCTTCTGCCGATCCAGAAAGATGTCAAAATTATCCCAGGAAGCAATCTCCAAATTCTGTCACTGAGTTGCAGGAGTCACTGACTTCTGATTACTACCAGTCGATTAACTCTAGAAGTCATCAGGAAAAAACAAAAACTCGTGATGGTAAATATTGTTCAAGAAACAAAAGTCCTTTACCAACAGATCGGAGGCATAACAGTAGGAGACTCCACAATGAGTCGGAATTGAAAAGGGACTATGATTATGAGGACTCGTGCCCCTTTCCCTCTAATGATGATTTTTATTATGAAAGGCTGCAGGGTTTTGACTCCTACTACGTAGGAGGTTTCCCCTATTATGGTGAATCAGAACTTCCTCCCAGTTACTTTGGCGAAAGGTTTTCTTACAATCAGGTCCATGCTGCTTATTCCAAAAGGCCTCGTAGGAATCATCTTAGCTTTGGAAATGAGACAGATCAATATCCAAGTAGAAGGTGGGAAGAAAGAGCATATTTTCATGAACAAAGAGGGTCCAGGGTGAATGATGAGGCAGTTGGAAGGGATTGGCATCACAGGGAAAGCAGAATTACATTGAATACTCCCTTCCGCAAGGAGCCGAGACAGTTGGGTTCAAGTTATTCGTCCTACTCGGACAAAGGAAGGTATACTCGATGGAGGGGAAAAGGTGATAAATTCCACTTCAGGAAGAGAATACGAGAAGATGGTTATTTGCTTGACAGTATTCATGAAGATGATTTTGTGCAAGAAAAGTATGGATATTGTGGCAAAGAGAGAAAATATTTGCATGGTAAGTATGAAAGACATTGGCCTTCTACCAGGAGAGGACAGAAACTCCCTAGCAGCCATTGTAACAGAGGGCCTCATACTGCCAACAGAGGAAGGGGGTTTGATGGGAAACATAGGTGGAGACAGATCTCAAAGGAGAGAAGCAGAGGCCGTGATTATTTTGGTAGTAATGATGCTGGTGACTCTGAAGGCAGGGTCTATTATCCTGATCATCAAGTTCATTATGGAAGAAGAAGACATTGGCAGTATGACTCATTCCCTGGGATGACAAATGATAATAATTATAAATATAGTTATGGAAATGACAAATTCCTTACTGAGGAGACATCATTTCCTTTTGGAAGGACCGTCAGGAACAAAGCGATCGGTGGTATACAGAATCTAATGGATAATGAGGAAGTAGAAAAGCATAGAATCAAAGTTATGAGAGAAGGAAGTAGTAACAATTGTATTGAAAGAAGTTCTAATATTACTGATAGAGCTAATCATGGGAAGCCACTCCTGATGTGCAGGGATTCGGTTGACTTGCAATTGGTCGGAGGGGAAGGAAAGGTAAAGTTTGGGGAAACTGAGGTCAAAACCTTGTATTACCTTGCTTGTATGTATGAGTGCTCCACATATGTCGGGCAAGTCTTCTTCTGTTTTGGTAATGTGATCTCATTGCATGTTTTTCTAAAAGATTCTTTATGGCTACTATTTTCAGTTCATCTTTCATCCTGCACTCTGCTTTGTTCTTAACTGTAGTGTTTATCTGTCCTTCATTGCCAATGCCCATCTGATGCCAGGAACTCCCCAAATGGTTGTACATATATACTAAAAAGCTTATCCTGTAGTAGAAGTCCTCGGCATAGAGTTATCCTAGTAACTACATCAATTTCATCAAACATGAATGTCATTTTGTCACTACCAGCACTGGCTGTTATTCAGGGTCTCAATATGGAGAATAAGTTATGAAAGAATGTTTTTCTTGTCACTATTGTCATGTCTTTGGAAGTCATATAAAACTCTGGTAGGTATACCCTGTATAGTTTCCGGATGTCAATCTAAACACCTCAACAGCCTTGAGGCGAGGGGACTTAAAATGAAGTGCACCCGAGGCTCTCAAGGCGCAAGGCTGGATGACTTAATTTGTTAAACATGTCAGCAAAAGGACTCCAAATGAGTAGAGAGCAACTTAAAGATAAATACAAAAGCCTTCATATTTTAGCTCACGCACTATTTTTTGTTTTTCTTCATTTCCAACCGTAACAACAGTCATGTGGTAATATGCACCAAGTATTTACTACTCAATGGCTTAATTAATTTGATTGTTTGTTTTAGTTAGTTAATTTGTTCAAAGTTCTAATAGCTTATATTAATTGATGATCTTAATTACTTGATCATATTGTTATTTAGCTGCTTTCAGTTGTTAAATTTTGATTTGAATTTGCTTCTTTTGACATTGTCTATGGGATCGAAGTCATTAAAGTGCAATATAAGGTGGTAACTGTACGTATAGATATAACATGCAATTTTTTGGACATTGTATGTAAAGCGTATTTGTCTTTTCAAAAACTATGCAATATCTTTAACACATGCCTCGCTGATGAAGCCCGCGCTTTGCCTCGCCTCGCCTTGTCTTTTGAGCTTAGGCTGTAGGAGACCTTGGTGCCTCATTCACTCATTGTGCCTCGCACCTTAAATACTTCCGGTTAGTGATTATGTCTTGAGTTGTTAATTGTTCTTTTTGTTAACAGACGTTCAAATTCACACATATGCTATGTATCTTCTTTACTGTTGCTGGGCTCAATAACCTTATTTCCCGTGCTTGTTTGTAATCCGTACACCGCTTATTCTTCTCTCTTCTTTTCTCATTAAGTTTTATTATCAGATTTTTTTTTCTAGCAGTGCTTAGTGGTTGTAATTCTGGAGTTGAATTTTGATAAATCATCTCAAAGGTCTATAATTCCCTTTGTGATGGAACATCTAGTAGATATCATGAGTGTCTCGTCTATTGTAACCTTTGTTTAAGGGTCAAGCACTAATACAAGTTCCCATAAGGGTGTATATGCAGCTCCCCCATTTATCTCTTGAATTTTGAAAACATAAATCTGAGCAGTTTATAACACCTCCATATTGGGATATAACCAAATACCACCAAAGTCATTACCAAGACCAACCAAGGTCATAATTAAGCGTACGGTATACCCGATACCAAAAATTCTTCTAGTAGGTTGTTATATGGTTCACGTGATGTGGAAATCAGCGTATGCATGGTCGTTCACATTATTGGCTTATGAAACAAAGTAAGTTGAAGCATAAAGTAGGCTGAGTGGAGCCTTTTGGAAGGATGTTAGGCACTTGCTAATGCAGGACCACTAGTTGTTGGGTGGTTGGAATATAGAGTATGAGAGCAGCAGTTTACAGCTTTTGGCTTTATAGGAGGTGGGGAGGTCTCCTCATGTATGAGGGTCTTTCTATGGCATTACCCATGTGTCAGCGGCAGGCCGCTCATCCTCCTTGACTTGACAATTAGAAGGGTTTCTCATTTGCAAACTGCTTCAATAGTCATACCTCAGGCGTCTTCTCATGTTGAAACAGCATGTTTGCTGAACATCGCTGGCTGTAATAGGAATAAGGTGTGCTTAGTGATATTTAGGAGGATGTCTTGGGAAACATGATTACGTACATTTAGTGACATGGAGTAGAATTCTCTTATCAGTGGCTAGTTTAACGGGTGATCCTCTTCCGTTTGGCTGGATCCAGATGGAGTCATGTTTCGTAATTTTGTTGGCCTAGGTCTTATCTTCTGAGGATGACTTATATATCTGGCACCAGTGGAGATGTTACATTCAGATGGGTACGTAGTTGACTTGGGCGGCCTCATGGACGCTGAGATGAATGTGTACCTACACTTCTAACTGTAGATCATTAATGTACTCATGGCGTTCTCTGAAATTTGTGTTCTTCATTTCGAGCATACTGTTCATATTTCTTAATTTACATGAATAGAGCATTTTAAGTAAAAACTATTTTTCCTATCTCATTTGGTGTTCAGTGTTAAAATGTTGTTTATGTTCGCTTAAAACTATTGTCCCTTTTTTTGCTGGTAAATATATTGTCGTATTTCCACCTGGATTTCAAAAGATGATAATAATTTTGGTAACTTGTGTTGTGCATCACATGGGCTGCTCTTGTTAGATATGTCCTCTGATGTTAAACTAAAGTGCTAGGGTTGGTTCGTGTGAATGCACAATGATCAGATCTCAATAGTCACTTGTATGTTTTTTATTCTTGTAAAGGCGGCCTTCATTCTTTACTAGTGACTCCTTTTTATCAAAACTCTGAGATCCTTAGTGGTCACACCCATGGAGCGTGAATTTTCACTTTGAAAGTTCAAGCAAAGGTATTGCCTTTCTCTTCTCAAATTCTTTCCTTGTACTTCACATAGAGTTGATCTTTTTCTATAATTGAAGTTCGACACATTCTAGGGAGCTCCGGCATTTAGAACACTTGGTTGTTGAGGTGGTAATTCCTAGAGATATCATGCACCACACCATTTTTTAGGTTTATTCACACAGGATAAGAGCTTCAAGTTGAGGGAAGGCATTGACAATCTGCCTTTTCTTTTCAAGACTTATTACACATTATTGGGTTCATATGGCAATTTCTTTCTGCCAGCATAGTTTTTCTGGTTGTGTTGAACAATCCACAATTGTCATCTATTAGTGCTATGGGTCAGTGCTATGGAAATTGCTCTGCTTTTCAATCATTAAGGACTATTAAAAAGTGACGTTGAAAAAGGCAACACTTGTGCAAATAAATGGGTATCGAGGACTATTAGTTCTAGTGACACGGTACGCGGTGTGCGTATCTTTTGTGGAGAGGAATGAATGCCAATTGTCAGTTCCTTGTGCGATTTGACTTAAGAAATGGGAGGAGTTAGTAACACAGCTTAATGTAGTTTCATTCACCATCTAATCAAGCCAAAGTGGCCAAATTATAATTTCACTTCCCCTTCGGTTGACAAGACGTGCTGTGTTATTCTGTGCTCTATAACAGGGAAAAAGATAACTCCTCTGGGAGGCAATCATCCTCTATATTTCAGGTATCCACAACATAGAAGTTTTGGTGCTTCTTAATTAGCTTGTGCTTCTTAATATAGAAAGTTAAAATCATTGTAATCTTAATAATGAACACTTACGATTTAGAAATGGTATCCTCGCATTCTGTTACTGTTGTCGTTGCTCTTGTTCATTCTTGTTTGTATGTGATAACAATGTTGATGAATTTTTCCCCCTTCTACATTGTGAAATACCTCAATGCCTCCTCCCCTTATCTCGATTTTTTGTTTCCTGGTCTTTTCCGTATCCCTATTTATTGCTTTCAAGTAATTAAGTCGTTATGAAGGAACCTTTCAGGACGTTTAGATTATTTTGATTTGGCTAGGTGCATCCTTAACTAGATCAGGCGCTTCAACAATGTCAACCTCTGCGAGTGTTTTGTACTATTATGACTGAGAGAACTGAGAAGTGTTTAGTGGGTAATAAGCTTTGATTAGTGTTGTGTAGACATGGAATCACTGTCTCCGTTTACAAGAGAACTCTCATTACTGGATTCATGTGCAGCCTTTGTTTATATTTTATAACATATAGTTGTCTACATCACGAAGTTTTCTCATTTGGTGCCTTATTGTTTCTTTGGGTAAAAAGTTATGTTGTATGAAAAATGACAACTCTAGCAAGCTTTGGGCATTGTCTTTGCTCCTACTGTAGAGCAAATCTCAAGCTTATAGGATCCTGGATGCATAATGGAGGAGAATGTTTCGGTTAAGAATTATTTTTTGCTTTAGACGAGGCATAAAAGTGCAATTTCATCCAACAAAGGGGATGCTTGGAGAATGTTAATTTGAGTGTGTATATCTTCTTCGTGAAGTTATACTGCGTGAATGCCTTTCTTAACTTTTTCTTTACTTGATGACCTTGTAGCAAATCTGAATGCACGTTTGGCTTCAGATTTGCAGCTTGCTTGTGGTAACTTGTTCTACGGAGATAAATCGGTCTTTAAGCAAAAATCCAGGGTTTTCTAAAACCTTCTCGTGATGATCTCACTCCATGGAGTGAAAAGGTTTGTTAATTTTTTTTCATTTTCATTATCAGCTTTGAATACTTTTGGTAGCTGTATCTTCTTAGGGTTTGAACATAAGAGTTTGTAACTTATAGTTACCTCACTAAGACTGACTGAGCCGGAGCTTGGTATTTGTTCTTTCTTATTGTGGGAAGATTTTTCGGGCTTTACCTTCTTTCCTACATGATTTTTATTTCATACCCAAGGTTTTCCGATGAATTTTGCTGTATCCGTTCATCTTGTTAATTTCTTCCGACAGGTGAAATCTGTAATTTAAGAACTGTAAAAATATTGGTATTTTTGCTTATGGCTATGCCCTATGCAGTCCTCGGGAAGATGCTCCAATGCTGGAAGTATAGAGTGCGATGATACGCCTGAAAATATGCATCAGATGGTTTCCGAAGATCACAGTGAATCTCATGAAGAGGAGGCGGGCGATACTGAGAGCCCTGAAGTCGAGATCAACCAGTATGAAGAGACATGGCTTGATAAGTTTCCAATTGAGCAAGATGAAGCCTTGGATATCGAGGAGGGTCAAATTGTTACAGAAGAAGTAAATGAGGATCCTCCATGCGCGAACTTTGGATCTGAAAACATTGCTGAAATCAGGGATGACAAAGAGAAATGCGTGCTTGTTGAAAATGCTACGGATGGGAATAAGGTTAGCGAGGGTTATGACAACACTCGGATTCTTGCGGCTATGGCAAAGATGGAAAAACGAAGAGAGCGATTTAAGGAACCAATTGCTCTCAAGAACAAAAACGACTCGATTGTTCCCAAGCCTGAACTGGATTCGATCGTTGAAACCATGGAGACGCAACAAAGGCCAGCACGAAAGAGACGATGGGGCGGAAGCTAGGTCTCTAACATTGCAGGTGCATTTCATGACCTTGAAAATACTAGAGATAGACTTTGAGCATCAGGCTTTTTCAGGTTGAATGAGTTATTTCTTTGAGGGAGTTAACTGTTTAGGTAAAGTTGAGATCAATATATATATTTTTTGTTTATTTTTCTGACTAATAAAGTTTGTTGTGATCATATAAGCTTGGTGGAAGCTCATAATCATGGTGATATCACAACTTTGTATTAAAATGCTTGTAAGGGACTTGTGACACGGCAATTATATACATGGCTTTACCCAATTGTTTTTTCTACCGCTTTATAGAATCATATCGTCGTTCTAGTTTTATTTCTAATTTGTTGCAATTACGATTTGCGCTCATTGCGGGATTTAACCCAATACCTTGCGGCATGTCAAGCCGTGATAGGGTTCTTTGCTTTGCATCGAAGAACCTTATCAACGCTATCCCCACTATCCCTTCTCTCTGTTCTCTCCTTAAACCCTCTCGCTCTATGTATCTATCTGCATCATCTGTATAGCCGATAAGCTCTCTTGCTTGCTGTTGATTTTCCTATGGTTGGAGGTCAAGATCCAAATGGGTACTTGTGGGAGAAAGTATTGTTCGCTTTAAACCTTTTGATTTGGTTCGAAGGATTGTGAACAAATAGACTCAAAAGTCAAATGGGTTGGTGGTCACTCCCACTTTCCTCCCCGAGGGGCCTCATGCTACCGTCCAGTCCCAAGAAGCGAAGGCCCCCGAGTAAAGATAGCATTCCAAGACCAGGGGTAGTAAATAGTGAGAAAAAAGAGTGGGCAGGTACATGAGGCATTTGCTTGGACTAGTCTCCTGGTATAGACTATCACATATGATGGGTAGTTACCGGGCACCCTGGGTGGCCGTAAGGGGTCGTTCGAGCAGCTCATGTAGTTAAACTTGTGATCTTTGCACGGTGCTTTTATCAAGATTACTACTCAGCTAACCCATTGGGTTCATCTAAGAAGGTATATACACTTCGATCACATATGGCATGTAGAGTCCGTCTATGCTTTAGGGGTTCAATATGATAAAATGGTTCGATTTTTATATTATCACTATTGGTGGAAGCGTATCTTGTTGGAATGTCCATTGCCTATGTTGTTGTAGACAAAGAGTCCAAATAAGATTGATCAAGAAAACTTGGAACCCCAATTTAGAGCAGTCAATGGGCAACGACCAACCCTTGGAGCTCAACCAGTCTATTAAATCTGCACCGAATAGTCAACCAACTGTTGGCCAGGGGTACCTTAAGGAGTAAAGCCAATCACTAGTTTTTATGTGCTTAATCAATCGAGGTCAATGACAGCATTACATTGCCTATCTATCGATTCGTTACCTTGTTTTAAATCGAAAACAACAACTCTATTAGATTGATACCTCGAAGAAGCACTTACTCGTTGATGCAGGGGAAAAGACGAGAATCGATGGAAGGAGTTTGGACAGATTCAGTTGCATATCTATCAAATCAAGTTCACATGAAACTATTAGATTTTTCAGTCCACAATTCTCATTACAAATGGCACCGACACGCTTTTCATCTAAATAAGTTTTCTTTTGTCTTTTGATAATTTTGATTGGCAAAGTGAGTTTCGACAAAAAACGGCAACCTATTTAGAATCTTATTGAACAAGGACCAATCTCTGTGCAAGTGAGGCAATATCCCGCCTTTGACACTACCACATGATTAAAAGGAAATTGTTACCGGTAGTAAAGGTGATAGACCAACCTCTCTCACAATACATAAGGAATACGGGAACCACGTGTTTACGAGGCGTATATGCCGTGAGAGAGGTTGGTTATGTTACACGAGATCCGTCTTCACACCACAGTAGCATCACACATACTAAGGAACAAGCTATTCACCATGCATAAACTTGGAAATGACAGCATTTCCCTGATTTGGCATTAGCCCTGTAAAGGATTGCAGCACCTTTAAACAGATAATTGAGTTCATAATAAAGAACCTACTCGTCCTCCAACTACCGGATTAACCCATTGATCTGGTTGAAGAACCCGTTGATTTACCGGCTTGGTCTGACCGCAAAAAACATAACCTAAAAATCTCTTGGATCAACGAAGACGTTCCCAAGGGGTCCCTTAGCAACCAAATCGTCGTCGTCCTCACTATTCACTCTCTTAAGATACCAAAGATCATTGATGCATGACGTAGTAGAACATTTTGGGACAAATTCTCTCATAGGATCAGAGTCCCCCAACTCAACCATTATCGCCTTGCAGTCCTTCAACTTCTCTACTAATAGCGAAGCAAAACCCCATATAGATTCCATTAGCTCCCCAAGTCTCTCTCCCTCTCCATGAATCCCATAAAGGAAGAGAAATCCAAAATGTTTAACAATTGACTCACATCTTGGCATTTTAAGGCAAGGGAATGTCTTCTTTCTTGCTTGAAGGTTATAAGGCTCACATTTATTCCAAATGCTAAAAACAGCCCACGAGCTCGGCGTTTTACCACCGGTGACCTCCTCCTTCTCGTTGTTACGCAAACCAATCCAACCCTCTTCGTTGAAGTAAGATACCCACGTACCGAGACTCAATTTTTCCTTCAAGATCTTGTCAATATCTGCGGGATAAATGTCTTTGTCGCTGAAGAGATGGTTGTTGTAAAATGTAATAGCATGATCCATGGATAATCTGTCTACTTTTACGCCTTGATGTAGATTTTTGGGCAGCAGCGTAACTGGTTGGATATATATATCAGTAATGAACTAGACCTTATGTAGTTGCATCTAAGGGTGAAGAGATTTCCAGATGCAACATTTTTCTCCTCTGTGGCTAGGGAAGTGTATTGTGCACCATTCCTCTTCAACCAGTCTTCAGTTAATTGAACAAGTTTTAATTCGATTTCCATCCGCCTGCAAAAAGATGTACGATAAAAAAACGCGGATTCTAGAGAATAACTTCTATTAATCATTAAAACTGAAATTACAAAGTGTAATAGAAGAAAAATATATAACAGATACAAACTAAACTGAGTCATGTGAAATCAAAACCCATAATGACAGAATGGCTGACTCATCGTGGGTGTTGAACGTTGCACCGGCGTCTGTCTCATAGGATAAAACAACTAAGTCGATGGAACAACAACCATCGAATGCTTGTCGAACTGAATTTGCATCTGTCTCTCTCTCGCTCAAGAACACGTAAATGAAATATGCTAGTGACAACGAATTTCTCGATATGTGAAAATGTGAAATAAGTTGAACATATGTACACATGAAGGAACTTTCAAATACTACTACAAAAAACAAAATACAACTCGGACTTTAAGTTGTTGCAAGACCTTTGAGCTGCATGCAACCATCAATAGCTGTCTTGAATGAGAAGGTCGTTTTGGTTGCCTTGTAAGACCCTCCGATGTCTCATTGCGAATTCCAACAAAAGAATCCTTACTTGAATGAGACACTAGTAGACTGATTCAACCCTTAGTTTATCAAGCTTTACATCCCCTATCCCCTGAATAATCTTGATAACAGCCTCTTCAATTCTTGGTGTTTGAAGATCATGGTTTCATTATTTGACACATCTTGCTACTATGTTATTGCCACAAAAGTTAAAATCATACAAGAAAAATGCTAGAATTTTCACATACAAATGCATATGTTCCTAAGGCATATATTGGAATCTTTTTATTGTGATCATATTTTTCATCACTTGAGATTGAGACAGAAAGAAACGGTACCGGTGCCTAGGAGAGACCCTAAGGCCTAGTATGCAACCCGAGTTGATATGTTGTCTGCAGAATTTAGTCTCCACTTGCTTGATGCACCCTCGAACCACTCCGACTATCTCTACCTTTTTTGGTGGTTGGAGTGGTTCGATAAAATAAGACTATAATGACATCCATCACTTGAGATAGAGACAGAGAGAAATTGTACTGGTGCCTAAGAGAGACCCTAAGGCCTAGTATGCAACCCAAATTGATATGCCGTTCGCAAAATTTAGTCCCCACGTACTTGATGCATCCTCGAATCACTCCGACTATCTCTCCCTTTTTTGGCAGCTCTGCAACCTGTTTTTTTCCATTCCAGGACTGTTAAAAGGGTCTTTTTTGTATGTGCACAATATCAACACACAAATGTATGTAAGAGTCTATCTATATATAGACACACATCATTATGTACTCTATAGAAAGGCAAGGAGTTTTCCTTCCATGGGGAAACATAGAGCCAAGTCATTGTCATGTGTGTATGTATACATATGTACATAAACATGATTATGTACATAAAGTCAATGAGTTTTCCTTTCATGGGAAAACATAGAGAGCCAAGTCATTGGCATGTGTGTGTGTATGTATATATATGTATGTATGTATATAAACATGATTATGAACTCTATAGAAAGGCAAGGAGTTTTCCTTTCATGGGGAAACATAGAGAGCACAGTATAACCACTATACACAAGATAAGGACATGAAACAACCCTTGTGTTTAGTTACCCAAAAGGAAAAACAAGAAAGGTCTCACATGTTTGGATATCACTCACCAGCATAACACGAACGTGGTAGAATCTAATCCTATATAAAGGATCACCATTTATGTTACTTGTAATCGATAAGCCATTTTGAGATCCCGTCGTCTCACAACTCTTCTCAAGTTTCGTTACCATTGGAACGTCTTTGTCTTCATCGAATTCCCTTATCAGAATCATGTTTCCAATGCTGTCATCTATACGAAACAGGCTCGTTGCTGCCACCTTCCTTCGAGATGCTCTTATATACACGAGATTCTCATCACCGCGCAGTTATGTTAGTGACACCTAACATGGTGAATCTGTGGAAAACACTATAGTTACTGCAAATCTGAATAGACCATGTGGGAAATGGTTGGCCATATATGCAATGTATGTCAATCGTAATGCTATACTTAATCATCATATTTGTCCCTAGGCCCCATTTCTAGAAAGGCTCGGCTTCAACACTGTATGTGGAGCTTCCGTCTCATACCATTCCTCTAGGCAAGCAACATGTTTCCAATGCTGTCATCCATACAGTTTTTTTTTCCCTAAAAACAAGCTCGTTGCTGCCACCTTCCTTCCCAATGATCTTATATTCAAAAAATGCCCATAACTGCGCTTAGTAACATCTAACTTGTGTGAATATATGGAAAGCACTATACTTGCTGCAAATCTGAATAGACCATGTGGAAAAGGGTTGGCCATATATGCAATGCATGTCAATCATGATGGTGTATACTTGTTCATCATATTGGTCCCTAGGCCCCAATTTTAAAAGGCTCGGCTTCAAAACCATATGTGGAGCTTCAGTCTCATACGATCCCTCCAAGCAAGCAGGGTCGCGGGTAGCGTTGAGCTGGGCCAGCAACCCAAAATAAAGGGTTATGCTGATTTGTCAATCTCAGAATCACATCATTGATGCTTTTCTTGGAAAGTAGTCTCCCCATGAATGATTATGTTGTGTCCTTGAACCCTGCTGCACGTAACGATCTCAGGGCTGGTTTGGTTCCATTAATGCTCATTTGCTTCTTTCTTAAGAACAAACAATAAGCAAATAAGCTTGTTTTGGCAGCTTTTTAATCACTTTATTGTGCAAATCAGGGGCCCTGAACTCGGTGGATCCCTCTTTGAACTACTTGCACTGGATTCTTCTTCTCGTTTGAATTCTAAGAGAAATAAATGCATAAGTTAGTTTATGAAAAAAGGGGTTCCAAGTAAAAAGCACTTGAGAGTTGGATAATTGTGCGGACCTTGTGCAAAGTGCCTCGGTTAACTCATATAGAGGACAGTGCTTGCACCCCAAGTCATCATGTGTTAAGCGCATGCACCGCGACGTTTGGAATTAACCATCTTGTGCACCACGACATTAGAACTAACCATCTCTAGCCCTGACGTCATCCATGATGCGTCGAGTTCCAAGTTGTATTTCACGTTGCCGTAACAAGCCACCTTTCGGTTACATGAAGTTACAAAAGCTCAGCCGTATCAAGCCACCTTTCAGTTACACATATGGAGTTACGAAAGTTGAGTTGCACTATCGTTATGCCCCGCTGATCATGTGCCCGAAGACCAGCTGGTTGCACGACATACTGGCCTTGTGGAGCCTTTGGTTCGGCTCAACACTCGAGCAAACTGGACCGAGAAAACCCACAATGATAAGGGCATAGTTTGAGTCTTCAGTCATCTTTCGATTGCTGATGCCAAACCCAATCCATAACCATGTATGCCATGGCCGACGTCTTCTAAATCTGGCCTACTACAAAGAAAATATGGAACATGAAGCAAATGGGCTGTAAAAAACGTCACTTCTGATTTGATTTGCTCAAAAGAACCCTTTTTTTAAGGAAATTATTGCCTTTGGATTTCATCATGAACAACTGAATGCTAGTACGAAGAGAAGTGAAACTTCTGAATCATGGTTATTTTTATTTTTTTACAATCGAAATATTCGGTCAGCTTGAGATATGTCTCATCTGTTGCTAAGTAGTCCTTTAGACTCCAATAGCCCCAAGTATGTGATTGTCAAAATTTTACTTTAATATGTTTGAGTTTATAGCTTATCTTGATCTCTACTCAAACAATCACGTGGAGTTGCATGATTATTAAAGTGTCCAGTACAAATAACTGGAAAATTCTTACCCATAGAGTTTTCAACATGAGAATGAGTAGATGTGCAGTAATCACTTTCTCTGTCAGAGGAAACATGAAAGAATCTTGAGGGGATTGAGGAACCAGAAATTATGTTGGGGGGTTTTGGAAACAAAGTACCAAGCTTTAAGTGCATAATCTAGTTAACAAACGAACTAGAGGTGAAAGAAAAATCAAAAAATTAAATTAATAAAGAAAATCGGTTGTTTGGTTCGGTCGTACGCAGGTTTTGATCTCCGAAATATATTTTTAAAAATATTCGGTTTGCTCTTGATTTTTTGTAATTTAGACCGAACCGAACCGAATGTAGACACAAATCAATAAACCCTAGTCACTCCTATAGTCTTAGCTTATACTCTTATCCCTCAGTTCTTCAGTCCAGTTATGGAGAAGCTGTGCAGGCCAACCCAACTGTCAAGTGTTCTTCTTTCTCATTCCATCAATTGTTAGTGGTGGGTTTGGGCCGAACGGAAAAAAAATCAAATAAAGGCCTATTAGGTAGTAGATTTTCTTCAATTAGTGGTAGGT
This sequence comes from Arctostaphylos glauca, assembly GCA_019985065.2. Classification (NCBI taxonomy): domain Eukaryota; kingdom Viridiplantae; phylum Streptophyta; class Magnoliopsida; order Ericales; family Ericaceae; genus Arctostaphylos; species Arctostaphylos glauca. The sequence goes on from JAHSPW020000007.1 coordinate 1,818,891, forward strand.
TTGGGCCGAACGTGCCCAAAATAAAGATTTTAACTGGGCCCAACATGACCCATTTGGGTCAAACCGAAAATCTCGAACGAACCTGACCTCATCCCGAATCGAACCAAAAATTAATCGGTTGAGATCGTTTTGGCAAATGCATGGACCGAACCAAATTGGTCTGGGAAAATTTCACCTTGAACTGTCGATCTCGAACCAATTTCACCCCTAAAGCGAACCACTATCATTTGTTGGTCTTGCCAACTTTCGGGTGTTTCAGGGTTCAAGCGGTCTATGATTGTCATTCTTTCAGGTGTCAATCTAGTTGGGATTCGGTGTTGGTCGTTGTGATGTTTTTCGCTTGTTTTTCTTCAATTTTTGTATAATTTCTCTATCTTTAATGAAATTATTTTATTTTTTCCCCAAAAAAGGGTTGAATTTCATACTATTTGTCACTTTCCATATATGCAAGAAAGTGAATACGGAAATATGAAGAATAATACATTTGTCGAAGAAAAAATACACCAATGCTGAAAAGACTCATTTTGGTCTTCTTAGCATTCTTCTACAAAACTTTAGGTAAGCACGAAATTACCTCAGTACCAAATGAGGCGAACCCCCAAGTCTCTATGGCAAAGAAAACTCTGTGCATTGGCTTATGGTACATTACCGATACTCTTGTAGTCTCATCCATAGGTTTTGTTTAGTAACGAGATTGTTCTACATATTTTTATATGAAAATTTGCCTATTGTAATGATTTTCAATAACTTAGCAGGTAGCACTGATGCCATAGGAACAAAAGAAGATAGCACCCATTTTGAGCTAGCCAGTATGGTTCAAGCCCCCGTTAGTCCTCTACGCCACAAGCCTAATAGGGGTAGGGACTTCCATGAGATATGAGCGATTGGATAAAAAAAAAACGGGACCAAAGAACATAAAGTTACAATAGAGAAATATCTAGCTAGGATTACAAGTATGCAGACCATATCAAAAGTAACCTTAAAGAAATTTTGCACGGATTGGTGAGTGCATTGGATGTTTTTTTTACATGTGTGCAGACTAAATCGGAGATCAATCTTACCGTTCACCAGCATCCCCTTGGGTGAGGAATTAAAACTAGGATAAAACCCATGTGAATTGGGCCAACACATAAATTCATAGGACATGGACGGTGTCGAGTGCTGAGTTAAAATGAAGTGAGCTCGAGTCGAGTCAAAAATTTGAGCTCAACCTCAAATAATATTTGAGAGCTAGAGCTCTGTTCAATAACTAAACAAATGTCTAAAACCTGAGCCAAATCTATCCATACCACACAAAACAACTCAAACTACAAGCATTTATAACATATCAAAAGTGCCCTTAAAAGAAAGTTCGCACGCACTGGTGAGTGCATAGGGTGTTTTTTTTATATGTCGGTGTCCGACTGGGCAAATTAATGCGAAAATTAATTTTACCGTCCATTAGCATCCTTGAGAGAGAATCTGATTATGAGGCATACCACTATGCTTGCTCCTAAAAGCTAGTGTAGGTATTAATGTATAGGGATGCAAACTATTGAGCTAAAATTTAGTGAGTTCAAGCTTGAATCGAATCTAAGATTAAGCTACAACTCGAGTGATATTTGAGAACTTGAGCTCTGTTGAAGTAATAAATGGAAGTCTAAAATCGAGTCAAATCTATCCATAGGAGCCAAGCTTATCTAAATGATCCAAAAATTTCTTATAGCTCGGCTTGCTTACTAAACAAATCAAGCCAAACCAAAGCTCGTTTTGTTTACTAAACAAGCCAAAATTGTTTTTAAGGAGGGGAAGTTGTAGTTTCACAAGAAAATAAGGGCTGCATTTGCAATTTAACGGAAATAATTTTCCCGCTAAATCAACCTTCACAAATTCACCGCCACCACAAGATCCCGCCATAAACATTTGCGCATTGCCAGCTAGGGATTTGAGAGCTGAAGCTAGGGTTTCAAACGTCGATCCTAACTCAATGAGCTCCGTTACCGATGATCATGAAGATTCGACTATGGAGATGGACCACGAAGTGGAAGAAGAAGAAGAACAAGTAGATCCGTTTCTTCAATTCATCGATTACGCGAAATCGGTGTTATCGCCTGACGAAGACGAGTCGAACGGGCCGGGTTGGACCTGGATCGCGTCTCGGATTCTGAAAACGTGTATTGCTTATTCAAGTGGAGTCACCTCCGCGATTCTACTCTCCGAGCTATCTCAGGTTCGTCCGCTCCTAGATTTCTGTATTTATGTTGTGTTTTGTGCATTTTTCTGTGGTGGTTTGATTTGTTGATTTTGCGTAGGCGTGGAATGAGCACCAGAAAATTGGTGCTTCGAGGGAACGACCGGACTGCATTAATCAGCTGAAGAAGAATCATAAGAGAGCCAAGCTTCCGAACACGGTCACGATCGATTCTATTTACGAGAAGAATTTCTTGTCGTTGAATAGTGTTCTTGAAGCTGTTGTCGTCGATGCTTTTCTACTTCCAGGTACATAAAGCCTGGTTGCATCGATTATTTCGTTCCGTTGGTGGAAAAATGTTCCGCAAATTCTAGTTTAAGTAGAAGTATTGTCGCAAATTTTGACTGCTTGAATTCTTTGGTGTTTTGGTATATGCAAGTTCAAGATTGAAATCAGCTTGGTTGATGATGGTACTTAGAACAACGTACGGTGCATGCCATGGCATGTAGGTTAAATTAGATGTCAATCCAAAATGTGTCGAAATCTCTAATTTCCCTGGCATGTCTCTTTTAACTGGCAATTGAATGACAATGTCACATTGCCACATATTCAGGCGTGATAAAGTTTTTCACGAATTTGAAATGCGTGAGATGCCTGTTTCATGTGGTTGTGAACTGTTGCGTCTATTAATGCAAGCATTCGTTGTGATTTGTTACTTGCATAATGCATGCAGCACTGAACTGTATTGTCAAATGGGGTGATTTTGTTTTATATCGCCTTCAGGTACAAGCATCTACATGATTACTTTGGGGGATTTTTGGAGCTCTAACACCATTGATCTATATCTCCACCGCAGGTAAATTGTTGTATGCTGCACTGATCAAATGCTATTCATCAACTGGACACATTGCTATTGCAAGAAAATTGCCTATTTGTTGGTTATTTTCTGTGAATGAATGCATACGTACATGATGCATGTCTTGGTGATAGAGGAATGTCCAGTATCCTTTGATTTGCAACCAGCATCCATGTAGTATCATTTGGGTAATGTTATTTTTCCCGCTTTCTGGGTTTCTCAAATGAATTCAACATTCAAAAGCTTTTTATTGAGAATATATTAGTATTCGTATTTGTGGAACCTTGAAGCCGAGTTGAACTTCTCTTGATTGAATTTGACCAAATTCTCTGCCTTGTCTGGAGGGCACTTCGATCCTTAATTTAGTTTCAGAAAGAGGAGAGAAACTAACTAAAAAGCTTTGAGTGTGGGTTTGCACGTACGCGAGAATGGAGTACCATAGTATTATTTGTAGAGGTCTGCGTGGGCACACGTACCACAATACTTGAGAATGTCGTGTCATGGGCTGCCCAATTTGGTGCAGCCGCCACCTGATCGACACTTTGGCATCACGGTCACCACAATTCCACATCTGGCAACGACTTGTCCGCCACGACCTAAACGATAACCGCCCATGTCGAGGCGTCACGTCCCGCTCAATCCTCGTCGAGACATCACGTACCGCTCGACCCATGCTGAGCACCATGCCCACGGTGGAGTGGCCGAGCATACGTCCTTGGAGACTTCAACTAGATCCCACATATACTGACCTTAGCAATGCCGTGCGGACACATCAAGCTCAATGTCCTGCAATGAGAGGTGGGCTGGCCCAGGGCAGACGAGAGAGGATTGAGTCCCACGTGCCCTCTTGATTTGGCCTATCACAGGAGCACAATGGGCCGTGATTGCAAGAACACTGTAAGCTCGGCACTTTGCTTTTCCGGCTTACTATAGCATTGTTCTTTCTATTTTGTCCAGATAGAAAAAGAAGTTATTCGCAATCAATGAACTTCAGTTTTTATTGCTAGTTGCATAGTTGAGAGGTCCTATATCAGTAGGCACGGGACCCTTGGCTGTTTGCTGGTTTTGGTATGCATTGTTAAGAAGCCACCATGATATGCTTCTATAGTCCCCCTTCAGGGATTGCCTGCTCAATCGTGTTCCTATGTGATGCTAATAAGGAGTCTTACATCTTTTCTCTATTGAAGATTTTACAACTTGGCGGATCTTAGCAATGGAATTCTGAAGAAAGGAAGGGAGATTTTCCTTACAGGATGCTATCTTCGACCTGCCACTGGAGGATCTGGTTATCCTCGACTTCTGCCAACTGAATATCTCGTAATATTGTTAGATGAGGTATTTTTCTAGCTTTCATTCATCACTATTTCCAATATTATTTGCATTTTTGCGATCTTATAAGAAGGAACTAGGGAGTCTAAATTTTCATTTACAGTAGTGGTCATGATTGCACATGTATGCAGGATCAAGATGACGATGCCATGCTTCTAGGAGCACAGTTTTGTTCTGATTCTTTCTCTTCCATTTCCCTTGATGCAGTCAATCAAGGGATCTCTTATTCACTCTATGCAAGGTAACACATAGTCATCTCCACGAGCTTTATAGCGAAATAAAGTCTTAAGTTTCTTTTCGAATATAGGGCCCAATTTGTTACCCATCTTTGTCTGATTTCAAAGGATATTAGTCCTACATATGGTTTGAGTTTTGCAGCCATATTACAAAACTGTGGAACAAAACTTTTATATTACCTTTCACTGTGAAGATTATCCCATGACCAAATTAATCCATGTAGAATAATACATGTCATCTTGCATGAGTATGCATGGGTTAGGTAAGTTCCTTATGGGTACGTAGGTTTGCTGAAGACTTTTGGGGGTACTTGGAATCCCAAAAGTTTCTCATTGAAGCATATCTGTAAGCAGGTAATTGAGGGTTTTATTTTTAACACCTTGTTCCTCAATTATGTGCAGGATCGAACGTATTGGGTCAGTTGAAATTCAGGGAAAATCTGGTAGTATCCAAAGGAAACAAATTACTCTTGTTGATAATGATGGCGTCGAGTTAAAATTTCTATTGTGGGGTGAGCAGGTCCTTCTTGCCAATATTTTTAGGTACGCAATTATAGTGGATTTCTTCCCTTGTGCAGCTTTCACTGTCGTATATACTCATCTTGATCTTTGTAAGTGAACGGGTATCACACACACACACACACACACACACACAGTAGAACTATACTTGAGAGGAAAACTCACTCTATTGATGACACACAATAAGTTACAAAACTCTCGGAGAAGGCACACCGAACCTCAACTCCACTCCCTCTCGCTCACTGGTCCTCTCCTTTGCCACTTCTACGCCACTACTTCTCCACTGATACAATACTTGAATATGTTCATCTCCAGCAGCACATATTTTTACATTGGAACTCCTACCAAATTCTTTCCATTCACATAGCTTTTAAGCATGCGATGGATTCTCAATAATATTTTTTCTTGCTTCTATTTTTTCCTTTACAGTGTGGGGAGTATGCTTGCTCTGGATAGACCGTTTGTGGCTAGTTCTGTTGACCCTACTATGGAGACACGCGGAGAAATTTGTCTTGAATATGGCAGTGCTACACAGTTGTATTTGGTGCCTTTCGTGAAACATGAAGAACAAGTGCGTTATGGATGGTTTGTAGATTATAGATCATTTTGATTTGCACAGAGGAGCTGACTTCTCTGTTTCTCAGGTAACTGTAACAATGACTCAAAATCGGCACCAAGGATCCAAACTGTTGAGTGCATTAGATCCTAGCCAGGGGCTCAAAGTTTCTCAAGTTATCTTGCCTTGTGATTCTCAAGGATCCATTGACTTCAGTAACTATCCATTTCAAGTACGTCGTGATCTTCAAAACCTTACAATGACATAATTCATTAATTTTTTTTTCTTTTCAACCAATATTCTTCAGGCCATTAGGATGGTCTTATAAGAGACAAGTCACACATGAAAACTTAGTGTATGATGTTCGCCCGTCACATTTGAAAGCCACAAGTTCATATCTTCATGTTTGCATCTGTGGGTTTGCTAGCTCTGCCAATTTGATTGACACGCCTTCTTGGATCCAAATAACACCTATTCCTGTTCAAGAAACAACTTGTTAGTGCCATCTACCGATGCCAATCGGAGGACACTCTGATACTTAAGTCAAGATACGAATGAGAAAACATAAAAGTGTTTGTACCGTGATTGATTGCTAACCTTTCTAGGTTTTCTAATCTCCTCTTTTTTCATTTTACATTCTCTGATCTATATTGACTTGTCTTCCATTTGGAAGTCGTGCAGACATTTGTGGTCGATCTTCATGATAAGATGACTAGCATCAGCCTGTATGGTGTTGTTACACACATCAGTCGAGAAACTCATACTGCAGAGATTATTTTCTCCTTGAGAATTGAAGATACAACTGGAGCAATTTGGGCAAAGCTGCAGTTTGTCGACTTTTGGTAGTGATAAATGCATTTTTTTTCGTCTGTATGGTATCACTCCATTATTATTTTCATAAATCAAGTCTTCACTCTATGAAGTTTTTTTCTGAAATTTATGTTCCCAGGTCACTGGGGAGAGTAGGCCTTGGTCACACGGTGTATATTTCTGGATTGACTTGTTCTATGACAAGACAAAAAAGGTGAGCAAATTCCATATTTCAAAGAGGAAACTAGGGCGAAATCGTTTCGGGTTAAGTTGGTTTGTAGTCATGGACCACCGAACTCAATTGATTCGGGGTGAAAATTTCACATGCCGATCCCTACAGATTTTATGTAGGGACCAAACTGATTCGGATATAATCGGTTTGGTCAGTTTTGTCTTGCTAGTTGGGTTGACTCAAATGGGCATAATTTTGGGTCAAATAAAAGAAATTGGCTTAGTTTTGGGCTAGTGGAAACCTACTTCAAACTGGCAAACCCACTTCAAACCCTTCCTGGTTTTTTGGGGCTTTTGTGAAGTTTGGACCTTGCATCTAAGGTTATGTTGTTTGGGTATTTTGTTTCACAGTTGAATTAGAGTGAGATTTAACGGCTAACATTTGTTCCCATAAATTCGGTTAAGTCAGTGAGAACAAAAAATAAGAACACCCAAAATTGAACTAAAAAATCAAAAAAATCTTTTCGATTATACTGAAACCAACCAACCCCTATTCCAGATCGATCGCATTGCAATTTTTTTGGTCTGTTTTTCTGGTTGGTTTAAATTTTTTGGTGATCTTTTCACCCTACTGGTAACATACTATACATGTATATGTTTGTGTAATGAAGATATGTCCTTCTGTTTTCCACCCAAACTTTTTCTGAATTCCTTTTCCTGTGTGGGTATAGGTTCTCCTTTTTCTAAGATCTCTTTTCCAATTTTACCCTCCATCTTCCTAGGTTTTTTAAAACTGAATTGAACTTTTGTTACAGCCTTGAAGTCCTGTGGATTGAGAATGATGCTGGAGCTTCATTCATTAACCTTAGCTGTTTGCCAGCAGTGCTAAATTCGTCTTGTCTGCACAAATTATCAGACCTATCCAATTTATCCAGCAAGACCAGCAGTATACACGTATGTATTCTTTCTGACAATGCAGTTTTACACTTTTTAGTTCGTTCTTTGAATATATTTGTAATTGCTGTTTCTGTTCTTCCTATTTTCTTGTATTGCTTGTTTGCAATGAAGAAAGGATACCAGAGTCGTACCTCTATCGTATTCGTATTGGATACCGATACCCGTAGATATGTATCCTACATCTACAATAAGAAAAGTATTACTTTTTATTTTTAAAGTATCGGATAATTTTTAGATATTCGAGATTACGTATTCAAATTTTTTATAAAAATAAGATTGTGGCACTTGAGCAAAATTGTTCGAAATAAAGAAAAATATAATTTTTTACATTCACTTACTCTTTAGAGAGAAAAACAGAGTAAAATAAAACAATATCATATGTAGTGTATTGAATGTGTGATGTTTTTTTTTTTTATAATTTTGAATTTTTTCAATTAAATTAGTACCAATTAAACTTAAAAGTAATGTAAGAAAAATATAATGGTTTATCATTATCATTGTCAAATTATGTTTAATTCAACGTATCCTAACCGCATCTTATTTTTTAAAATTTTCTTGTATTGTTGTATTTGTATCCATATTTTGTATTGATCCATCCTTCATAGCTTATTTGCTTCAGTTTTCATGCAGTCATTTCTCTTCCATCTTGTGAGTCATGAACTATCAGCTACCTTCAAGATGGCCCTATTGTTAGAACTTTTAGTGCAAACCGGTTCTCTATTTCATGTGTTTTTACTGTTTCCTATCAATTTGGTTTGTTTACCATATAGTTCCCATATATATTTTGATCCGTAGCACAAACACGACAAGCCCCCCTGGATTTTCTGGTATATCTAATTCCTCAGTTTCTCCAACCATCATTGTGGAGACCTAGACAAATCAAAATACAAGAAATGCCAGCTTGGGAAACATTTTGTTTTGATTGGCATCATGGAGGATACGTGATGCGGCCATGCATGGAGGATACATAACTCTATGCTCTTCCCTCCATCAAGTGCTTTCTGGAGGATACATATCTATATGAGCTTCCATCGATTAAGTGACATTAAAAGGCATATCTTCTTTCAATGAGTAGAGATGAACTTTCCCTTTTAGGACAATGATGAGCGGGTTAAGATCAAAATTAGTAAAGAGGCATAAAAAAAGTCATTCCTCTAGGGGATCCAATCCAGATCCAGTATATGTCCAATATGAGGTCTGTGTTTGAGGGGATAGTAATGTAAAAAGGAGTACCCTATCTTTTCCCTACTTATACATAAGGGTTTTTATCCTCTGGTTGAGGTGCTTGTTATCTTGACTAGCAATTAGTTTCATAATTGGTATTTCGCTTCGCGTTTGGCAGCGTGTGGAATCCTTATCCCAGCGGATCTTAGCTCTGAAGTTGGGCATTCTTTTCGCAATAGAAGACTAGTCTTATGTATTTTCCAGTATAAACTGTTAGGATCGAAATTGAACCAGAAATGAAAACCAAATACGCAAAGACACGATATTTATCGGCTTGGCAGTATACCAAGCCTACATCCACGGGGAGGCAGAGAAACTTTAACTATAATAGAGGAGATTACAAAAGGAGGAGGAGAAAATTAACTCACTCGCTGCTCTGATTTTCACAAACTTTACAGAAAGAACAATGCTACTTACACAGATTGTGTACACAGATCTGTCGGGTGCACGTGGTGCCATTGATTATTAAGGGCCCCACGTTCATCCGACGAATCCGAACACCTGCGTCCGAGTCTATATACACAAGTCTGTGTACATAGACTTTCTCTTACAGAAAGGGGGTAGGGGCTGTCACTAAGTGTGTATCATCTCTTCTTATTTTATTGTCACATTTGTTTTCTTCCATTTTTGTAGTTTTATCACATAATATCATCTCTCTGTTGTTTCCTGACGTTGAATATTTCCTTCTGTTGTTTTCCTAAATTCCAGATATGTCGAGTTCGGCTGGACCAAATTGAACATTGTCACGTAAATACGAGATTTTCGCACACATATTGTGGTCAATTTGTTACCAAGTCAGCTTGCGGTAGTGTTAGGTGCAATTTCTGTGATTCTAGTTGTTGTGAAGCTGAAGTAGTGCAAACTTTCCACTTGAAAATAACTCTTGCTGATGATACTGCAAAAGTATTTGCCTGGTGCACTGGTCAGACGGCTTCAGAGTTGCTACATATATCTCCTGATGAATTCTGTGAACTGCATGAGGTAAATTCCCTAACAACTTTGTTCTATTTCTGCAGAAGCTATTTTGCTCCCTAGTTACTTAACTTGTAGACTGTATTGGTTGAACTTGGCAAAAATATTTAAGATCTGAGAGTCCAGACTTAAAATATACGCATTGACAGTAATCTAATAATAAGGAAAGCTTGGGACGGAACCGTATAATACGAAAGTATCGCATATTGTTCCCTGAGAAGGGAGTAGCTACCCACTTGAGCTTTTTGACCAACCGCCACCGGGCAAGGCAGACTGCTAAGAAGCACCCACCCACCTCACCCCCCCACGTAGGGAGAGCAAACCGAAAAGCTCCACTTGCAGAGTGGACAAATCTTCCGTTCCACCCCCTAATTCTCTATATAAAAAAGCCAGCAGGAAGTGCAAAGAGCTAAACCACTAATGTCGTGAGCCTCGTGACAAAGGTTATACCTTGCAAAGTCAGCAATGTGTTATATCCTTTCGATTGAGCAATAACTTAAGAAAGGCCTTTATTCTCCTCTGAAATAAGTAAAACAAGAAAAGAAAAGAAAGAAAAACAATTGTTCTGTTGCAATACCTAATGAATTTTACCCATTCTCAACCCTTTAAAAGCATAGTTTTGGGATAAATTAGAATTCATAGGTATTGATTGGAAACTTCCTACCTTTTCGTTCTTTCTCTTGTTGAGAAGGTGAGGAGCTGTTAGCTATGTAATTATGGGCTATATCGGCCGTTGTTTCGGTTGAGTACTCTTTCTTTGTCCAATTATGTCTTACCGAAAAAGATTGATTTCTTACAACCATTGATGGGTTGTGTGAGACTGAACTAGATACAAAGAATGAATCTATATCTGTGCACAAAAGTTTGTTGGCCAACGGCAGTCAACTCTTTGACCACATTGCAGTGGTGTTGATAATAATAGGAATGTCTCTCCCGGAAAAAAGTGATCCGTAGGCTAACACCGTCATACCCATATTAGCGGCCACACAATCTCTGTCTCAGTTCATTAGGCTTCAGAATATGTAAACCCTGTAGAAAACATTGCAATATAGTAATCGCACGTCTCTTGTACAATGAGTTCTTAAATTTGAGTAGTTGTAGCTGCTCTTTGGTATGGATTTCTAACAAGTTTTGTTGGGGGGTCTATTGATGTGTCAGGAAGAACAAATTATGTACCCTTCTTCACTCGAGAATGAAAGGTTCACAGTTGCCCTAGTGAACTGCAGGAGGAGGCAAGGAGATTATGGACTCAGTAGCAGCGGCTTAACTGAAGAAGAACACGGTGATGATGACGTTATGTGGGAAATCACTCGTGCCCTCAAGTGCGAATAATAATATCCGCTGTATAAAAACATTGGATAAAATAAGCAAGTCTATGAACACACGTCTCATACACAGCTTTATATTCAAATGTGTCTGGAATGATTCGATGCATGTGAGATTTATATTTTTATGGAAAATTTCACATATATTGAATGATTCTGGACACATTTATATCTGAATCTGTATATAGAAGGTGTTCGTAGACTTTCGCTTACAAAAGATCTTCAAACCTTTTTTTCCAAACTAATATGGTTTGTCGAGAAACGTTTTTGGGTAAATTACAGAACCCCTTATAACTTGAAAAATTACTCCAACTCTCTTTGCTTTTGGAACTGTTTACTTTTTTCTCATTATAAAAATCAATCAAAGCTATTGAAACTTTAACTTCAATTCTTTTTTGACTAAGAAAACTGTAATATAATTTTTATCGAGATTAATATTTATTATGTTATATTTGAAGGTTTTTCCAAACAATTTTTAAAATTTATTTGAGTTTCAATTTTAAAAAAATCTCAAAAGTATTTCAATCATGATAAAAATTATGTTGCAATTTATTTGTTCAAAAAAAATTCAAGTAACAAAGTTTAATTCATTTTAAACGTTGAGAGAAATAAACCCGTAATAATTTTAAACCACAAAAGAGGTCTAAGTATTTTACCCGAAGATGGCGGAGGACAAGCAGATCACTATTTGATGTAAAAGCTTAGAAAGGGGTATGGTGCACTTCTTCATTTAAAATGGAAAAATGAATTCATAGTTTTCTTAAACCCGTAGGACTGAGAATTTCGACTCTAATACAAATTGAATGTGGGAATTACAACGCAGAAAGCAAGCAATTTAGAAAGATTATTAAAAAAAAAAAAAAAAACTCTGTAAAAACAGGGACTCAGTTGAAATCCTTGACATGGTTGTTTTGTCAAGAATATATTGAGTTTAGTTTTATTTATTTGCGGGTAAATAAGTTTTATTCACTCAGTTTTATGGGATTATTTCGATTAATTTATTAAGATCTCATGAAATTCAATCAAATATTAATAAATATTGAACCTAAAAAATTAATTTTTAAAATATTTATTAATATTTAATAATTTGAACAAACTAGATAATTTTTTTATCAAAATAAAATTTGAAACTGATCCAGACTTGAATATATTAGTGCTTTCTTATCAAAAGGGACCTAAACAGCTCAATAGTCACTTGCATTGGATAAAAATGGCTCAAAGCTACGTGTTTGGCCTAAAGTTATTACTAGTCTTTATTTATTTATTTTGTATTTAATTTTTATAAATTAGCTAGGAAGGCAAATCATCTCGTTATGGAATGTCATATTGCAAAAGTTCAACGCTCAAATGACTATTTAGTGAGTCCTTGCAGCCCATTTGTTATGATGATAAGTTTGAAGGGATATAATAAAAGAAAACAGAATTGTAAATCTAAACCGACAAAACTAAACCAACCAAAAGATCAAATCAAACCAACAGTTTAGTTCAATTTGGTTTGGCTTTTTTTAATAGAGAATTTTAATTCGGTTTTAATTTTCTAGCTCTGAACACCAGATCAAAATAAAAAACATCATTTTTTGTTATAATTTATATATTTTTAAGTTGTATTTATTTCGTCATATGTATTTTTTGGTAATTTTTATTTTTTTAATTTGTATTCTATTAATTTTCTGTAATACACACATATACACACACACACACATACTAAACTAAACTCTTTAATAACTCAAATAATTATTTTTAATAATAAAACCCTATTATTTTTTACATTGGCTTGATATTTGAAAAATCTTAAATCGAGATTTTCAATTTGGTCCGAGTTTCTAACTGGACCGATTGCACCCCTAGAAGAAAAGGATAGGGATATTTTACTATTGGTGAAAGGCGATTTTAAAAGGAAGAGTGGCATTTTTTGTAATTAAACAAGGGGATGAGAAGGAAGATAACTACAGAGAGGAGATGCTGTCACTACCGTCGGGGCCATAGATAATTATCCCCCTTCTCATGCCAATAACAAACACCCACCGATGAAAGTGGGAAGGAATGACTAATTCCAAACTAACAGGGCGCTAAGAGAATGAAAGTTGACATACCTGATAATTCCAAACACCATATTTGGATACTTTGCGAAGAAAATCTACCCTGCATTTGAAACAAAATCAATGACACAAACAAAAAAAAGGCAATGAGTGCTTTGTACTCCGACATATCACAGTACAGTCACATAAACCTGCTGAAAATCGTCGGCATCAACATCTTGGGATGGCACAAGTGGGGCTTGAAGAAGTTTACCAGGATTTGGGGGCTGTAGTGCAATGTCTGTGTAGCGCGAGAAAATGATATAGTTTTGTCTGTCATGCTCTCCAAACTACGTCGTTTTGACCCATACATTTTGGTAACAATTCGGGAGACAAGTCAAAACGACGTAGTAGTTTGGAGGGCAAAACGAACATAATTACGTCTTTTCCCGCACTATAGCCCCCCGAATCCAGTTTACGACAGTGAGAAATTAGTGCCGGAGTTACAACAGTACAACAAAATCTACCTAAGAAAAAAAATGAAAAAAGCATGATGTCATAGAGCCATCCTCAATCGTTCCTCCTCCTTGTGCTGGGATGAGTAGTAGTATTCTGTTCTGAAAGCATTTTTAAGACATTGACCAATGCCCGCAGACGGTCCCAAACATTTAAGCCATATAAAGCTTCTACTAGCGATTCTTGGAATTTAAACCCATTCTCCGCAACAGGGTACTGGCGTTTCAAAGAGAGGTTGATTAGTTTCTGAGGGAATGTCAGAAATTTTGAAGAAAAAATGTCTGAAGCTGACCTGAATTGGTTTTGGTATCTTAGTTTTGATATACGGCCACCATCTATCCTCAACGACTGATTTCACAAGACAGCATGCTCGCAATCCTTCTATGCCAGCAAATCTTCCAAATCCACTCTCTTTCACACCACCAAATGGCAGCGACTGGGAAAACATTGAGCATCATTAGTTGCAATGTGATTTACATTGACTTCAAAGAAATCAACAGCATAGAAAGGGAGGAAGTATGTAACTCTTGCCAAGCCCAAATTCAGTGCCAACATATGCAATGACTTCCTCTCTACTGAAGGATCGGCACTGGACTATTGGATGGGCAATAATCCACTTTATTCAGGCCTAAATTATATGGTTTCCAATCAACAGCATAAACCATTGGACCCGGCCCCCATTTGTTGGGTCTTGCACTGTTTTCACGTTAAAATTATGAAAATATCCATGTATGTCGTTTCTTGAGTTTTGGATTCCGGGAATAAAATCATCATTTCCATTCCAACATTTATATTTAATGAGCCTAAAAATCCACATCAATAAATGAACCAAACTTATTTTATTTCTACTAAGACCTTCATAAGACAATAATTCAATAATCTAATCGGGCCAAATTGACCCGAAGTTCCCATAACTTTCTGAACCATAAGCATACGGTTTATTTCCAAACAAGTTGCCTATTACAAGCTCCGTTAGATAAATATGATTTAATTTAATCATATGCTTATTTTCATCCAATTTATCTATGAAAATGGGAGCAAAATTTGTATATCATATAGGCATATGATTAAATTAAATCATATTTATCTAATGGAAGAATTTCAAGTCAGGCCAAATTAATTCTTGTAATTTAATCATATGCCTATTGAAAGCTACGTTAGCTTACAAACAACTTGTCTATTTACATCTGGACAAATTCTTGTAATTTTGCAAGCGTATTTAAGCAAACTTGGACCACTATCCAGCTCTAGGTTTTGCAGTGTGTGCTGGGAAGAGTCTATTGTTAAGTGAAGAGGTTTGCCCTCATTTAAGCATGCAATTCCAAACTAGGTAACCTAAGGTCTGAGCATTTCACTAAACAGTGGCGTCTAAAAACCAGTGACTGCGTAACAAATTAACAATCACTTGAAAGAAAAGTTTACCTGACACATGTAATTTGATGCAAAGTCATTGATAGCAGCAACTCCACAGACTATCTGGGAAGCTATCTTCTTGGCCCGATGCTGACTGCCAGAAAACACAGCACAGCCAAGCCCGTATTTTGAATCATTTGCAAGCTTCACAGCTTCTTCGTCCGAGCTGAATTTCATTATTGGCATGATAGGTCCAAAAGCCTGCAAGTCAATCATAGATCGGTGCATATTCAGCACAATGTCGATGCGGAGTTACTAAAAACAATCATCTTATATCCCCCAGTAGCAGGAGTTTTGCATTTTCTTATCTGGAAGAAAATAAGATGCTTCCTACTAAACAAAGGAATGAAGTCCGTATGATAATAGGTGTTAGCGTAACAATTTCAACTACCTCTTCCTGCAGCAACTTCATATTGTGGTTTACATTCACGATTACAGTGGGTGGAAAGTACTGATCAACAGCACCTGCGATATTGCCAACACTTCCTCGGCCAACAATTTCAGCACCTTGGTCTATGGCATCATTTACTAGGCTTTGAAGCTTTTCTGAATGCTCTTGCATACATATGGCTCCCATGTCATACTTACCAACCAGTGGAGGCCCCTGCATAAGCAAAAATAAGCTACTTACAACTTACAGGGGATCCTATTGTTCCGACCCTACAGCATCTTTGGCTTTAAACTATGGAGGGCACAGCAAAGTTGAATATACTCAAAATCTCAATGACAAGCATCGCCGAAACCAACTCAGTTATAAGGCTGTTCAAATGATCAGGTATACCATACCCATGACAGCTTTACATATACATTAAAGCAGCACGAGATCTGAAGACAAGAATCTATCACATCCAGCGAAGTAGTTGGACTTTTGTATTTCCAGGTCGAAAATTTTACAAACCATGCAAATAAGTTTATATTACCATACTTCCATGTAGCAGAAAAATAGCTCGTTCTTTAAGGAGAGACAGGAAGGTATACCGAAATTTTTCGACTGATTACCATAAATAACGTCTAAGATACAAGGTAGGTACGGCAATGATGCAGGATTAAGCAAATTGATGAGATGTAGGCAAGCTATAGACCAGTGCCCCAAATCATGTCTGTTCTTGCTATCAACAGCCCTTCTCCACAAACTCTCTCTTCCCACACAGATTTCAACAACCGTTCGCCTGAGCATACCTTATGAGCTCGCGCTTGAAATTCCCAGGCCCCACTTCCCAAGGGAAAGCAGACCTACTTTTTGATAATAAGATGATACTTATATAGTTCTCCAATGACACCTGTGAAAATATCTTGATAGTTTTTCTCCAACTTTGTAACCACTGAGACAAGTATAGTGAAAAATAAGTGAAGAAAACAAGTTGGCAAGGCAGACACCCTACTCCTAAGCAGAGTAACAAACCCACCCACCCCCCCTCTTTTTAGAGTTAAATGTCTCTTCCATGTAGCCAACCTCAAGTCCCCCCACTTCTATATCCTACAAAACATGTATAGTTTTCTATCCCAGGCCTTATTTTATACAAAATGTTTATTGCACGCCTTAAGTGAAGTTTGAAATCATTAGTCATTTGAACCCATCAAGAAAGCCATGACATCTAGATTAGTATGTGTCAAGGGACTTACAGCAGTAACTGATTTGACAATTTTGACCACTTCAGCAACAAATGAAGAATAAATGTCCCGATGAACATAAAATCTCTCTGCCCCAGCACAATTCTGTCCACTTGACTGAAGAGCAGCTCTTACAGCAATTTGTGCAACCTGCACATAGATGTTATTTGAAGTTTTGTTAAACATCATGGCGTTCAAAATTGAAACTTAGTTTTTTTACAGGTTTAAGTAAGGAAATCAAAAAGTACGTATGTAGTTGGAAATTTTAGATCTACTTAATCCCCATGTAATTAGCAATGGTACATACATGAGGTATGTCTACATCTTCACAAACAATAAATGGATCTTTTCCACCAAGCTCAAGCGTAACTGGTGTCAATGTCTCAGAAGCATTTCTCATTATCTGCAGCAACAATAAACATTCCAGTCTATCAACTGACGCAGAAACAAATTCAATTCAGTGGACTTCACATGCATATAGCAGACACAAAAACAATACAAACATCAAAACAACATCTCTATGATACAAAAGGTGCATAAAAGAATTTATGCCTCCCTTACAATTTTTGGTAAATGACCAACTCTTCAAATAAAGAGGTCTAAATAGATAAGAACATTCTGTTGGAGTTGATGGCCTTAATTTTTTAAGAGAGGTCTCCCTTATCCAAATAAACCCAGACAGCACCTCCTAGTATTTGCTGCAGGTCAACATTTGTCGTACTAGTGATAAAATTGAAGTGAAACTTTAGCACAAATATTGAAATTCCGCAGGCCAAAGGAAGACGTTACCATTCGCCCCACACCAGGTGATCCTACAAATATGACCTTGTCAACAGAAGACACTAGTGCTTGACCTGTTTCAGCAAACCTGCCAAAGAGTTCATGGAGTAGATAAGTGGAAAAAAAAAAAAAAAAAAACCAAACCACGCCTTAAGTGCCAGTCAATTGGGATCGGCTATGGTAGATTAGTCAACAAAAAAATTAAAGAGTACAAAATAAAGGAGGAAAAAAACCAACTCACAAGTGCATACCCTGTTATTACGTCAACAAGATTTTCAGGAGCACCTACAGCAGCAAGAGCTGCTTGGATTATGCGAAGGTAGAAACATCCAGACCAACTTGCATGTTCAGAAACCTATATATAAACACATATGGTTTTCAGTCATTTTTCAAACAAATTTATGGACCGCCATCAAAGGAATTCTTCATCGTTTAAAGAAATTTCTGCTGAATGAAACTCATTCTTTGTAGAACATAATATACTGGCAGGTGATATCTATCGTCGTAGGAAGACAAAACTGAAAATACAATGATTGGCAGCCAAAATTAACTCAAAAAAGATGTGCACCTTCACCTGAATATTATTCCCATAGATCAGAGTATAACATACCTTGATCACAATGCTATTTCCCGAAAAGACTGCAGCCAGCATTGGATTAAGAATATTATGGAATGGATAGTTCCACGAGACAATGGCACCAATCACACCAAGTGGGTAAAATTCCACTTTAGATCTCTTATGAAGCATCGATCTTCCACAGGATCTGAAACCCATGACAAGAATAACAACCATTTGCTTTCAGTATTCCCGAAACCCATAAATTTCACAAACAGATAATGCAAGCAAATATTTAGCATAACTTTGATTTTTTTTTAAGAACAGTACAACTCTAGTTGAGTGTGACTGCAACTGAACCCATCTATCAATACGAAACCACTTGAAAATAAATGCAACAGATTGACGGTGATTACACAATATTAATGAAATGCTAACTTAAGAAACGGGCATCATTAAATTTAAAAAGTTTTGGCTCCTTTGATGAACTTTAACCTGACAAGCATATTAACATGCATTCCTTGGACATGTATCTTGAGTGGTTTAAGTATAGGAAAAGTCAAAGTTCAACAAGGCACACCGGCACCTTCATATGCTAAGCAATAGTGGGACAAAAGTATCAAAGGCCACAACTAAATTGAAGGAACTGTTCTTATAGTGCAAATCATTGGAATTGCAACAAAGCTATTAAACAAATTCCATTACCGTAGTACTAAAGCAACTACAAGAAGAGAAGAATATGTGGACTTATATAGTCTGGTGTGACATAACCAATGATGGAAAAACAAGCAAAGTTTGTTAGAGTTACCGCCTTACCGGTATTCAGGCCTCAGCCACCGCTCCCCTTCTGAAAGTAGCCAAGTGATCTTCTCACATGTTGTCATTATTTCTCCCAAGGAAGCATCTACCATAGTCTTTCCAGTATCACGCGAAGAGATTCTAAGGATAGTGAAACATGAATCAAGACAAAGTAACCTCTACATAGAAACCTCTAAGTAACATATGGAACCTTTATCCCAAGAACTAATAGCAAGCTAACCAAAAATCACCAAAGGAAAAGGAAAAAGAAAAGCATTGATGTCTCCTGATGAACCAAGATGTTGCTCAAATTTTTATCAATAGAGTTCAATCTCTACTACTGAACTATGACGACACTTGATTTAAATTTCAAGCATCTTTAGAGTGTCGAGGTTTGGTATGTATTCTCATTAGTCATTAGCTACTATTACTCGGGGAAAGAAAATTCACTGGTTACAAAGAGACCATATTACTTACTCGCATATAAGCTCCTGGTGCTCTATAATATACTTCAGAAGTATACGCAGAAACTGACGTCTTTGCTTGAAGCTACTCTGTGCCCATACTTTTTGCGCTTTCCTTGCCTGGGCTACACGCTCTTTGACCTGAGAATGATAAAATAGTTGTACTAATACAAGGGGAAAATGAACAGTCTAAGCCAATAGGCCGTATACTTGAATTCATAGCTGAATCTTGTTATCCATGTTTTGATAATGCAGGTGCATGACTGGAGAGAGATCAATAAATTCTGGGAAGTAGGAAACTTTTACTTCAATGAGAAGTGCTTCAAGTTACCACAACATAAGAGTTGCATGAATGTTAAACAAGCAAAACTTTTTACATCAGCAGCACAACACAATAACACACAATCTAGTCCACCACACTTAAAATGCTAGAAATGCTCAAAATCACTTGTAACACTACACCCATCACGTAATTGTGTAATATAGAATGGGAGAGTTGGCACGGGATATAGATGCATGAACCACTTTCAACCACAACAAACCAGATAATGAAAAAAGGAACACGAACAAAATCTCAAATCCAGAGTAACGGCCTAATTAGCAGGACATTCATGTAGATTTGGCTCCATTTTTGGACAACAACTGCACTGCCAGACAAGTCAGTTTTTCATAAATCCACTGCCACAAAAACAAGAATGACATGACCAACCTCATCAGGCTTCAATTCCGAGAAGTATCCTAGGTACTTCATGGTTGCTGGCTCATAGCACTGAACTTTGTCGGTATATCTTTTCGAAGGCACCTGCATGGAAATTCCAAACGAAACATGAAAAACAAATTACTTTGGGCTTGTTTCGTAACATTTTTTCAATTTTATGTTTCTATTTCTTAGAACTTTTATAAACATCTTTAAAAACATGTGTGATAAATATGTTTTTGTTTATTATTTATTACAAACGTTTACAAAGTTTATTGAGATTGTAAAAACAACAAACTGTTGTTTTCACTTTTTAAAAAAAGAGGATCTGACGATCTACAATAGTCATACCTCGTCTCCTTTTCTCTTTCCTCCTCGTCCCCCTCTCTCTACTCAACCACCCACCATAGCCATGGTTCGTTTCTCTCTCTAAATCACCCACCATAGTAATGACTCTCTCTCTCTCTCTCTCATGCATCCATGTTCTTTGTAACATATATTTTGTCGTAAAGGCTTTAATTTGATGGTAATGTAAGGAAAATACAAAATGATATTACCAAACATGTATTACCTTGTTTTTGTTTTGTATTGTTTACAACTGTTACTGAACATGTTTTTGGTTTTGGTTTTGTTAAAAACAAACAGAAAACTGGAAACGTTACCAAATGGGCTCTTTGAGTTCTACCAACTGATTACTAGGAAACCAAAACATCACAAACTTTTGTACATAAGCTCAAAACACAAAGAGTTAATCAGGTTCCAACTAGATCAAGGTAACTTTAAAGCACTTGTTCTAAATCTAAAAACAGATATAAGCTACAAGACAATCATATCAATTACAGTAACACGTTAAAAAGTTTGGTAATGTCATCACTAAGGAGTAAGGAGTGTTTGGCTCATCATTTTGGAAAGGAATGGACTAGTGATTCGTTGGCCTCCTAATGAATGAATGACCATGCATTACACCGAGGAGTGTTTGGCTTGAAGAAATGATTACGGAAAGGATCGGAAATGGTGATTCCTTGGCCTCCCAATGACCTGAATTGGTGAATGATACATTTCTAATGTGAATTGTGTTATTTGTTATTTAAGTAAATGTCAGAATCAGTATTCCAAGGGTATGACCATTCCATTCCAATACATCAAACCCTATGTCACCCTCCTATGTAAGTTGATTATCGATTCTTCAGCCTAATCAGATATTATAAACAGAAATATCTCAATAAGAGCAGCAACTCACAAATTACACCCACATTACATTTCTATCATACTAGCTTCATTTTCCGAATACAGAAACGGTTTTCGACACACATAGAAAAACCTAATTTTCAATTCTACAGTCTGAAACCTACAATCGCAGCTAAAAAACAGTCACTAACTGATGTAAAGGAAAACTACAGATACTCACGTAAATGAAGCTGTTCTCCTTCGTCTGATTTCCGTCATCTAACACTGTCACCAATTAAAAAAATCATAATAAACAATCAAATACACATACAAACATAGTGCGTCTGCATCGACATATACGAAAATGTGCAGTGAGAGAGAGAGACGTACTGTCGGAAGCGTCGACATCGATAGAAGGCACATTGGGCGGAATGAGCATCAATAACAATTTACAGATCGCGAAAGCGAATCCGAGAACGAGTAATGGCCACCAGAACGCCATTTTCTGGTGCTTCAAACAGCAGAGAAAGCTCGATCAGTGATTAACCCTAGGATTTTCGAAAGGCTCGAATTAGCACATCTTCAGAGAAAGCTCCCCCACCTCGGGTGAGTATTTCTATGGTCAACATTTATATATGTACATATACATATACATACACACACACATATATCTGTGTGTGCGTAATTATGTGTGATTGAGATCAGTTTTATAAAACAGAAAACATAACCACCAAAAGCAACGAAATTATCGAAATTCGCTTTCACCGCTCTCTCTCTCTCTCTCTCTCCATATTTTCCTGTCTGTACAAATGAAGTACTTCAGGGGGCTCATGTTAGTGCAATTTACTGACCTGCCACTTTAGTTTGTGTCTGGCCGCAAAAGTATTATCAAAAAAAATTGCAAGAGTATTATAGAAAAATTTGGATCATCGGCGGCAAGTTGGGAGACTCGGATTGGAATCATAGCATATTGCTGTGCATGGTAAAGAGGAATGTCAAATGAAATTTTCACTTCCTTCTATTATTGTTTGTTTCCCGATCCAACGGTCACAGGACAGGAGTGATTTCGAGTAAGAGTTGGGGAGTAAAAAATGATAGACTCGAAAATGTGGTTCAATTCATCCGGATTATGGGTTAGTCAATTTTGGTTTAAACGTACATATTTTTTTTGATTTTTTGGTTTGATTTCGAATTTTCTAATTGTTGTACTAATTGACTGAACCGAACCAAATTTGTAATAAACAACAAAAGAAAAATAATTTTATAGAATGAGATAGATCTTAGCCGTCTAATTTATAAGATGGAATAAATTAGTCGGTGAATTTGACCTAATGTAGGAGACGTTCCAATTGTTTATGAAGTCTTTTAGGTTTTATTTTTTGTGGATTGTGAATTATGAGCTATCAACGGAGGTTGAGGCAGAATTAGGCCAATTTTCAATCAATCCGACGATTCCAACTACCCCGGCAGGATCAATTCCACTTGAATAAATATTAATTCTTTCATAAATTCAATCAGATCGATACAAAATTCTTTTATTTCGAACCGATGAATTCCAAAATTATATACCGACAAAACGACCGAACTCAAATTACTTTCACCCATATCTCTATTAGAGCAAGTCTACTGCAATGTTCTAACCAAACCTAAATTTTGACACCAAACTTGAAAATGTTTGTTTTACCGGTTAAACATTTTTGCTCCTAAATTTAAACAAAGCCATTTATAATGTTAAACTATAGCACCAAGTTTGGGCTTGTTATTTAAACAAAAACTAGACCCTCTTAAAAGAAACGCCCGTCATATGAGTCTCGAGCAAGGAATTATCTCAACCGAGAGTATAGCCTCGTGACAATATTATTTCGTTTGTTAACCTACATTCTAGTAAGAACATCAACTTTATTTCTTTCACGCAATGTATGACTCAACATACTTTCCGTGACATCCATGAGAACTTTGCATTCTTGTGCTACGATGTTATTGGCCGAATTAAGAGAGATCCCTCAATGATTATTTATACTGTAACGCCCCGAATTTCGGACACGTTAATAAAACAAGTAAAGTAACTAAAATACCATCATTATATTGAAATACGAGTTTGATACACGAGATCTTCAAAATACATTTCAGAAGAGACTGTTTACATTCAAAAAGACTTTAAAAGTAAAGTCAGAGCAGTCTAAACTAGTCTAAGTGATCCACGGCTCGATCACGTCTTCTGCGGGATAAGCGTCATCATATGGTGTAAAGTCGGGTCCAGCTCCATCATCGTCAGTACCTGGTTATGAAATACCAGGGGCAGGAGGAAGTTGCACCATGAGTTTTGACACTCAGTAAGTTTCCTACCCTTAAGTTTCCCTTTTAATGTTTTAGAGCATTTAAAAGAATATGCAATGTGTAAACGTGTAGAAGTAATCAAAGTTTGGTAGTATCATACAATAAGTGTGAACAGTGATAAATACAAGATTTAACCGAATTAATAGAATTGCAGTTATAACTAACACAGAGTATATCAATTCAAAATCTTCCACAGTACTCGACTTTAATCAAATATTCTAAAGTATGACCACGTCATATAATTCGAAAAGGCTTTCTAACATCAATGACATCGTCATATATTTCGAATAGGCTTCTCTCAATCAATAAAGTCCAATATGGTGCTTCCGAACGATAACGATCCCGACCGCCCGACTAACCGATGCTTCCCAACCGCCCTGCGCCCCAACCGCCCTGCTCCCGATCGTCATGTTCCCAATCAATACGCTCTCCCTAACATTATATCCTTTCCTATCGTGCCGGACAATATAAGTTTAAAGTTTATACTAGAAGGCCGTTATACTATAAATGGCACGATAGGGCTAGATATAATTTCGGCTCAAGCGAAATTTGGCTAAACGCATGACACGGCTAAATTACAGCGCTTGGGTGATACAAAAGCTTGGGTCTATCACATCCTCTGGTTAAAGTCAAAGCTCGGCTCATGTCGCATCACGGCTACAAGACACGCATAATATTCCCACGGGGAATATAATCCACAACAACTAAACGTATATTATTATCAGTGTGTTTACGTTCGGGTATCCACGGGACACCCTGAGTATTAATAATCGATTATAGTCAAGTAACCAAAGAAATCATCAGGATAATTTCATGCTCGACTAATATTCAACTATTAAATAGAAATTGCATAATAATAAGATAGTTGTGCAAAAATAAAATAATACTCATAGTGATTTAATTATAATAAAATAAAAAAAAAATTTACTTATAATTAACTAAATTAGGACAATTTGTAATTTAAAATATTTTAAGGATAAAATTGTAATTTTAATAAAATAAGAACTAATCTGTAATTTTATAAAATAATAGGATTAATGTGTAATATAATAATTAATAATACTTTATACTTTAACTTTGGGTGCAATTAGTAATTTATACAAATCTAATCTAACCTAATAAATAAACTAATAATCAAGGGGGAAAAGTATAATTTTTGTTATAAAATTTCAAAAAGAAACAGAGACTTCGTCTTCTCCGTTTGAAATTTTCCGGTGGGACTGCTGGCTCACGTCCGGCACCATTTTTCTTCCGACAGGACCTCGTCATACTCCGAACATTAAAACGAACACTCCAGAGTAAGAATCTTACATTGGTTCGGAGTTTTGGTCGCGTATTTGGTTCGTGGAGTGGCTGCTCTTCTTTTTCTTCCTTCCTTCCTCTTCTTTCCTCTTCTTCCTTGCTGCTATTCTGTGGTGAAGAAAAACAGAGAGGGGGGTTTCCTATTTATAGCCGATCCTTGGGAAACCACGGACGGTGGAGAGGAAATTAGGGAAAATCCGACGGTGGGGGCAAAATAATGATGGTTTAGGGGTGGCTGGTGGCAGGGGTAGCTGGTGAGGGATGGGAGTGATGGGAAGTGGAAGAGTAACGGATAAGAGGTGAGAGAGGAGACTTGACGGGGAGGAGGTGGGCATTGTCGGGGATGAAGCTTGGGGAAGAAGCTCTGTTCTTCTCCGTTTTTCCAGCGCGCGCACACACACAGATACATACATATATATAAAAATATATTAGTTTAAATTATATATATATAATATCATTTCGGAAACCGGGCAAGAACCGGGCAAAATAGCCCAAAACCGGGTAGGGAAACCACCGAACCGGAACAAAAACCGGCCAAAACCGGACGGAAAACCGGGTAACCGGAGCCGGGCACGGCCCAAATGCCGGGCACGGCCCAGGCCCAGTCCAAGCCAGCCCAAACCCGGCCCAGTCAGCCCAAACCCGGGAGAGAGAGAGAGAAGAGAGAGAGAAAAATAATTTCGCAACATTTTCGTGTACGCAAACGCAATAAAAATTATACGTGGAGTATATATAAAAAAATATATATATATGCTCGAACTATTTATTTATTTGATTTAAAATTTTACGGGTTATTACATATACAGTCACTACTGAATCAAATTCTTAAACTTCTAACATCGCTTGATTTCTAATCAACTCAAAACCTCTTAATAGACCCCATAGTTTAGTCTCAAAATTGGTGAAATATTTGAGGCGATCAAAGTATCCTCTTTCCTCTCTAAAAAGAGTAATGATAAGGATACAGATGTGTCTGAGACCGTTAGATGCATGTGAAGCCCTCAATCTATCAAGAACCCCATATGCATCTAACGATTCTGGACGTATATGTGTCCGAATATATCTGAACACATCTGTATCCTTAGACTTTTTCTTCTGAAAATGCTTCCAAACTTAGCACGCTTTCCCTATTGATGTATTTGTTGGGGGGAAAAAATTACAACAGTCACCCTCCAACTTTTATTGATTTATAAAGCAAACCCATGTCTTTCTTATATTCTCACTAGCTAGCATGCTAATATTTTTTTTCTTTATTGGTTAATTATATCAATAAACTTGAAACATGTGTTATTCCATCTTAAGGGTATGTCTAATGCTGCTCCATCTAACAAGTTGTCTACGAATTTACTCTCTCATTCTCTTAACTCACATATACTCGAGATCAAACAAGATCGTCAAAACGTCTTTAGTTGAAAAACACTCCCAGTTGAAACTTTATCAGGTCGTTATCCAATTTTTGACATCATCATCGTTGTCGTGAGACCGACAAGATCAATACATAATTCTTTAATTTTGTAAGAAGAAAAGTTTGTCCTTGCTTGGAAACAAGCTTTCCTTTCTCTTTGAGTATTAAAAGTGCTTTTTTTGAACAGGTCAATGTACACTTTCCTGTATCTTCATCTTGAGTTTCACACCTCTTATACAAATTGATTTTGTCTCAATATGAATCACATGCGGGCCTACAACCCTCATTTGATTCAAGTCTTGCCTTCGACCACTTCATTCTCAAGTTGTCTACGAATTTACTCTCTCATTCTCTTAACTCACATATACTCGAGATCAAACAAGATCGTCAAAACGTCTTTAGTTGAAAAACACTCCTGAAAAACACTCCCAGTTGAAACTTTATCAGGTCGTTGTCCTGTTTTTGACATCATCATCGTCGTCGTGAGACCGACAAGATCAATACATAATTCTTTAATTTTGTAAGAAGAAAAGTTTGTCGTTACTTGAAAACAAGCTTTCCTTTCTCTTTTGAGTATTAAACAGGATTATTATAGATCTATAAACCAAGTGGTGAAAAAACCTTTAGCTTCTTTAGTTTATAATTAGTATTCTCTTACCAAATCACCAAGTCACCTTGGATGCCCCATTTGATCCTTTGGCTATATAATTAAGTCTAAATCTCTTTGACTTAAAGATACATTATTTCACTTGGTTTCCCCAAGCCTGCAGAAGGTTTCCCCCAAGTCTGTCTGATAACTTCTAGGTAAGTTCAATTTTCTTCTGGTTTTATTTATTTTATTTTTTTGGGTTTATAAAGGTGTAAAATAAGAAGGTACGTAGGTATCCAATATTGCGGATTTAACCCAAAATCACGCATACATTTACACGATTAATGAAGGATTTCTCGAAATGTTAATGATTAGTAATTCTTTTTAGAAATCAAATTTATTCGATTTTATACACACGTGAGGATGAGTCTTTCTTTCCAATGTTGCGGATTTGACTCAAAACCACACACACAATCACAAGAATAATGAAGGATTTCTTGAAAACTTTTAAGGATTAGTAATTTTTTTAGATATCGATTGAATTTGGTCTTATACGTAGCGAGAGGAATGTAATCAAATTATAAAATAAATAAGATGAGTTCTTATTTTCTTTATCACTTAGGAGCCATGTGAGATGAAATTCTCATTCACGGTAAGAACTGTTATTCCCTCTAGTAGTGTTCATTTATTTTTCATTCAGGATACTCTACCAGCTCCTTTTTCAAACTAGAACAACTATGAAATTTAGGAAAGATAAGAGAATATCACTTGAACGAACAGACTGAAGGGACTTAACTTATTCAAACTGAATGATAGCGGCTTAAAGTTAAGCCTATCACGAGCAGTGTATGTATAAATGGCTTATCTGAATTGAACGAAATGGATAGCAGTTTAAAACAGTACTTTTAAAACTTTTTTCTTTGTTAGTGAATATTTTGGGGACTTCTGCTCATATTTTTTATTTTTTATATTTGTTTTGATAATGAAAAAATTAAACGCAACCTTGATAAAAAAAAATTAAGAAAAAATGACCGAAAAGACAATGAAGATAATTTTGGCCAAGAGAGTATGTTATGAAAACATTAAAAGAGAATTTAACTTTACCTGTTATTGCAAGACTAGCAAGAAGCTGATTGTTTCCTGAGAAAATTCAGCTGTAATTTCAGGTAAAAATGAAAAGCGAAAGCATATCAGAAGGAGGATCGCGATCGATAGATTACGTCTCGATCGAAATCAAACCAGAAGATAGCGAGAAGCTAACATTGTTCATAAAACAACAGATGGAAAATATTTCTCTCTCCCATTGCATCTGCAGAGTCCCACAAAATTTTTCCAAGGACAATGAGGAGTTCTACTTCCCTCAGCTAGTCTCAATTGGTCCCTTCCACAAAATCACAGCCTCGGAGGAACAAAAATGGCGGTATCTCAACGCTCTTCTCAATCGAAAACCAAACGTAGAAGCACGTTTGAACGATTGCGTGAAGGTACTAAAAGGGTTGGAACCAAATGTACGAAAATTCTATGACGGGGATAAGGAAGTGATCGATATCGATAGCGATGAGCTAGTGAAAATGATGTTGCTTGATGGTTGCTTCATCATTGAGCTCCTTCTCAAGTACTCGAACGAGGAATTGAGACGTAGAGACGATCCTTTTTTCAATAAAAGGGACACATTTTTTCGGTTAAGGTGTGACATACTCTTGCTTGAAAACCAAATACCCTTCTTTGTTTTAGAGAGTTTGTTTAACCGCGTTCCAATACCAAATGAAGTTACTAACAAAACTCTCATTGAGCTGATATTGACTTATTTTCGGAAGATCATTTCCCCCGGCGGCCGCAATTTCCAAATCCCTCAAGGCAAATTTAGCCATTTACTTGACTTGATCCACAACTTTTACCTCCCAACACACCCTGAAGAAGAATTAGGGGGAGGGCAGAGACACATAAATCCTGTCTCGAAAATCCTCGAATCGGGGATTCGAATCAAGAAGGTCACGACTAAAAGCTTATTGAACATAAGATTCATCAATGGAGTACTCGAAATCCCGCCTTTGAAGGTTCATAACTACACAAAAATTTTGTTCAGAAACCTCGTTGCATTTGAGCAATGTTATTGCGATCGCCCAAAGTATGTTACCTCGTACGTCTTTCTGATGGGAAAACTCGTACAATCTGAAAAAGACTTGAGAGTGCTTCGCAGAACGCGAATTTTTGCCAATGGTTTCGTGGAAAAGAAGGAGGTTCTTGATTTGTTCGAGAGGATTCTTGTGAATGTGGAGACAAAGGATTTTTACTACAGAAGAATTTGTGAGGAAGTGAATCGGTATAAGAGGAGGGATTGGGGATTATGGTGCCGAAAAATGAAAGGGAGATATCAAAGGGCTACTCCCTTGGAAGTTGCAGGGTTGGTTATTGCCATGTTGTTTATTTTTTTTAGTTTCATTGGTACTTTGTTTTCAATACTCTCATTCTCACTCCACCGCTTTTAGAAACTCAGTGCAAGTAGAATGTGTTGCACGCCAAAACAGTGTCGTTTTAGTCACTAAAATGCTGCCCGAACAGTTGGGCACTATTCGGCCAGCATTTTAATGACTAAAACAGTACCGTTTGGGTAAGCAATACACTCCTTTGTACGTTGTACACTACATGGACGAAAGTGTTTTTAATTTGTTATATATATATAGATGATTGTCTTTCTAGCACATTTGAATGCTCGTTATTTCAT
Source organism: Arctostaphylos glauca (assembly GCA_019985065.2). Taxonomy (NCBI): domain Eukaryota; kingdom Viridiplantae; phylum Streptophyta; class Magnoliopsida; order Ericales; family Ericaceae; genus Arctostaphylos; species Arctostaphylos glauca. Next base: position 1,848,394 of record JAHSPW020000007.1, read on the forward strand.
TATCAATTTTGCCTAAAATGCCAATGCCATACAAAATTCCTCCCTCACTAACGGTCTGTTTGGAACTTGTGGAAAGTAATGGAAAAGAAGGGAAATTTCCCCTCTCCTGTTTGCTTGCTAAGCAAAAAAAAAAAAAAGGAAAAAAAAGTGGTGGAAAATTTTTTAAAAGTGGCCAAAATGGGAGAAAAGAATGAGAAAAATTTTATACTTATAAATCTATTTATCCCTTTCTCTTCTCTTTATTTTCCCTTTAAAACTAAACAACAACAACAACAAATTTCCTTTTACTTTCCTTTCATTTTCTTCACAAAATCAAATAAAAGAAAATACTTTGCTTTTCATCCAGTTTTCTTCTTAATTATTTTATCTTCCTTTCCATTTCTTTCCACAAGTTCCAAACAAAGCCTAAGTCATTTTATTGTTGGATTGACATTTTTTTGGTAGGATTAAAGACTGCTACGAGCTATAAACTTGGGCAGCCATTATTGATCTACAGAGATATTTTAGGAGATTTTCTAGATATAGCACGTGGAAGGAAAATTAATGCTCTTTTGTTGTTTTTTCTCCTACCGTGCCTGCAAATATGCATGTGCGTAATCTACAGTGGTAGGTTGAAGGGAGAGAAAAGAGCGAGTGGCAAAGAAGATCACCAATGTAAAAGCGCACACGCGTTTGAGTGAGAGAGAGAGAGAGAGAGTGGAGTTGAGGTTTGATGTACGTCTTCGTTCGAGAGTTTTTGTAGCTTATTCTATTAATAGAGTGGAATTTTTCTCGAGTATTATTCCAATGAGGGAACCGGGGGCCCTGCTGTGCGCAGTGCACAGTAGGGTGTGCTGTGCGCCAAAACGGTATCGTTTTGGCGCACAAAACACTTCGGGCAGTGCTTTATGTGCCAAAACGACATCGTTTTGGCGCGCAGCACACTCTGCTATGCACAACAGGGCCCCCATTTCCTCCAATGAGTCTGTGTGTGATTTCTCAATCCTTTGCATTCATAACTTCTTATTGTTCCTTAACAAATACTGAGTGTGATAAAACAATTGAAAATTGTATGAATACACATACACTAGTATACTATTACTTTCATCTACCTTATAATTAGGAACTACAAGTGCAATACATGTATTATGCACAAGAGTACGAAAAACTCTTACCGGGTTATGATTTAATATTAACTGAGCAAATTATATTAAGAGACAAAATTTCAACATGAAGGAAAGTTTGAAAGTTTTTTTTCTTAAGAATGAATAAAACAAATTAAAAAGAAAAAAATATCAATGTTAATGTGGATTTCTGTGTAATTTTTATTTATTTTTTGGAAAAATGTTTTGTGTTTCCTACACGTGCTTAGTGTATAATACAGAGATATGTATAGTATTTGTGATAATTGTGAAAGTAAATTTTCTAATGTAACTTTAGATTATGAATAAATATATACAAAAACATGTTATAATAGTGAAATTGTGATAAACTACGGTAACAATTGATAGTGTTTGATATTGTGATCAAACTACGGTATCTTTTGTCTTCAGTTTTTAGGGGCCAAAGTTTGACTTTACTAAACTAAGTAAAAAAGACTCGTGCGGGGATGTGCATTAGTGTTAGTTCATGCTCGTTTCGAAGGTGATGGTATTTAGAATTTGAAATTAAATCAGAAAAGCAACACAAACTCAACTTCTCAAAAATTAAGGAATTGTACTCATTCGTGGACCTAAAGAAAATTTTGACATAAAAAAGTGGTTCAATAGCAAGGGGTCAAAGTGCTATAATAGGAAGTCATAGGACCATAGATGCGAAAAAGTAAAAAAGATAGAAAGTTGGGTCCATCTAAGCAATATTGACAAATAATTCCAAAAGAGTGGGGTAACCACACCAAATTATATTCGTTGTCGGATATGCATTATTGTAAGCAAGACATCAATAGGAAAAATTATTCTGTGTTTTTAGCGTACCATAACGTGGTATTTTTAAATAACTTTTTCTTGACCGGAGTTTTATGAAAGTTATGTGTATTTCATGTAAAAAAATTATTGTGAAAAGGAATGTTGAGACACTAAATAGTCGTTATATTAATCCATTAATTATTCAAAAAAAGGTTATATAAATTTCACAAAAAATTGAGGTAAAAAAAAAGGCTAAGATACTAAGTGACGGTAATTTTGAGATATTGTCACGTAATGTCTATTTAATTAAGTTTCAAATATGATTTGAAAAGTTTTCTTAAAAGTGTATTTTATGAAAAGTAATCTAAAACTATAATTATGATTTTTATGAATGGACACTATTACGATTATATATATTCACAGACGTTAAGGGTGAATATATACAATTTTATGATTTTTATATTCTCTCTCTATATATATATATATATAATATTTCGATAATAGACGAGTTTATTAATCACTTGATAACGCAAAAATTGAGGCATCTATCTTGTGATTTTGGTTGTTTATTAGAGTTGTTAACCGTTTGTCAAAACTTACACGTGAAGAGATAATAACAATTTAATTAGGACATTGACTACGTATCGCTGATAATCACATGCTAATTTTATGCTTATTTTTATATTTACGTATATAATTTTATAACTGTGTACTAAATTTTCTCGAGAATGTCTTAACATTTTTCCGGTTGAAATGTATGAATCTTAAATAAATTCATAATAAAAAGAGTGTTGTGACATCACGTGATTGCACCCATAGACCACTGGATAATTACTCAGGTCAATGTAAGTCTACTCACATGTGAAGTGGACGACAATGTATTCAGAATCCACTACCTAATACACCATCAGATCTAGTTGACAGTCAAGCAATCCAACGGTTCACGTTCGATTATATTCCTCATCCTCTGCAATCATTGTGTTCGTTGGCCTTTTTTCCTCGCACCGCACAATAATCTTTTCTGCCAAGCTGATCGATTTGCAGAGAGAAAATTATAGCCGATATATTACAGAGAGAGAGAGAGAGGCTGATCGATTGCAGGGAGAAAATTGCAGCTAATATATTAGAGAGAGAAAGAGAGATGGAAGGAGAGAGGAGGGTGGGGGTGGCGGTTGATTTCTCACCGTGCAGCAGGGAAGCACTGAAGTGGGCGGTGGACAACGTTGTCCGCCAAGGGGATTACCTTGTCCTCGTCACTATCCTACCCGAAGGTCACTACGAGGAAGGCGAGATGCAGCTCTGGGGAGCCACTGGCTCTCGTACGTCTCTCTCTCCTCTCTCATCTGGATATGTTTACAGCTAATTTATGTGTGTATGTATCTCTGTATGTACTGTGTACAAGTTTGATCTAGAGTGGTTCCCGTACTTTTCTCTCTCTCTCTCATCTGGATATGTTTACAGCTATCTATGTATGTATGTATGTATATTTATATGGATAGGTTTGATGATCTACCCTTTGACATACTATGGCTTGAACTTCAATTAATTATCGTTCATGCCTGCTGGTTTGTTGATCGGAAAAATAAATGTCTGCTGGTGGTTTGGAAAACGACGAAATTATCCTTTGGGTCTAACTCATTTTTGCTGGCAATGGAAAGGGTATAATGGTCATTATGAAGAGAACTCATTGAAAAGAGCATAACATGATATCTTGTGTTAGGGATGATAATCCGATCCGGTCGTTACTTGTCCCGTATATATTGGAGTTTTGGGTATTTTTTTAGATTGAATTGGATTCAGAAACAAAAATTACAAAAAATTCATGGATCCGATTACAAAATAAGTGTATTTGTTCTTTTATCCTTATGATCACTAAAATATTTTTTTTAAGTTATTTTTTGTAATTTTTTAATAGAAATTATAAAAAGTAATTTTTTAGTTTTTCTCTCAATTTTTTTTCTGGGTGTGGGACGGGGATGGAGGCAAATATCAAGTTCAAGAATCAAAGGTAGGGATAGTTAAATCAATTGCCATATGTGCCAACCGTAATATGTTCGGTTCGACCCACACGCTGGTTGTGCACTCAATGCCGAGGTTGTGGCACGATGTACAGGTATGCCGAGCCATCGGTCTGGACCATACTTGTGTAGGTAAAGAGCGGTCCAAGTAACCAAGGCTGAGCCTTGAATGCTCCCTAAATATTTCGGCCCATTGTTAGAACAGACTAGATTCAATGGAAGAAAAACGAACAATTACTAGTCGGTCCTGACGAAAGGGAAGACACACTTACACAAAAAGCAATCATAGAACAAGTGAGGGAGAGATTCATCCTGTTGCTGGCAGAGAATGCAGACAGCAAAAGATACAATTCCCCAGCTCTGGAGTTCGTCCTTATGCCGAAGCTCCTCCTTTATGGCCATTGGGAGAATAAGGATGCGCCTAGGAATAAACCCTATAAGATTGTGCCAATGCACCAAAGGGGAGTGAGGGGGAAAAGGCCATTTCTGTTAGGATCGATTCAACAAACACAACACACCAACACGCACAAATAAATGAAACAAAGAACACAAACAATTTTTACGTGGTTCCCCAACAATCGGGTACGTCCACGGGAGAGATTGCACTATGAACAAGAGATTACAATGGAGGAGATACACTCTCACACTCACACACAACTCTCTCAAGTTCACACACAGATTTTCTCCTCTCTCTCACTGCCTTCACAATACAACAGTACACTACTCTCCCTCTACGTTTGTCTCACTTTTTCAATTTCTTTGATCCAACACAAAACCCAATATTTAGCTTCCAGGAGAAGCTAGCAAAGCATGTGCCAAACATGTGTAGAAACTTCCAACCACATTAGCCCACAAAAATAATCTTTTTTTTTTTGGGCCAAAACAAACAAACCCATTTGGGCCTAATTTTTCATGGGCAACCCAACAATTTCCACTGACAAACGGATGGATCTCCTTATATGAGTCGTCGAATGACTTCTGAACTACTGAAAAATATCCCTTTTTTGAAAGAGTAAGAAGGATAAGGATACGGATTATCTGGGGGAGAAGAGCAATGCCTCTATATTTATGCTTGTCACGAGGTGTTTAAGAGACATGGCAATTTCAAGACAAAAGTGCCGAGTGTTCTATGACTGGATTTTTTTCCCTAAAATAGGATCCTGAGGACTAATCCTTGTACCAGTATAGTCAGATAGAGGTCCTTGAGAAAGCCAATTGTCAAACCACAGGAAAGTTTTATTTCCATTGCCAAATGAGTGCTTCAGAAAAGGCCCTTGCAGTAGTTATTGGCTTAGGAAGGTTCCTTCAAGCCCATTCGAAACTCTCAAGTGTTATGAATTCTTACAGAACCAATTCATACAGATTTTTATTCTGGTTTTAATTGAGTCATCCGTTAGTGGACAGTGGAATTGGTCCTCCATAGATCAGTCGAGTTATGCATAAGCTGGTCCGAACAACCTGAGTTATAAAAAAAGGGGTTCCTGCAGCCCATGAACGATAAGAGGCAATAATAGCAGGGGTCAAAAAGCATCTGCCTTTGATTCTGCATCTGTAGCGCAGTTGATTCTGTCTTTCATTTTGCTCGTTCCTTTGCTCGGTGTTTGTGAAAGCTGATCTTGGTCATGGCTATGGAAATCTGTACTTTTGTGAACTGATGGTACTACACTATTATATAGAACAGTGTAATCAGTAGAACCACATTGACAGTGTGATTGATTAGTGTCATGATAGAGGAAAGAGGGGGCAAAAACTCACTGGAAGAGTAGCTTAGGTATAGAAGAATTCCCGCTTTTTTTGGAAAGTATGGACCGCAAGAGAGCTTATTTTGTGTTCGAGATTCAGATGGTTCTCTATTTCTTCTTCTTTGCGACCAACGGCCTATCGAGTACAATAAATTATAAATCGAATTGATGGCGGCACAAAAGAACTCCTAGATTCACCCAGCCCTTCTCACTTCTCATTCATCAAGATAGGTTGGATAGTGACACATCTACATTTCTTCCATTCGCCGCCCCAGCAAACGGAGGCTTTTGACGCCTTCATGCCTAGGAGCATATTGGAGCTTTCGGAGCTTGGCTTTTCAGCCATAGCTTGCTGCTCTCTTCAATCGATCTGTACCTTGATCTCTGGTCATGTATCAAATATTCCTCAACTTGAGGACATCATTTTCTTGGGACTACAGTCTTTTGAAATCTTGTTGGCATAGTAGCAGTTTCTTCGTAATCCTATTACCTTATGCAAATTGTGTGATCCAATTGTTCTGTCAGACGACGTGAAGTTGTTCCACAGCATGATATTATGTCACTTTCGGGTTTTGTGTTTAATTATTTTGGCAATTTTTATACTCAAATTCTTACCTTTAAATTCAATTTTATCGAGTAAAGTTTTCTGCTTTAAATCCTACAAAGGTACTAATGAAGATGTGTGTTGTTCTTTGCACTCAAGGCTTGTGGAGTTAGGTACATATTCAGTCTGTATCTAATGGGTGTTACTGATTTTTCTACTTTTTTTTTTTGCAGCCCTAATCCCTTTGACTGAGTTCTCTAATCCCACCATCATGAAGAAATATGGGGTTCAACCTGACCCTGAGACTTTGGATATTGTCAATACTGCTGCTAGGCAGAAAGAGGTAAAACGCCTGCTCTCTCCCCCATCTGATTTCACAGACATAGAAATTTCTTAATATTGCTGAGGTCTGAAGCCGAACCAAACCAAGTGTGCGCCATTACAAATCGCGGGGGTAGGGGAGACAAGGCTACGTGCTGGGTAGCGCAGCGCTCTGTTTCGGGTATAGACGCGCCAACCAACCTAGCAGGTCAGGCGTATAGGTTCTAATTCTGCCACAAGAAATCATCCTGTAGTTACCAGATGATGGGCGTAACAAAGTAGAAATTTTGAAATGAGCACATCAATATATGAATTGATTCGTTATTCGTTATTTCTGGATTTTTTCGTTCCATTTACTTACTACAAGAAACGACTACCATTGTTTGGTGCAGCACCTGCGTTTGGTGCATTCTTCTTTCTTTCTTAGTCTTTCGTTGAGGCTTCGTGTGTGGAACAGGTTGCGGTGCTTACGAAGATCTACTGGGGAGATGCTCGGGAGAAGCTTTGCGAGGCAGTTGATAGTATTCCTCTCAGCTGTATTGTTATAGGAAACAGAGGGCTCGGGAAGCTCAAGAGGTGAAATTCTTTCTAAGATTGGCTCTTTTTCGTTAACACTGAAATAGTCTACGAAGCATGGATAAAGCTACGGAATATGAATACAGTACGATACAGACAAGGTGTTACGAGAAAACATGAAAAAATTGGATACGGGTATGTCTAGAATACGTTATATCAGGCGAGTAACGGTACCCAATATGAATATGATACGGGTATGATTCCCATCTAAAAATATCCATGCTTCATAGCTTCCATATTGATAGATTAACTACACCCTAGAATTACAAGAGCACCACTGATCATCATATTACTTGTGTTTTATGGCCTGTTTTCTCATGGGAAATAATCTGAAACTGACAAGAGACATATATTTGGTTTAGATCTCAAATGAATAGCCAGTCAGTTTTCGACGAGGGCCGTATTGTATTTGTGGATTGATCCATTTTGTGTTTCGTTTGATCGTAAATTTTCAGGGTAATCATGGGCAGTGTTAGCAACTACGTGGTGAGCAATGCGCGTTGTCCTGTCACAGTCGTGAAGCATAATGACCATGAGTGATGTTGCAATGTAATATCCACCCGATATCTGAATTTCTCTTCTTCGTAAGAATCAAGTTGATTTGTATCTATATCTATTGCTCTTTCTGTTTATTACTTATCGCGGAGTTTGTGTTCACAAGTGATGTTGCAATGTTATATCTGCTCGATATGGATTTTTCGAGTCTTCTTAGTAAGATTCGAGTCAATTTGTATCTATATCTATTGCTCTTTCCGTCTATTGCTCTTTCCGTTTATTACTTATCGCGGAGTTTGTATTCAAATCATGTATAGGTTGATGGAGTGCTGGTTATGTTCATCGTGTAAGCTGAACTCATCTCCCATCTGGGCTTGATGATGGAATAAATTTTTGTTTTTATTGTTGCAGCTGAAGGATATGATTCCACATCTGATGAAAAACATAGGGAAAGCAGGAAACTTTACCGTATGTTACGTAGTACAATATATGCGGATCATATCGATATGAGGAACGAAATGGTAACGCAGTTGTGATACGCTAGAGGTGTACGGCTATTTTCTCAAGTTTGGCTAGCGATTGCACAGTTGCAGTCCAGCTATTTTCAATCTCACTTTGGGTCGATTTTGATGGTTGGATTTGTTCATACTGTAGAGTTTGTCGAATAGAATAATTACGTGAAAAATCATGTTAATCCAATACCGATCAATGCTTGATCAGAGAGTAAATCTCTATAAAAAAAATAGGGTCTTTTAAGTTCTAATCCAGCAAATATTTTTTTAAGTAAACGTAATTCGATCATTCGATCATGTATTAGTCGGTATAAGATTAACATGATTTTCACATAATTGTTCTACTTTACGAGTTCTAAGTTTCACTATAGCTCCCCCAAATTCCTTCTTCCAACCACTGAAGAAAGGAGAGAGTATAATACTTGCAAAGATGTGATTTCATTAAACTATACGTGTATAAGTATGGTTCGATGATCAAGAGACGATTGGTATCATGGTCTTTTCAGCAATTTATTGACAAAGGTTAAGACTTAGAGCAACTCTACGTAGACAATTCTCACACACATATCTGAACACAAATATGTTCGGAATCATCTGACTCCACATACATCGGATGATTATGAGAGTACGCGTATACATAGAACCCTCCAAAATAATATTGGTCCCATGTATATTGGATGATTTTAAAAGTATACGTCTGAAATCGTTCAATGCGTATAAAGTACTCCAAAATATGAACACGAGAATATGTTTTCTTATACACTTAATTGTCAGTCGAGTTTTGTTCATCATAGTTTGTTCACACTCCGCCGTATGGAACCATTTTGAAATTTCATTTCGATGATTAAGATTGTTTATTTTGTTCAGATTAATTTCTTTAATTATTACTAAAAAATTCAGTTCAATCGAATATCGATAAGTACTTGATTTAAAATCTAATTTTTACTTCGAAACTTTTACGACTTAAAAATTATATGTTTAGGTCAAATAATTATCTATAATCGATCGATCTGAATTTTTTGGTCATATTAAATAAAATTAATCAAAACACAGTAGAGGAATTTAATCATCGAAAGAGAATTAATATCTTGGTGGTTGAACGGCGAAAGATTAACAAAATTTGTCCACAGAACAAAACTGAAAGTCATTAACGGTGACGCTTCACATCAAAAGAGTCGCTTTTATTTGACCACAGCCTATCCCTACAAACAAGGCCAAGACAGTTAGAAAAAACTAATTTCTCAACCGTCACCCTGTTTCCATGCCAAACCCCTTGTTTCCCTATTCCAACTACCCAAAATTCCCCCCCTCTCCATTCCCCACTTCCACCCACAAAAATGGCAGCCCAAAGCTATCAGAAACTCCTCTTTCTCTCTCTCCTCTCTCTCATCATCTCTGCAAATGCAGTATCCGTCCCAACCGCCGCTCCCTCCCCAGCCCCATTCCCATCCCCAGGACCGGAACCGGTGCCTGCACCGACTCCGTCACCGGTCCCTGCAGAAAACCACATCTCATTCCCTCCTTCCTCCTCAAACTCGCCGTCACAATCGCCGTCGAACTCCGCACCTGCCAGCCCCGCCCTCGAAAACATCTGCAAATCCACCGATTACCCCGACGTCTGCATCTCCACAATCGCCCCCTTACTCGATGGCAAAATCGACCTGGAATCCGTGGTGGAAATCGCGATAAAGGCCGCCGTCGTGCGCACGAAACTCGCAGTATCCGTCGCTGACAAATTGGCATTAATCCCTTCTCCGATCGCGTCGGTTTACGGCGATTGCAAGGACAGTTACAACGACGCGCTGGAAAACTTCGAGAGCGCCATTAGCGCGCTCGCCAAACGGGACGTGGGGACGATGAACAGCATGTTGAGTGCGGCGATTACGGATTTCAGTGATTGCGACGACGGGCTTGTGGGGGAGGATTCGTCGCCGTTGTTGGACTATGATTCCGGGCTTATTAAGATGACAAGCAATTGCCTTGCCATTGTTTCGTTGATCCATTGATGATAATGAGATGGAGTTTGGTACTTGGTGGTTGGGTCACATCTCTTGTAACCATATTTTTACGTGTGCGTATTTTACTACTTTTTTTATTACTGAACATGTGAGAATATTTCGAGTCAATTTATTGTACGTTTTCGATTATTGAATACGTGAACATATTTCGAAATTTTCAAGATTCATTTATTCTTTACACTTCGCACTTCATCTCTTCTATTTTCTTTACTTGTATTTCACACTTTCGCTGAGTGGCAGGTGCAGGGCCTTCCTTTGTAATGTGGACCGTGACTATGCAAATACGGAATACCATTGAAACTTCACTAATTTTATCATAAATCTTAAATTCACTAACGATAAAAGGATTGGAAATAATGAAAATCAATTCGTCTTTTGCTTCCAAAGTCAATTGCAGAACTATATATATATATATATATAGAGAGAGAGAGAGAGAGACGAATGTGCTTTGTTGTAGCATTCAGACGTTTATTACAATTTTTTAACTTAGTTAGAAAAGCCTATTTTTAGGGTCTATTTGGCCAAAAAAAAAAATTTGGCTTATTTTTTGTCTTTATTCAAATTTTTTTTGTATTTGTTATTTTTATATCATTTTTTCGTGGATTATTGGCTCGTATCGACGAAAGAAATCTAAAAGGTATAAAATTATGTCCAAAAGTTTAAAAAAAGTCACTAAAGACGAAAATAAGCCAACACGGACGCTGTTTTTGACTTATTTTTTGTCTTTTCTAAACTTTTTTCAAATTTAGCCGATGATTGATAACTTTTTTGAAAGCTCTTGTCGAGACGAACCAACAATCATAAAAAAATTGATGAAAAACAAAAAATTAAAAAAAAATTTCAAATAAGGAGAAAAAACTAAACAGTAAATAATCCAATAATAACCACAGGCCAAATGGACCCTTAGTCTACATTTCACCAATAGTGCTCCAAGGATTAGAGCCAGGTTGAATAAAGACAGACAGCTTTGTTCTGAAATGTCAAATGAATCTGTAAAAAACTCTAGTCATTATCGAGCGGAACTCTACTTTGGCTCCATTTGGCCAAACTTAAATTTCTGGCTCATTTTTTGTCTTTATTTAAATTTTTTTTGTATTTGTTATTTTTATATTATTTTTTCGTAGCTTATTGGTTCGTATCGATGAAAGAAATCTAAAAAATATAAAATTATGTCCAAAAGTTTAAAAAAAATCACTAAAGACGAAAATAAGCCAATACAAACGCTGTTTTTGGCTTTTTCTGTCTTTTCTGAACTTTTTTTAATTTTTTAACATAATTTTATACTTTTCTGAAATCTCTTGTCGAGACGAACCAACAACCATTAAAAAATTGATGAAAAACAAAAAAATTTAAAAAAAAATTCAAATAAGGACGAAAAACTAAACAGTGAATAATCCAATAATTCAGTCAGGCCAAATGGAGCCTTTCTTATCTTAATATTTGTCTAAGAAACAAAACTGTATTATTTTACTGCATCACAATATAGTTGCATTCCAGCATTTTCGGACCCTCGATATATGGCCTAACTTTTGTTTCATCATATGATATTAAAATTAACACTTTCGTGTTTATTTAAGAGAAGTCTGTGATACAATTTGGATGTAACTTGATTAAAATAATAATAACTAATTAAAATAATAGTAACTAATATCAAATATTTTTGCAACTAATTAAATGGTATAAAATATTTTAGTGTGTACCGTATAATTAAAAATTTAATTACTATAATGTCTTGAACGGTTTGTAAATAAAAGAAGTCAGTGCATTTGTTAAAATCTTAAGGACAGTTTTTGCATTTATCAGAAACCTCAGGGGAGGGCTGGGCGAGGCTGGGCTTTAATCCCTAGGCCCAGCCCACAATAACACTCGAACTAGCCTGGTTCTCCGGGCTAAAGAGCTACGGTCCGGGTGGGCTAAACGTGGCGGCCGATTACGTTCTCCGCCGCAATATCCACCGATTTACCCACCCTTTCAGCTGGAAGTCCGCCGCAGACCCCAGAGAGAGAGAGAGAGTGAGAGACTGGTGTTACAGAAAAGGGAGAAGAAGAGTATGGAGAAGCAGCAGGAGAGAGAGAAAGTAGGAGTGGGAGTGGGAGTGGGAGTGATAGCGAGGTGGGTGAAGAAGCACGCTTCGGTTTACACAGCAGCCACCAGACACCCTTTCATCGAAAGCATCCGTGACGGCACCGTTGAGCTCTCTTCCTTCAGGCGTTGGCTGGTACTACCCCTCCTCCTCCTCAATTTTTTTCAACCACCCATTTCTCTTTATTGCTTTAGAAATTTGGTAATGAGGGGACTGAAAATGGGGTTCAATCATTTGGGTAGCAAATCAAGGGAAATTTTGATTTTTTTCCCCATCTAATTAAAGGAGAAAGAAGCATGTTTTCATCAGATTTGATATAAGAAGGATAAAGTTGGATTTTTTTTTTTAAAGTTGATGACTGTATAAGAAAGTAGAGAGTGGACTCAGTGGAGCATTCAGCACTTCCATAAAATGGTACAGTTAAACTAGGATTTATGATAAAGGTGGGCAATTTTGGGAGATTTGATGAGAAACATTTAGGTAGGTGTTAGGTTCACTGGAAGCAAGACTTATAGAGTTGAATGAGTTCCCCGATTCATTCCGTGGCGCGAAATCCATTATTGGCTAAACAATCATTTGGTTATGCCATTTTGTGCTTTGCTCTAACTGAAACTATTGCATAGTATTCCGTGATGATGGCCTTTCTGATCTCATCTATATTCCAATCAAAGAAAGAAGATGGAAGTTTCATAAAGCAAGCACGTCTTTTTTTTTCAGCCTTAGTCAAATAGGGTCTAGGGCACAGCTCTTAAAAAGAAGAATGGTTTTAAATACAAAATGGAAGTGATTCAAATTCAAGAAAAATTAGTCGAATTGGAAGTGTCGAAGGAAGGAGGCTAGTCGGCAGTCGCCAAAAATGCTCTGTGCGTTTGTCATTGGGGCTTACAATTCACCTTGTTCTTTTAGAATATTTATTTCATAACAGAATGACATCATCACCATTTGCCAATTTAGGTGAGTGAACATTTGGTTGACAGGCTAAGGATTGGCTATTTCATTCCTTCCCGAAATCATTGCAACGAACCAAACACTACCTTAGAGTTTTCCACATTGAGCGACTGTTTAGCCAAAATTTTAACTCAAGTATAATGATTAAAAAGAGATAAGGATTAGAGACGGTCTGACGGGTTGTGTAGCTTGTGCTTGCTTCTGCAAGGACGTCATACCAAAGTCGTACAATTAGAACTTCGATATGGCTTTGTTTTGTGGATGTTATGTTCATTTTACGATATTCACGTGGTTGGGTAAAGGGGTTTGTCAAGTTGAATTGGGTGGTGGACTGGTAGTATGTACATACAAATTTGGACAAGCACTAGATTTATTTTGATTTTTGTTTTTCCTAAATGTAGGGACAAGATTACATATATGTTAGAGCATTTGTGCCCGTCGTGGCAAGTGTGTTGGTGAAAGCTTGCGAGGAGTCGGATGATAGTTCTGATATGGAGGTCATATTGAGTGGTATGGCTGCTTTGAATGATGAGCTTGCATGGTTCAAGAAAGAAGCAGCAAAGTGGAGGGTTACTCTATCTGCCATTGCCCCTCTTGCTGCAAACGTTCGTTACTGCAGGTATCGTAACCACAACTCTTTTGAGCATAGCCCAGGACTCTAAGGTATTGGATTTATAAATCAAAATGATAGCACTAGGTATGATATATGGAACGAGCATATCTGAAATTTGGAGATGGAAGTCTATGTACGGATTTCAACGTTCAGTTTGAGAGCTTTGTCCGGAAGGGGGCATCCCCTGGACACATGGTGTGGCATGAAGCATGGAAGCTGCTAGCCAAGCATGCAAAGCCATGCGTAGGTGCCAATGTGTCGTAGAGGTCACTTAACTAGCCACACTGGTGACGACCATTTGATGATAGTCATTTGAAAACCTTCATGCTATTGTAGCTGCGGAAGTTTCCTGTAAAGTACCTCTCTTTTACCTCTACTTTATTTCCACTTCATTTTCACAAGCTACCTATAATTGAACCTTTTTTATTCATATGAAATTGAACTTCAAATCCCTTTTTCAAATGGATTTCATCCAAAGAGTCTGAATGTTCGGGTTTATGATATTATGGTCCCTTTATGCCCGCGAGTTCTCTACTGTGTGTTCGACCAGTCCGTCGTGATTTCGGAGCAATTTGATTGACCAAGGTTGTTGAACCCGTGATATGCTTCTGAAGTGAGAAACGTTTAGAATAAGTGGATCACATTTAGTAAATGCTTGTTTCTCCGAAGAACCGAATCAAGACAAAGATGAGAAGGCGGTATGCCTACTTTACCTACTTGACAAAATGGGTCTTCCTTTCGCTTGCCTAATTTCTTATGTTAGCTGCCTTTGTGCTCATGTGAATGACTTCAGCCGAAGCTTTGCCTTCATTCCCCCTCCCCGGAGATGAACCCATCCCTATCCTTATGTCTATCCACGGGGATACCCATCTATACAGATAGAGATCTATCTATGAATCGATCTAGACTATCCTTTATCCGGATAGATATGTCTATATGAGCAACTATGCTAATCTATATATGTTTTGGCCACGTCCATTTCTGCTCCAAGCGATAGGTATACTAATGCTGGAATTCCCGACCTTCCAATCAAATTTGTGTAGTATGAATCTGTATTAAGCTTTTCTCGTCAACTAGTTTCTTTTCTTTTTGGATAAAAATGACCCTTGATCAAAATTGCATATTAGATTATGTAGCTTGTTTATAGATTTTCATGGATACGTAAACTGAATAACTTCGTTGCTGTAACAATTTATCAACTGTTTTTATTTCAACTTGCAACCGAAGTATTATTAATTTCTAGACGAGATCTATTAGAACATTATTAGGGATCATACAAAATGACTTCTGGACATTCTTATTTCATCTTTGTTTCGAGGAAGTTCATGAAACAAAACTACCACAGTTCAATAATCGTATTATCTGCATGATTTCACAGCTTTTTGAAGAGCCTAATGAGCTCGGAAGTTGAATATACGGTGGCTATCACCGCATTCTGGGCAATCGAAGCTGTTTACCAAGATAGTTTCGCATACTGTTTAGAAGAAGACTCAAAAACTCCTGTAGAGCTAAAGGAGACCTGCGAAAGATGGGGAAACGAGGATTTTGGTGAGTGGTGTTGTTCACTCGAAAAAATAGCTAATCGTCGTCTGCAAAGGGCATCGGATGATGTACTCAAAAAGGCCGAGGTCGTTTTCTTGCGCGTTCTTGAATTTGAAGTTGAATTTTGGAACATGAGCCATGTCGGAATTTAGGAGCTTGATCTGAAAAATGTGTTATCATTGAAGTTTTCATGAGGGAATTTAGAACTTTTCACTTAGACCCGTCTAGTTTATATACATAAGGTGTTAGGTTGAAGACCAGATGATGTATTTAGGTTTCTTTTGAGTTGTTTTGAAGCTACAATTATATATGTGTATATATAAATAAAATGGCATGTTCTGTTTGATCTGAAAAATGAATTACAGAATGACTTGGCTGACTCTCTCTCTCTATTTATATATATATACACACATATAAAATAGAGAAAGATAACTAAGTGTACGCCTCAAGCAAGTAGGAAAAAGAAAACTTTTGTGAACAGACACGCTTTCAATTATTTACAACTTCCACAATGAAAACATAACAAACAAGCTTGTGCCATAGGCAGCAGGCAACGGGAAAAAAACAACTAGAATTGAATCCATAAATTTCATATCCCATCTTTTTCCTTTAGAAGACTCTAGTTTGCACTATATGGGATTTCTTTTGTGTGTATCAGGCTATCTTCTCTCGAGTTTTTCCTTATCCGAACGGGTCGCTGAATAGGCTAGGTTCGATATGTTCGTGTCTTTAAGAGGAAGCTCTGATATCAATATCGAAACATGCCGACCGAAGCCGTGAGAGGCAGAGATTGGTGAGGAAGAGTCCATGGCTGTGAATTACAATGAGAAATAAACTCTTCTGGATTCTCACAAACATAACTGGAAACAATCTCCAGAGACTCCAATTTCTTGCTCAATTCATTGCGAATCATCATTAACCGCTGGTTTTCCAACTCTACGGCCATAAATTTCTGCGAAATCGAATCGATTTTCTGAGCAATCCCACTGTTATTGGTCGTGAAAATCGTGACTTGGCAATTGAGATCCTTGATGTGCTCCTCTCTCTTCTTCCTCGACCGCCTCGCCGATTCGCGGTTCGATATCATTCTCTTCCTCTTTTTCTCATCCACCATCACTGCATCTCCTTCTGATGATGAGCTTGAACTGTGTTTTCCCATTTTTTCTTGGCACCCGATCGGTGCGATTCTTGTTTTCCTGTTTCGGGATTCTCTTGTGAACCGACTGTTGACTGGCCTTTGCCTGTTGCTGGAGTTAACGGATTTTCGAAAACAAATATTTGGAAATCAAGAAGATTGATTTGAAGAAGGGACTACTAATTCATGAAAAAACATAAAACCAATAGAGAAAAACAACTGAAAAAGATTGAAGAAGACGAATTCGACGCAGAAGGATTACGAAACTCATATCATGATCACAGAGATTAGCTATGGTTTCTGCTTCGAAAAACAAAAACCCAGAAAAAGAGTAGCAGAAAAAATTGAGGGAGGTTGAAGAAAATAGGTGAAGGAAGGAGGAGTGTTGTGGGGGGTTCGAGTATTTATATGATTTCTGTAGAAGTGCTCCGTTGGTTCAAGGAATGTTCATGGTTTTGCTCCTCCGTGTTCGAAATTTTTTGAGTGCTATTTCTTATAGACTGATCAATTCATACAGTATTTTGTTCTTACTTTAATTGAGCTTCGCTAATGGACTTTAAGATTTGTCTCGGAACGATTAGTTACGGGGTGCGTAAGTTGATCCAAGTATGCGTAAATTGGTCCGTATGCGTGTAAGTTGATTCGAACACTCTCGATTAATTATAAAAAGGAATGTTCCTAGTCAGAGCCATTTGGTATGACAACATTGACTTTTGAAAAGCAAGAAAACAAAAACGTGGCTAATGGTAATTGACAGCAGGAAGACAGTTTTGTTTTTGTTTTTCAAATGCTGGGTTTTGGATAAGGATTATGTCTTTTTCTTACTCTTTGACGACTCGGAGTGGTCAAGCTAGTTTACCTAATTTTTAACTAATTTTTTATAAATTAATTTTATCGTTCACTAACGGGAGATTCTAAATTAAAATCAACACAAAGTTGTGTATAGACTAATCCTATAAAAGCTGTTATATAAAAAAATAGTTTAGATCCGGATCGAACTCTCGAACATGTGATCAAAGGTGAAAATATATAGGCTACAAAAGCATGTTAATAATCACAGCAGACCCTTATCTCCGAGTGCTCAACTTCGCTTTCGAAACGGAATTAATTGGAGTTTAAAATCCATAAAGGACTTTTAAAACACGATGAAAATTTCCGTTCTATAGAAAGAACTGTCTCCTATTAGACAAAGGTGAGGGTCGATTCCCGTACTTTTGATCTGTTAGCACTGTAAATTACTTTATACTTACGTAGTGGGAAATAGACTGAATCCATAAGAATCGATAACTAGTAAAATATTTCAAACCTCAAACTTTAAAAAGAAAGAAACTCTTTTAAGTTTCAAGCTAGACGAAACCTAGGGGTTGATAAGGATTAGGTTTATAGACTGTTGTTTTCAAAAATCAATTTGGTCATTGTCATAGGGAGGCTTATCTGTTGTTAGTTTAGCCAGTTGTTATAAAAGAGGGTAATACTAAGAACACAGATGTTTCGTATATATCCAGACACAGATGTATCCGAAACCGTTAAATGCATATGAGACCCTTAATAATTTGTAGACTCTAAGTGCATCTAACGGTTACGGATATATCTGTGTCTAAACATGTCCAAACACATTTGTGTTACTAGATTTTTTCTATAAAAAAGAAAGCAAGTGGATTAGGGATTTGGTCTCCACCAAAAAGTAAAGCAAGGAATGTTCTTAATAATTTCTATGGTATCTGAATTTTTCTATAGGAGGTCGGTTTGGTACTATTTAGATCTTACAAATTTCACTAAAAATATAGGGAGAAATCTATTGTATGTATAGACGAGATTACTCTAGATTTTCTCATTTCAAGTAGCAAGACGTTTTTAATGAGCTTAAAGGAAAGATTTTTTTGTTTTTCTGTTTGAGCTCGGCATAAGGAAGGTGTTTCAGCCTAGATGACATAGGGAGTCCTTATCGTGAGTGAAGCTAGTGAAGACGTTAATCTTGTCGCCGACGTATAAAAAAAGAGTAGTGCTACACACACAATTTGGTATACAGATTCGATCACAGATGTTGCTGGAATTGTTCAATGCACATAAAGTTTTTATTATTTTATAAACTCTGCATACATCAGACAATTTAAATTATATTTGTGATCGTACCAAAATATATACATACATATATTTTTGCATAAAAGAAAGTGGCCAAGTCATTGAGAACAATTTGGGTATGACAACATTGACTTTGGGCATGATCAACAACATTGACTATTAAAAACAAAGAAGACAAAACGTGGCTGAATGTAATTGACAGCAGGAAGACAGTGTTGTTTTTTGTTTTCCAAATATTGGGTTTTGGATAAGGATTAGGTTTTTTTTTTTGCTTACATCGGAGAGTGTTCAGACCAATACATATCTTGACTCAAATTTGACCATTCATTAACGGGGACTTAATTAAGTGGATAAATTTACGCGTATCTAGACTAATTTTTAGATAATCAATTTTACTGTCTATCGACGGGAAACTATGAATTGGCCCTTACAGTGATAACATCTGAAAAGTTTTGAACTTAAAAATTTTTAAAAAATAAAACTCCTAAGGTTCTGGCCTTAACCACTATATCGAACCATTGAGGTTAAAAATTAGGGATTATAAAGATATTAGGGAATGGTTTCAACTGTTCACTACCTTCGTGGATCGACTCTA